>JBAIZL010000011.1:3514235-3546735 GCA_036971475.1 Prosapia bicincta | reverse complement strand
GGATATCTTTTATTTCCGTATGAACTCTTATTCAATTCCTTCTATTAGTTTACACCCTCCTTATATATATATATATATATATATATATATATATATATATATATATATATATATATATATATATATATATATATATATATATATATATATATATATATATATATAGTTCGAATTTTCATTCTTTATTAAAATACTTTTTATTCGTCAATTTAAGTTCAGATACAATTTTTGTAACTTATATTGGATGACAATTTATCCACTACAAAAAATATAATAAATTATTTTTAGTTTTATGTGAGAGAAAAACTTTTCACAAAAGGGGCAAGGTATGCAATATACTTACTTCGTCCCATTTGGTTTAAAATAAATGATAACATATAACAACCTATTTTATTAAATGCAGAAATACCTCAGGAAACCTTTAGAAAAACAAATAGTTATTGTTTTAAATGGGATGTTTGGTAATAAAAAAATGCGCTGGAAAAAAGTGAGTAAAAAAAAAATACTAAAAATTTTTGATATTGTCAATTTGGTTAGTTAAGAGAAAAAATTGGTTGAAAAAAGAAAATAATTTAAGGCTTCAATAATAATTTATGAATTTTTTAAATTATGGATAATTACTGTTGAAGTATTTTCTGTTGCCTATTCTCGTGAATATTATAATTAATCAATAGATAATGCTAAGATAAAGTCCATTCAATGGAAAAAGATGAAAGGATGAGAAGAGGAAAATTTGAAGAATTTATAAATTAGGTAGGCAATGTGTTCGTCAAACAAGTAATAAAAACAACAGCTTTTAAGCCAATTGCAATTTGGTTCAACAAAAAACAATTTTATTTTGGTTACTTTTGATTAAATAATTATATTGAATCTAAAGAAAATAACATTACCTATGCGTTAAAACAACTGTATAAAACATAACCTATAACATAAAATCAGCTGTTTTATGAAATCATATGTTGTCACTTATTTTATGCCAAATGGAACGAAATAACTATATTGCTTATTTTGCCCCTTTTGTGAAACGTTTTCCTTACATATTAAACTAAAATTAATTAATTATAGAATTGAATTAATAAATTAATATTTAAAAAACTGTATTAAGAACAAGTGTCATCCACTACAAGCTTAAAAAACAATGTGTTTGAACTTGAGTGGATGAATAAAAAGTAATTTTCTAACGATTGAACATATTTGAACAAGATATATATGGAGAGTGTGACTAATATAAGGATCTGGAAAAAGACTCTTGAAGGATGATAGCATAAACCAATAAATGTTCTTTAAATAAAATGTATATACTGAATTTCCTGTGCCTGCTTTGCTTTTCTAAACAGCACTGACGTTTCAAATTGTGTTTCTAGTTGAAAGCAAACGGTTGTGCAAACAAATTGGCAGTGAAAGGTTTGCAAAATTACGTTGTTCAAGGATACAGTAGCCTGCCTTGCCTTTGCCGATAGTTTGAACTGTCCCGAATGCTGATTAATGCGTGCCATAACTCAGCGCGCATGGTTTTACTGGTGATTTATCATTGCCAGTTGCAAGTCTGATAGATTTCCCAGAACTGGTTAACTTTGGAGATTATTGGTCGATTGCTCGAAGCCGCTCTCAAGCAATTTCTGTTTTGAATGGATCGAAAACAAATTTAGAAATTTACGAAACCATTCCGAAGACCGTTGATTAAACGATTTACTGACACAGTTGTATCTACAGGCACATTATAGATCACGTGACTGTTCGTATAATAAACTTTAGCCGGCCCCGGCGTTATATTTACAACTGGCGTCTTATAAATAATGGATGTTCTTCGTCACATATTTTCATCTTATGGCATAATTTTACAATGAACGTGATGTAGAGATATTTTTTTGGATAAATAATTTTTTAATAAATAATATCTTTAAAGTTAAATCACTTGAATACTAATGCGCTTGAACATATATTTTTATGATTTGAGTGATCTTTTGACTTAATAGAGCTGTGCCATCTAACCAATGTTGGATATCGACCGGTTGCACACTGATAAATACACAGTGAGGGGATGTCTGTATCGACCGAACCCTCTGTCCCGACGAATCCAACCTCAAACTTTCTGCTGCTCAACCATGGTGACTTCATTGAAGTTACCAGAATTGAGACCTTGATGTCAGATCCGTCATAACAGTAAGAGTACAAGGGACGGTCCGCCTGTGAGACTATGCAATAGACTACGGTTTCTACAGCTTTTATAGAAATACCTTTGAACGTTTTCAGTTTGCCGTTAGAATACCCCTGATTTGATTCGGTCCAGGATTGGATAGTAAACTCCTTCCATTTTCCAACCTCGGCTGGCTTTACCTCAGAGCCAGACCTTCGGAATAGAGACTTAGGTAAGACTCAATTGATATGTGACACTTGCCCATAGTAGCACTTACTTTTTTCTTTAATGAGGACAGCTGTTTCGTTATTAAAATAATATATGCAATCTCCCTAGGGAAGCAAAGGGAATAAGATAATATCGCATTATCTGATCTTGTGTTGGGAGTTCAATGATATTCCCTCCACGTTGTAGCAAAGTTATTTGTTGTGAGTGACAAGTAATAAAATATTTTGGTCAATGAAAGTTACTCTCTGTTAATTTATTTAGGATCTGAGTTGCGTAAAATATTAGTGGGAAGTCCTAACAGACGTTTCACCCTTTCAATAATATATTTTGCTCATGTCAAATGTTGTAGTAACTTGAAAAGTGATGTTACTACATATTACTTAATATATCTCATAGTAATAAAATAAATAGACACCAGCATTGAAAAGTTAAAAAAAAATTTAACCTCCTTCTGTTTACAAATTTATTCTTCAAGGTTGGCATTAAACAAAACATTTTGAAATTTTTTTTATAATCATTATAAGGGGGCTGACCCCTCTACTCCCAAATACTTCCCATGGTGTAACTAACATAGTTGTGCCATTCTTAGAACAGTATAGATTATGTTGGACTATTTCCAACTTATATGACTAGATTAGCTTTACCACTATTAACTCTCTGTTTTAAATTTAATTTCTTTGCCCTTTTCCAAAACCAAGGTACTTGTCTTTATCATACTACACGCTTTATAAACTAGTTACTATACTATTAACCCTATTTTTTACAACCACACCATCAGCATGAAAATATGTAAACTGAAAAATATAAAATTTAAAGTCTAATGAGGTAGTTTGGCCTCTTGAAGGTTAATAAGAGTAGAAACGTTCTTGGTGATAAAAATCTCTGAGCACTTCAACTAAAGAATTATTTATTAAAACCAAATTGAGCTTTGTACATTATAATTAATTCTATATAGAAATTTTCTTGCTGTTCATGACGAGCTGGTTGTTAATTACTTATTAAACTTTTTCTATTACTTGAAACCAGACTTTTTGTTAAATAAAGGTTGTTAAATTGTTAACCTACACTTGGAGGAAACGTTTTCGTCTTACGACTTCTTCAGCCTCGTATTTTTGCCGCTAGGATTGCTGTAATATTAGAGCGAATATTTAATATCGAAGTTTTACGACTTCATTTTCTTATAAGCTCGATCACATCACTTCTAACTTTTAAAAAATAGTATCCAAGAAGCACAACTGCAGCAATCCTAGCGGCAAAAATACGAGGCTGAAGAAGTCGTAAGACGAAAACGTTTCCTCCAAGTGTAAGTTAACAATTTAACAACGTTTAGTTAACAAAAAAGTCTGGTCGCAAGTAATAGCAAAAGTGTAATAAGTAGTTAATTCTATTTTGTTTGCAGAATATACCAAATGAAAAGTACCAAAATTAAATATAATTTTAAATTTTTAACAAAATTTATTACCAAATAAAGTTGTTATAGTTCATTCAAATGTAATTGAATTTGATTGAGTTACAAGTATAGTAGTAACATTTGCTGAAGTAATTTCTGGTGTTGAGTTATTGGGAAACTTGAATTAAAAATGAAATAACGGCTAATAAAAACATTGAAATTTCGTAAATTGTTTGTATTTTAAGTAACCTTAACGCGAAATAAATGTTAACGTTTTAACTAAATACGAACATTTTATAATAAATTTTGTGAGCGCTATATATTTACTATCAATTCGCATATTAAGTGTATAAAAATGTATCGCATTGTACGAAGTGCACTGAGGGGACGTAGTTGCTAAGTTAATTGCTGATATGAGGAGGCACGTAATGATCGGTTAAACGGGCAGACCCGATAACACTTAACTAATTTCCCGTGGGAGCGTGCTACGTTAGCAGCTTCAATGCTTCATTAAACGTTAGCCTAATGTGAAGTTGTGATTGGATTATAATACACATCCTTTACGATTTAGTTCCAAACCAGGAGTAAGTTTAACGCGTAAAGGGGATTGATTATTGTTTAAAGATATGAGAGTTTAGAGTTGTTATAGTATCTGATATTTCCGCTAGGTTCGTTGCACACAAATTGAGTAATAAGCGTTTCTGGCTTGCCAAGTATTGTCAAATTAATATTTCCTGGAGCTTTTCAGAAATTCTCGATCTGTGACCGCTTTAAACCCATACTGTGTTATTAAATAAACATACTTAGCATATTCATCGCTCTGGTAGATGGAAGATCTCCGAAATGCGTCAGATAATAATAGTTACACAATGCTGGGTAAAGCTTAGAATACATGATACTAGATTTGTAAAAATTAAAAAAAATAATTATAAAAAATAATAATAAAAATAAATAATAATAATAAATAGAAAAATTAGAGATAAATAAACTTTGTTTAATACATAAAGAAGGTAGATTTAAAGAAGGAAAATGATTAAATCAAACAAATAAACCGATAATTCTAAATTATAGATTACAAAACAGATCTTTTTAAATTATATAAATTCTAATTTGCTTACGTTGTTTTGATTATCTTATGAAGTTATTTCTAAATTATTTTATTCTCCGGCTAAAAGATATTTGGTTTGGGGGAAAACAACAAAAATTATTGGATTTTTCTTTAGTTGTTATGCAACAGTACTGACTTGTAAGATTAACTGCATCTTTATATTTATAAAATTATCCTCTCGTTTCCTTGGTCACTGTTTGTTCTATCGTTTTTTTCTTTTCTCTTCATTCCACACAGAAATGTCTCTTTAAACTCTCTCTCTCTCTCTCTCTCTCTCTCTCTCTCTCTCTCTATATATATATATATATATATATATGTGTGTGTGTGTGTGTGTGTGTGTGGGGGGGGCGTGCTTGGTCGTGCGCGAGTATGTATTTATAAATGATATTTGTGTTCACAAATATGTATATGTTTATAAAAAGATATGCAGAGGTATCTATGTGTATTGAACGCCTTTGTATGACGGCAATCCGTCGCAGAGTGAATGGTCACTAACTGCTTTTAATAGTAGGCCTACATTTACATTGACGAAATTTCATTTTATTTATATACTTCTGTCTAAGAGTTACCTATGTAGAAATTCATATTTTATATCATATACAAAATTTACTTCAATAAAAAAAAATATTCCATTAGATATTTGTTGGTTAATTAAAATATATTTAATATTTATACTTTGGCGGTTACGAGGTCTAGATGGTTGGGTACTAACCTTAACATGTTGGGTTCGATACCTCGTACAAACAAAGAATTTCTAAGCAATCTTTCAGACCCTAGGATGGCTCAGTCTGTGACTAGGATCGAACCATGCTAATAATGAGCTGCGAAAGCAAAGTGATGGCCCCATCATCTTTGAATATCGGATGACCTAAATAAGGCAGTTCCTCCCCTTTGTAGAGGCAGCTCTATATAAAGTCATCTTAATGGTATTATAAAAAGCAGAGAATTATATTATGTTTAACGAATATTTAGTATTCATTCATTAGTGTTTTATCATTTATACTTCCAAGTTTCAACAATATTTTAAGGGAGGTAAAATTAACGGCCTAAATTGAAAACATTAGTTACAAAAAGTCTACAATTGTATAAATAAAATTAATATAATTTTTTAAATTAAGATATTGTTAATTTCCAAAAATACAAATAGAAATCACATGAAACAAATAAGGATATATAACAATGGAAAAACAAGCCGTAACATCAGAGAATTATAAGATTGAGCTGTAGAAAATAAAGGGCTACTTTTTCTTATAACGAGTTTACAGAGTTATTGTATCGTTAATGAAGTAGAGACCAGAAGCTCAAAGTTCGCGCAAAGCCTTGTATATAACAAGATGATCTTGTCAGGAAACTAGGGCATAAAAACAGAATATTATGATTATTGTTAAAGTTTTATTACAAATTGCAGCCGGATGGGATATATTAATCTAACCCAGGACAATCTTCTCCCATTCCTAGCTGAGTCCATAATAACTTAGATGTTGCGTTTCGGATTGTCACTTTCTTCTAGAACTACTACTGCAACAAACCAACAGCAATGAAGCTTTCATTCTAATATACTGGTAGTTCTTGCCCCTCCCATTTACATTAGATTCACACCTCTTAAATTAATAGAGCTCCGCCCTCTCTCTTCATTCTTAACTGTTATTTTTTTTTTTTTTAATGAACGAAGAAAACGTTTGAAATAAAGAAATGAAATCAAATCGAATACAACGTTAGTACCTAATGTTTTTGGAACGGTTCAACAATAATTAGAGCCAGATTCAATACATTGTGACAATGTAAGAGGCGTGGCTTCCTGATAGGTGGGCGGGGTAAAAGCCAACTTTAGTTGTGGGCTTAGTTAACAACAGGTCTTGGAATTAGAGATTGCAGTAAATGCTTCAGATACGTATTGATTGACTCATATTTTGAAGTTTTCTGGCTTGGTTGTAAATTATGATTATAAATTATTGTTTAACAAAATAACACTGGGGTGTTGTTTTCAGTTTCGTAGAAATATATTATTTATAATAAATGTTTTTACAAAGCCTAAAATATTTTTTGAATGACCATTTCGACTTATATTAGACTTTTTATTCACCCATATTTTATTTTATTTCTAACATATATAAAATAAATGAACTACTATCTTATATTTAACATTCAGATACAAAATACTTTTTAAATTCCTTTAATTAGTTCACACTATTTTATTAGTTTATATATATCTTGTTCACATTTTTAATCGATAGTAAAATACTCTTTATTCATCCATTCAAGTTCAAATACATTTTTTAAAACTTGGCGATGACATCTTGTGTTAATACATTTACTCTAATATTAATTCATTAGTTAAATTTAACGAATTATTTTTAGTTTAATGTGAGAGAAAAACTTTTCCCAAAAGGGGCAAAGTATGCGATATAGCTATTTATTTCCACGTGGCTTAAATAAGTAATAACATATGATTTCATCAAACAGTTGATTTTATTTTATAGGTCAAGTGGTAGAACAACGTTTTTAACACATAGGTTAGGTTACGTTATTTATTAAAAAGTAACTAAAATAAAATTTTTCCTTATTCACCTAAGTAGGGATTTATTATAAAAACATTTTGTCTATATTACTTGTTATCTGTTACTTTGGAATTTGGCTTACTAATTTTAAAAAAGAAAAAAACAATTCTGCTATTAAACATAACCGTGCAAAAGACAAAATATGTCAGCGCAAATAAAATCCAAATTAATTTATGCAAAAATGAATAGCGGGTTGCCTATAGCCTAGAGTATGGGTGTTTTGTAGGCAGGAGGACGTATCGCGGCGGTCGTAAACTGCTTGCTGTAAAATTATACCTCAAGGATTTGCATATAAATAGGCTGGTCACAGATGCAAAGTCTAACCGCGCAAAATAAAACCGAGCACCAAAAAGAACTATTCCGTAAGGTCTAATTAACGGAATTTTACAACAAGCTTAAGGCAAAAGTGCACCACATGAACGGTTTGCATAAAGTTTGAGAAGGCATTCCACGTACATACGCTCAGTTTGTTTATTTTCTTCTCCCTCTAATTGTTTCTACGCGACATTGAGTTTCAAATTATTAATAACTAAAATTTGGATTCCTAAAACTCTATTGTTAGGCATCCAAACCAGGTGGAGGGTAACAAGCCTACATCAATATCAACAATAATAAACCTAAGACTAAATGAAAAATTGTACATTTGAGTATAATTGTTCTGCCTTTATTAGCAATAAATTATTTTTCTTTGTTTACACGTTTCCTCGTCTTTATATACTGTTAGCCACTCCCGCACCACTAGCAGACTTCGCTCACTAAACTAGGCAACCACGCCTACTCTTAACTCATCTCATGTAAATTCTTAACAATTTTAAACTTTGAAAATAACGTCTGGGAAGTTAAACTAGAGGAGTCAAGAGTAGGCTTGAACCAATAGGAAGCGAAGTCTGGAAGTGGCGGGATTCGTGGCTAACAGTACTTAAGGAACCAGCTCAAGGTATGGTGAACAGAACTATTTAAAACTTGGAGAATGATGTTAATCCGAAACGTGCCAAAAAAATATTTTATGTTAGGAAATGCGGAGTAATATACTCAAATATATACAAATATTCTTAACAAAATTGAAGGTTAGTACAATAAGATTTTCAAATAATGATATTCTTAAACACTTCTTCATACGGTTCCATCAGACGCCTAACTCGTTTTAGATCAAATTTGTACTGAGATACAAGAATAAAACAGTACTCGATCGGTCTTATCCACAGAGACTTGTGTAATGTACATGTTCGAACACAAGTAGGCCTTCACGTACACACTGCTAATTACCCACGTGTTGCAGTCTCTACTTTGGTTCAAGTTCTTTGATTTAGACTAAACTTTGTCTAAACTACCCTCTCTTAACTGCATTAAATTCTTTGGATATACAATTTTAATAGTCATAATGTCTTCTGCTACATGTTATTCACCTTCCAGTCGCCAATCACATTAAAGACGATTCTTCTTAGTTTACTTTAGCCCGATCTAGGAGAAGAAGATATCTCCATTAACAGAGGTTAGATACGGACCAAGCACCTGAAGTGGATGGCTGTCTGAATGGTATCTGTGTTTAGTTTTGATCAGATTAAGTAAAAAGAGCTAGTAGGAGCTAGATACGAATCTGCGGGTGGTGAGGGAGTGGTTTTAGCCCAATCTAGGAGAAGAAGATATATCCATTAACAGAGGTTATATACAGACCAAGCACCTGAAGTGGATGGCTGTCTGAATGGTATCTGTGTTTAATTTTGATCAGATTAAGTAAAAAGAGCTAGTAGGAGCTAGATACGAATCTGCGAGTGGTGAGGGAGTGGCTTTAGCCCGATCTAGGAGAAGAATTTCTCCATAAATTGAGATTGGATACGAACCAAGCACCAGTGGATGGCTATCTGAATTGTCTCTGTGTTTAGATTTGACTAAGATTAAAGAAAAGGAGTTAGTAGGAGCTACTCACGAACCTACTGAATAAGAGGGAGTGGTTTTACCCCTAATCGAGTAGAATAAGATACCTCCAATTTGAGAATTGGATACGGATCAAACACCAGTAGGAGATAATTATCTAATTGTATCTGTGTTTGGATGTGACTAAGATTAAAGAAAAAGAGTTAGTAGGAGCTAGTCACGAACCTACGGAATAAGAGGGAGTGGTTTTACCCCTAATCGAGTAGAATAAGATACCTGAATTTTCAGAATTGGAAATGGATCACACACCAGTAGGGGATGATTATCTAATTGTATCTGTGTTTGGATTTGACCACGTTATGAGAGAAAGAATTAGTAGAAAGTAAATTACGAGAGCGTGGCAGAAGAGACAGTGACTTTAAGAATGTTGTTGAATATTATATTTAACTGATAGAAACTGGCTGAAACGTAGATGGACGTGGGCGTGACGTGGTTGGCTGGTCTAATTATATCTGAAAGCCATTAGACAGGCAAATACTCCGACCAATAGACCGTAGCTTTAACGAACTGGGCACGTACTGTGACGGCGTAAACTTGTTACGGACTTTAGATAAAGTGTAATTAGCAGCTATACAACTCGCTTCAAGTTACTCAGAGATAGAACTTTGTGCGCAAACTTATTGACAGCTGCGGGATTAGTTAGGCGCTATCAATCAAGATGCTGTATGCTTCAGTGAGAGTCCTGGTAAAGCCTTGGTATTGCTGGGTAAATGTAAGAATATTATAAATAGGAGATAACTTTCGGGCTTCAATCATTACACGTTTTATCAATTACGGTTGGTAAATGTTGATTTTGGGAATAAAACAATCAGTTTCTCTTAACCATTAATTTCAGTTACGTATCAATCAAAACTTTACATATTTCTGTTATTTTTTACAATCTGAATCATTATCAATGTTATTAAATGGTAAACTGGGTTAGGTTATATAATATTATATGTATTGGTTAACATCTACTTTGTCTCTGAGTTAAAATGTATGATTTATCGGGTAAGTGGTGTTAAAAGATCGAAATGGACGATGTTTATTGAAGACTTCACGACAGTGCAGAACGGGCTTACTTCACGTAAACAGGCCAAACAATAATTCCCCCTCATACTCAGTGCTAAGGGATCATCATGCCCTATCTTTACTCCTTCCTAAATCTTAATCAACAATCCCATATGCTTTAATTTACAAAGGCGTGTAAGTGGACTACTGTATCTCTAATGAAAGCAGATCTACTTAAAAAACAACACTGCCCTGACAATGTCATAAGTTTCTCCTGTACGTTGCAACGGACAAAACGTTGCAAGAAACATGGTGAGAGCAAAATGGCAAGAAACATGGCAAGAGCAAAATGGCAAGAAACATGGCAAGAAACATGGCAAGAGCAAAATGGCAAGAAACATGGCAAGAGCAAAATGGCAAGAAACATGGCAAGAGCAAAATGGCAAAAAAACATGGCAAGAGCAAAATGGCAAGAAACATGGCAAGAAACATGGCAAGTGTGGTAAAAATAATGAAAATTCATGAAATTAATAAAGTGGACGGTAATTAGAATTTTGGAACGAGTAGAAAAAAGTCCTTAGGGACCTACTATTAGGGGATCATCATGGATTTTCCCTAACCCTTTATAATTTTTTACCTAATCTCCTTTAATTTTCTCACAATAGGGTGTAGTGAGTAGTCACACCATTTCAATGGGGTTGTTAACAGGACTACTTTAGGTAAACGATCCTGACACATACAATACGATAATTTTGCTCCATTCTCAGTACTGAGGAATCATTATGATCCTGCCTTACTCCTTCTTAAATCTTCACCGACCCTCCCTTACCACCCTTTAAGAGGGTGTAAGGAGTAGTTACACCACTTCAATGCTGTTGTTAACACGACTCCGTTAGGTAAACGATCCTGACACATACAATACGATAATTTTGCTCCATTCTCAGTACTGAGGAATCATTATGATCCTTTCTTACTCCTTCTTAAATCTTCACCGACCCTCCCTTACCACCCTTTAAGAGGGTGTAAGGAGTAGTTACACCACTTCAATGCTGTTGTTAACACGACTCCTTTTGGTAAACGATCCTGACACACACAATACTATAAATTTGCTCCATTCTCAGTGCTGAGGAATCATTATGATCTTTCCTTACTTCTTATAACTTCATCTACCCTACCTTTTCCTTCCTCTTAGAAGTAGGTGTAATGGGTAGGGACCTCTTAACGGTTTATCCTCGTTTTATTGTAAAACCTTGTAGACATTGATGGAGGAATTACACAAAGGCAATATATCAGCTTAATGAGCTAATACCGTAAAGTATCTCCAGACCCTCATAATGTTTTACACGGTTCGTATTCAATTGTTGACTGAGGAATGAGGCTCTTGATAATATCAGTATATGATATCTTCGAGCCTTGTTTTTAATAATTATTCATAACTAATAAATGTATTTAGTTAGAGTTTCAGTTATTTCTTTTATGTTATACCCTGTATATGTGATGTGGTCCTTTTTGTTGTTGTTTGAAATTCGATTTTAGGTTGTATTTAATATATTAATTATTTTATACTCTAATTTATCTATAGTTTTTTTATTGTATCTATTTTTTTGGACTATTTGATATATTATTTGTTTTTCTTTGGCTTTTTCTTCATTTTTAGAGGCTGTTTTAGCATTCTGTATAAGAGTGAGTTGTAAGCAGCCATCTTATGTTGGGGGGAGGGGTGTGTTAGAGTAGTTTGGTATTGTGTTAATGGTTTGTGTGGCTTTCCTATAAATTGAGTATTCAATGTTACTTGTATTTCTGGTTATTTTAGGTCTAGATAGTTTATTTTATTGTTTATTTCTTCTTCTATGGTAAACGTTATGTTAGGGTGTAAGTTATTGATTTTATTTAGAATGATATTATTATTTATTGCTTTATTTTGTGAGATGTATAATCCATCGTCAACATATCGTATCCAATGTCCGTTGGGGTCGTGTATTTTTATGGTTTGTGTGATTAGTTCGTCAAGGTTTTTAAAGTAAATTTCTGATATTATACTTGAGAGGGGTGATAACATTGCTAAGCCATCTATTTGTTTAGACATATTTAATAATAAGATATATAAACAAATAGATGGCTTATATATATATATATATATATATATATATATATATATATATATATATATATATATATATAAAGATCTAATATCATAAACTATTTTCAGGCCGTCATAATGTGCTTCACAGATAGGTAAACACATCTTTTTAGGGTTTTATATTTATTCAGTCAAGTGATGAAACCTCTTGGTAATTGAATTCAAATCTCAGGAAAGGAAGCTTTGGTAAGTTTAATTTTGTTTGCAAACTCTTCGGCCCATTTAAACCTAAAGGGGTAACAATTGAAAAATCTCATAAAATGTTTTAGTTTAGTGTTTCAAAGCCTCTACTTTTATCTGCCCTGTTTTTGTGTGTTGATTGTTTAATTAGAGCGAGAAGGAAATGTTGTCGTTGCAAATTAAGCCGTTCCATTACCACAGCTAGCAGTCGGTTTAACCTATAAACATACATGTTGATCCTGTGACAGGTTTGTGTGTTGCAGTATCTGTGCAGGAGCAAGTTTTAGCCAAATCGAGCTAAATGTTTACTTTTGGTTATTTTATTCATTTATCATGACGCCATTATAAGGGCTAGGTAAAGCAATAGTTTGATAACGAAAATCTGGCGAATATAAAATCTTTTCTTTTGAACAATATGTGGTATGGAAACCTGTTTATTTACTAATTAATTCATGAAAGCAATAGAACGTAATGGTAGCACCGTTAATATTTACACTTCTTTAATATCCGCTCCCATCTCTCGGAATGGTTGTCATGGTGACTAAACCAACCTCGATCTGACGAGACCTCGTCTTATAACATGGAACTCCGATGCCTCAAAATTATATTAACCTTTTGAAAACATTATTATGTCCGTTTGCACTTAATATTATTATTTCAATTTTATTACTACTTTTATTATTTTTTTGAGGTGCTTCATCATTATATTTTGGTTCATATCTATTGAGTATTTTCTGTTTCAAATAGATAAATAATACCTGAACTACAAAAACTTTCGTTTAAACCATAATATACATTGCTATTGCATTGGAGTCATGGTGGAGATTCAACTACTACAGCCGTTAATACAGAATACTATCAGCCAATTGGAAAAGTAATTTTAAACTACTTAACTAAGTGAATTCGTAATTGCTTACTTTCAGACGCGTTTCAAAACGATCGTTCCTTTTACGAAGCTAACCCTCTACTCGCACGTAGAGGGGTAGAGGGTTAGCTTCGTAAAAGGAACGATCGTTTTGAAACGCGTCAGCAAGTAAGCAATTACGTATTCACTTAGTTAAGTAGTTTAAAATTAGTTTAATCAGTGAATTCAAGATGATTACATCAAGAAACTTCAATTAGAAAAGGCTTGAACCATAACAAAAGCAATGCTTTTTAAAGACGTCAAACTCATCAAAATACCAGGTATAAGTGTTTCCGCAAACTTGTTGACGACCAGCTGACAATTATTCTTATATCTTTAACTTCTCATATTCCTTTAAACATAACATACCAACCAAAAATGCTGTTAAGTATTCTATACCATAAAATGCAAAAACACGTCTTATACATGCAGTATAATTTTATAAAAAATTAGTCAATTCACTGGTCAATACAATATTCTTGAACAAGTATAACAGCATTTCTTACAGTAGAAATATAAGGTCTCACGTAGTCATGAGGAATAACTTTAACTATTCCGACACACAACAGCTAGAATAAAAAGGTTGTTTGAATGAAACGATAAATTAAACACTAAAACAATACTTATAGGAACCGCTATTCACTGCTACCATAGCTAGTGTTACTATGCTTGTACCGCGCTCACTCGCACGCGCGATTTCTATTACAAAAATATTACTATTTGCAGTACGCTCCACGTTAATCTGTGCCATCGTGTAACACACGGGCTTAACCAACGGCTTGCTTAATTACTTTCCCGGTTGTCGCTGAAACATCGACGAGGAAAAAAACGTAAACACGAAATTTCCATTTCCAATTAAACCCAGAGACGGGATTCATGTTCTCCGCCCCGATGCACCGTGTTTTATTGGGCTGTCACTGAATGCAGCACCTTCTCGTATGGTTAACCTACAAATACAAACTATCGGATCAGACGGAAAAGCATTACCTATTAAAATGTTCTATGTTAAAAAATAATGCAAAATACAACCTAAGTTTATTCCACTAATATCTATATCTTACTGTAACAGCCCATACGCAGGTACAGTTTTTAAGATTTTCCATTTAAATTTAGAACTTACTAATTTTTAACTGTCGAAGACTTAATTTTTCTGTGATCATCGCTCACTTCAAACTTTTACCACCGTACACTTGATACTCTTAGGTTTTACTCAGAGACAGGGTAAATGTGACCCAACCTCACGAACCTAATGTTAAAGGACGCGCTCGTTGCTAGCAACAATCATACTTTAGAAATACTCATCGTTTAGTCCCCAAAACTAAAATGTACCAACCGTAATTGGTAAAACCTATCACCTCCCAAACTCTAATGGTAAAATCCCGCAAAAGTATTTCTTATTCATAAAGTTGTATTGATAATAACACTAGCTACAGTAGCAGTGACTAGCGTTTCCTTTAAGCATTGTTTTAGTGTTTAATTTTGCGTTAAATTCAAAGAAAATTATTTATTTTAACTATTTTATGTCGGAATAGTTGATATTATTTTTCTTGACTACCTCAGAACTAACTTGTATTTCTAAGCAGGAATAAATTGTAAGAAAGTTTGTGTTATACTTGTGGAAGGATAGTGTATTGACGAGAGTTAACTGAATATCTATAAAATTATACGGAATGTTGAATTGGATAGACATGTTTTTGCATTTTATGGTATAGAATACTTAACAACGGTTTTGGTTCGTACGTCGTGTTTAAAGGAGTATTAGGAGTTAAAGATATAAAGGGAATTATCAGTTATCCAGACTTCATAGAGTTCTTTTAAAAGCATAACGCAATATTGCTTTTGCTATGGATTATATATGTTTCAATAAACAATATTCAGTTGTTCTTACTGTAGTAGTTTAATCTGTACGGGGATTCCTTTGTAATAGCAATGTACATGAAATGTTTTAATACAAGGTTTTTGTAGTTAACAGGTTTATATATTTTAAATACAAAATATTCAATATACATAAACCAAAATATAATGACGTAGCACCTCAACAACAATAAAAATAGTAAGCATTTTAAATACTTTTTCAAGCACTAAACAAACATAATATTATTGTTTTCAAAAGGTTAAAAATAATTTTGAGACATCGGCGTTCCATTTTCTAAGACGAGGCCTCGTAAGATCGAGGTTAAGAGAAATGGGAACTTATATTAAACAAAAAGCCGTGGTCAGTGCTACCATTAGGCTCTATACTATTACTAATGACTTTCATGAACTAATTAGTAAATAAACAGGTTTCTATCCCACATATTGTTCAAAAGAAAAGATTTTATATTCGCCAGATTTCTGTTATCAGACTGTTTCTTTCCCTAAGCTTTATGATGACGTCACGACAAATGAAGAAAATAACACAAAAAACCCTTAGTTAAGTTTGGCTCCAACATGCGGCTTCACAAATACTGCAACACACAAACCTGTCACAGGGTCAACGTGAGTGTTTATAGATTAAGCGGATTGTTAACTGTGTTAATGGAACGGTTTAATTTGCAACGACAACATTGCCTTCTCGCTCTAATGAACAATCAACACACAAACACAGCTCAGATAAAAGTAGAGGCTTTGGAACACTAAACCAAAACATTTTTTTGAAAATTTTCAATTATTGCCCCTTCTTAGTACAAGAGAAATGTTTAAATGGGCCGAAGAGTTTGCAAACAAAATTTAACGTGCCAAAGCTTCCCTTTCTGAGATTTAAATACAATTACCAAGAGGTTTCATCACGTGACTGAATAAATATGTAACACTGAATAGATTTTACCGATCTGTGAAACAAATTATGATAGCCTGAAGATAGTTTATGATATTAGATCTTTATATATATATATATATATATATATATATAAAACTAATATATGTATATATATATATATATATATATATATATATATATATATATATATATATACATACACACACACACACACACACACACACACACACACACACACACATATATATATATATATATATATATATATATATATATATATATAATTTTACTAATTCTTTTTTTTTAATGAGCTTGTCAAGACGGTGTATGGGAATATTTGTGCGTAACAAAGGCGAAGTTAAATAAAGCTGTGTATTGCTATAAAATAAAGTATAAATGCATGGCATGCATGAGCGTTTGCAATGCCTTTTGAATGGTACGCAGTAGAAGATAATGTATATATTCTTGATCATTAATCACGTGTTATGCATTTTCAAATGATTTGTATTGCAATGTTTGTGTTGCGGGTAGACACTTCTTCCCTGCCCGGTCGAGAGCAGGTCTATCTCCGGTGAACCCGTCAATGTGGTGACGTAGGTTTCCCTAATTCCACCTTAACCTTCCTAATTCTTTTCTAACAGAGAGACATCTCTTTATGACTCCAATAAAGAGTACGTTTACTTTAGGAACTCACTTGTCCCCGCATAGATGTCGCCATGGAGTTTATAGTTAGTTTTTTTATAAAAAAAAATATTGCATTGGTTATATAATTTTAATTAATTAATCTAAATCAAACAATGCAAGATATAATGTAGCCAAATAAACCATCAGCAAATACATAATCAGCTGGCGTCTTCGCGCGCACCATTCGTTACGTTCTCTTCGTAGTTTTAATGCCGTAGCTAGTAACAATAAAAAGTTCCACTTTAAAAATATATTAACTTCTTTGCCATTGTACTTTCAATAAGTACAGTTTTATCTTAAAATACTGTGAATTATAATTTCTATAAGTATTATTATTATTTTACAAATGGTCCGCTCCAGAGTGGATAGCGAATACAAATCGTGCAATCTACGAGTTAAAACATATTGTTTTTACTTATCTGGTCTCGGATCAAAGTAAAAGATCAAAGAGTAGATAGAAATTAAGTGACAACCTAAATGAGCCAAGTTTCCGAAATTCAATTTACCCTATTCAAGTCTTCCCTTCTGTCGATAAATTGTTAGGTATTGGAAATGAAGCAAGGATCATTGAAAATGTATTACTCCTAATGGTTTCAATTCCTTTAACGGCGGAGAGGAAATGAATTTCCAATAGCAATGCCTTTTTTTATCTTTGCGTAATATTTCTCTTTCAGATCTGTTTTCAATATTAAGCCTTTCTAAAAGCAAAGAAGTGAATTACAATTTTCTCATTCTGTTTTCCCTCTTTATTATTTGCTCGTATTTATTCTGGTCCTGCGGGCGTTTTATTTGGTAGTAGCTTTGTAGACGTTGCATTTACTTTCTCGTAAGTAGAAACTGTAGCCACGAATCCATTGCCAAGTCTACAGAGCTTTAAACTCCTACAAATTATTTCGGATTTAAGTAAATGTAAAGCCAAACCATACTTAACGTAATCTGACTTACTTAAACACAACTAATATAATCACAAATTTGTTAAAATCAATTCCTACTTTAGAAAAACAATTATTTTAGGTACTTTTTATTAAATAATTGCTATTATGTAAATAAAGTAACATAACCTATGCGTTAAAACAGCTGTTCTTCCACATAACCTATGACATAAAATCAGCTATTTTATGTAATCATGTGTTATCTCTTATTTTTAGCCAAATGGAACGAAATAACTATATTGCATAGTTTGCCCCTTTTGTGAAATGTTTTCTCCCACTTAAAACTAAAATTATTTCATTAAATTTAAAAAGTTTAATGAATTAAATTTAAAAACTCTATTAACATCGAGTGTCATCCGCTACAAGTTTATCAAAATGTATTTAAAAATTATTTTATTAACTATTGAAATTTTGAACAATATATATATATATATATATATATATATATATATATATATACATATATATATATATGTATGTATATATATATATATATATATATATATATATATATATATATATATATATATATATATATATATATAAGGAGAGGGTGAACTAACAGATGGAATCAAATCACATATTCCTAAACGGCAATCCATAAAATGTGTATATTTCCTTATCACACAAAAGGTTACACTGAGACGTAGAATATATTCGGGTGGAAAGAAATACTATGTAGCATATTACAGACTTGTACAGAACACACTTCTACAATAAATTGTAAACTCTTATTATGTTTACAATAAAATGCTCACTTGAAACTTCAGGACTCAATTCTCATTAATAAACAGTTTACTCAATAGCCTAGTTTCGGCGACAAAAACAACATCATCAGTGTTACATTTACACTGTATTGATGATGGTCACATCACTGCCGATATTAGGTCGTTACTTAAATTGTCTCTTAGTGCGAATTGACCCGTTAATTTTGTTTAAGCTTTTATGTTTATATATAATATTAATTATCATTAGTTGGTAAAGGATAGGATTTAACGTGAACGAAAACATTTTAAAGCTTCCGGACATGCAAATATGTACAGGTGTTATGCTAATGCAAATAGTTGTCATCATTGACTATATTTTATAGCATAAACACGGTTAGGAGAGACATATCAGACATGCCTTGTTTGTAGTACAAAGTCAATTGCAACAACTATTATAGCCCTGACTTAGAACCTAACTACTCATATGCTGAGAGTGAGTAAGCTAGAAGCAGATGTGTATGCTACATACAATCCTTACTCGTAGGCTTTACTAGGAGGTTGGAACTTTAGTTATAAAATAATAGTAATAGTTATAGTAATTGTTTGTTAGTTGTAGTAATAATTACAATTAATATACATAGGTATATACATGTGACAGAATCACATAAGTGACAACATTTCTTATACAAGTGAGGAATCATTACAACAATCAAATTTACATCGTGTGCAATCCACAAACGGTTTTGTTAAAAATAGTGCTCTTTATATTCCTCACTGAGAAAAAGATTTCCAAATATCGGGAATTTGGGTATGTGCAGTCATACAGTTTGAATACAATCTAAAGACTTCAACAATTTAAAGTTAGAAATAATGAAATAAAATTTAAAAAAAATACAAAAAACAAATTACTACATTAACATAAGTGTAATCCACTGGAAGTTTAAAAAAACGTTTTTTATTTAAGTGGATAAATAAAAAGTATTTTATTAACGACTGAATATTTGAACAATATATATATATAAATAAATACATATAAGGAGAGTGTGGACTTATAGAAGGAATGGAAAAATGATATGTTCACATCGGAGAATAAACTAGGGAAGTCCGGAAGTGACAAATAAAATATTTATAAATAATAAAACTCAAGTCAATTATTCAATTTTGTAAAATATTGCCTTCTAAATATAGGAGAAAAATTCCAAATCAAATTATGTAAAACAGAAAAAAAGTTAATCAAGGTTTTGACCGCGATAGTTTTATTTTATTTTTTTAATAACAGCTTTAGAAGTTAAGGTTTCAATTGAACTGGTCGAATAATGTTGTAATGTGTCAATAGTTTGTAATCTTTTTTCAATTCCTTCTATTAGTTTCCACTCTCCATATATTTCTTGCAAAAAATTTTTCAATCGTTAATAAAATACTTCTTGTTTATCTATTCAAGTTCAAATACCATTTTTTATCAACTTGTAATGGATGATACCTAGTAATAATACTGGATTTTTCAAATATTAATTATTTAATTAAATTTAAAATGATTTAATTCAAGTTTTATATGGGGGAAAACGTTTCACATAGTAGCAAGGTATACAATGTAGTTATTTCATTCCATTTGGCATTAATACGTTTTAACATATGATTTCATAAAACAGCTGATGTTTATAGGTTATGTTACTATATTTATATTAATTGTAGTTATTTAATAAAAAAGTAACTAAAATGAGAATTTTCTTTATTGATGTAAGTAGGAATTGGATTTAAAGAGTTTTGCTGGTAAAAAATTACTTCTTTATTTTTCCATTAACAGACTGTCTCCTACATATTTATTCTGTACCTCTAACTAAACCACAAACCATAAAAGCGGTCACTTTGTCGACTTTGCTAAACATCCGCGCTATGGGGGAATATAACCTCTTATATGACAATGGATAAAATAGCATCATCAGTTTCACGGAGAGAACGTGACAAAACATTAATTTAAAAATATCGGGTCGGCATGAAAACACAATTCTGGCTAAAAAACGGCGCTAATATGTCGCCCGAAGCGATAAAACGAAAAGAATTGAAGAAAGGAAAAGTGGTCGCTTTGAGAGGACGGGACATAACACGTGTTCAATCAGCTGGACGCAAGTGCTTTCATAATGTTCAGCTCGACTGCACAGTTTGCTGTGAGCCTATCTTGACCACGCTCGGTCGGCTTTGTAATATATATTGCTTCTTTTTTAATAAAAAATGTAAATCAAAGCGTGGTTTAGGAGTGAAGCTTTCATATATAACTCCGTATATGTTGTAGTCAATATCATAAAAATTTTCTAAAACGCTAATATATAAACACGGTATAGGTGCTTGAAGACAGTCATTGTTCTTCTTCGACTCTCCCTCTCCTGTAGAAGCAAAATGGATTCTCTAGTAAAAAAAAGAAAAATATAATAATCTGAGGTTAAAAAGCGTTTTAACGGGAAGTAATTTTAAATTTTAATTAATGTGTGCAACGCTAAAAAAACATTTCCGCGGTTTATTATATATTATTCGATTCTTTGTATTAGTTCATCCCCCCTCTCTCTCTCTCTCTCTCTCTCCCTCTCTCTCTCTCTCTCTCTCTCTCTCTCTCTCTCTCTCTCTCTCTCTCTATATATATATATATATATATATATATATATATATATATATATATATATATATGATGAATTGTTACTATCTGGAGTACATCCGTTCATTCTGCAGTCCATAAATTCGCAGTTCCGACGTTTCGCTAGAATCTCATCCAGCATTGACGTGGTGAACCCAACAACAATAGACTCGCTCTTCTACTGTTGTTGGGTTCACCTCGTCAATGCTGGATGAGATTCTAGCAAACCGTCGGAACTGTGAATTTATGGACTGCAGAATGAACGGATGTACTCCAGATAGTAACAATTCATCATATTTTTCCATCCGTGAAGGAATACGTATCAGCATATATATATATATATATATGTATATATATATTAACGTTTTATTCACCCACTCAAGTTCAAATAAATTTTTTGTAAATTGTAGTGGATGACACTTGATGTTAATACAGTCTTTTCAAATATTAATTCATTAATTAAATTTAATGAATTATTTCTAGTTTTATATTGGAGAAAAACTTTTCACAAAAGAGAGAAGGTGTGTAATATAGTTATTTCGTTCCACTTGGCTTAAATTTAAGTGATAACATATGATTTCATAAAACAGCTGATCTTATAGTTTATGTGGCAGAACATAGGGATGGACGATATTTTGTGTTACGGTGACTTGTCACTGATATTCGTTTGTCGCTGGTAGTACTAGTGACAAAATATGGACAATGCTAATTCCAGTGGCAATGGATCGATAGGAAATTGCCTCTGTTGTGATTGGGAAAAAAGTCGCAGTCACTGGTTGTAACGACTGTCATTGGTTGATTTGTTGCTGTCACTGTCTTGCTGTTACTGTTTGGCCAACAGAGCCGATTATCTTGCAGTGTCGTTAACTGAAGGGGATAGGGGGGGGGGGTTTCTCAGTTGTAATTGGGCAAAATGTCTGAAAAGTAACTGATTTAAACCCGACGCTGTCACTAAAATCACCGGATCGATCATCTCTAGTAGAACAGCTGTTTTAAAGCTTAGGTTATGTTAAAGTATTTATATAATTGTAAGTATTTAATAAAAAGTTACTAAAATAAAAATTTTTGTTGTTGACTCAAGTAGGAGTTGACTTTAAAATTCAAGGACCTGTCTGGTCGCTGTCGCCCTGACTCAGCATACGACATTAGCCTTAATAGCCTTCAGGAGTATTCTTACTGAGTCTCTCTATGTTTCGTTTATATTGCTTGTTCTTATTGGTTTTTATAGTTGTTATGTTATAAAGTTAGTACTACTGCTATTGTATACTGTTTTGTAGTTTCAAAGCGGTGAGCTAGTGTTAGCCTGTATGCCTAGCGCGTACAAAGGATATGAAAGGAAAAGGTATAGGTTAGAATATGGTAGGGATATCCAGTGAGGTACACAGGTAGACCTACTCTCTATAGGGGTCATAAGGGAATGTCTACCAGTAGGAGGAAGGGGTAGGCAAGGACGTAATGATCCACTGGTATTTCAAGTAGAAGTAAAATATGGCTTGTCTAAGGTAATCCTGCTAAACCGTGGTGAGCAAAGGTTTCTATACGCTATTCGCAAATTTTTATGCTCATTTATTTAATACATAGTTGTAGTGATTTTACGTTAGTCAAAGTTAAAATTATAAGTATTTTGTTATAAATTTTTAAAATTTGTCAATTTTTATCAATATATGATCATTGAAAATTTAGTTTAAGATCGGGCATGTTTCCATTGCATAGGGCTCGACTATTGGCAAAAGTGTAATAATTGATAAAACTACCGGCTTCTAGACCTGAAGGGAGAATATTTTAGTCCTCCCTAAAAGAGGGTAGGTATGATGGATACGCACGTGATGATTGATTCCAACACTCCAGAACACGGGTAATACTGTAATGTCACGACACTTTAAGGTTGACGCGTCGTTTAGCTCCATAATAGCTAAGCTCTTTGTATTGTATCTTTTTGTATTCGCCAGAGTTGGCGTCGCTGGTAAATAGATCCAGCCAAAGACGCTGTGCAATAAAGTACATTTTAGCGTCGCAGAACTTGCCCAATAAACAACATACAACTGTCGGCCTCTAGGACGGGGGCTCGTTTCCGGAAGAAATCCATTAGGACTTTGTTTCCGTGTGCTGTTTCTTTTTTAAAATTTATTGTCCGGTTGTAACTCACTGATTTTGTACTTGTGACTTTATTTCAATTCTGGACGAAACTAAAATCTGTATTTACTAATGATCTTGGTAAATATTTATATTTACTTATTCAAAAACAGTAGTTCTCGCTTAAAGCTAACCCTTTTCTGTTTTTGTTCACCACAAATGGCCGAATTTTGATTGTTTTTCATTAAACGGGAAAATCACTGCTGAGTCATCTGAGTTCAAATCCAAATTTTCTTCAATATCTGACATTTGGTGATATCTTTCTGGTTATGAAGAAATCCAAAAGATCCGGTATTTTATTTGAATCTGTTGGTCAGTATGTTCATTTACTGTCGAATAAAAATCAGAACTTAGTTCTTTAACAGCTGTCCTTAACTACTTACCCTTAGTTGTTGACAGTCTTGCTCTCCAGTCCACATGTTTGCCATTGAAATCACCATCGAGTACAAATCTTTCCCCGGCTCTTTGGCGAATTGCCTTATCAGATATTTATAAATTGTGTCTAGGCGGACAGTGTACTGCCCTTACTATCAGATTTTGCTCGGTAGACTCTATACACACTAAAGTTAACTGTACTTTTTCAGTCTGAAGATGACATCCTCCATAATATTTGATTGATTCTCTTATTAGTGTTGCGGTTCCACCTTTAGCCTTATTATCTGGATGCTAGGTTTGATAAACTATGAAACCCTTTATCTTAAAGATATGACTCTTTTGTGAAATGGGTTTCCGATGTCAGGCAGATATCAATTCTTTGTTCGGTTAGAAATACTTCGATCTCTACCTTTTTGTTTAAAACTCGTTGGTATTTTAAAGTAGCTACCCTCAAGTCTCCCCTGTCCAACATTAATTACAACGTTTTAAAATATCTCCAGTATTTCTGGTTTCCAGAGTGTCAAGTCTAATAATAACTGGAGTAGTCATTTCCATCATGTTTTGTAACATCATTTTTTGTCTTAATCTCGGGTTTATTGATCTTAGATTTAGGACTGTTTCAGGTGTTCCATTTTTAACCTTTATAGTTACTTGATGCCTTCTCTTGCTCTATTTCATACTGAATATCTTCGTTGTTGAAGCTTTGGTAAAGAATTACTTTCTCTTATTCTTTGCAGCCTTTTGGCTATTTCACATCTTTTGTAGTTTGCAGGGCGGTGTTTTGAGCAATTAGCACATTGAGGAAGTATCTCTTTCGACTCTGTACATTGTGCCGATGGATAATGTCCTGCACATCTAAGACAAATTGGATCCCTTCCACCAAATTTTTGAGTATGTTAATTCCTCTGGCATTCCTTACATAGTGGAATCAATCTTCTCACTCTTATTACTTCATTTCACACTTTCAAATGGCACAAATATTTTATATTGTAAATTCTGTTTATGTCCTGAGTATTATGGAATGTAATATGAACATTGGTAGGTCTATCAGGCCTCCCTTTGTCTTTCTGCGTTCTACTTCAGCACTTATGACTTTAAAATCTTGTGCTGCTAATTTTTGAACTATATCTTCTGGATTGCATGACGAATGCAAATTTTTGGTCATGACTCTTATTGGTCGATTCTGTTTATCTTCATAACTGTGCAATTGCAACTTCTTCTCTTTAGCTATTTCTACTACTTTCCTTTATTCCTCTGGTGTATCTATATTGTTTTACCTGGTTGTTGGAGAAGCACTTGGTCTGGTAGCTTATTTCATTCATGTTTAAAGAGTGTTTTATTTCCCACTGGGGATGGTGTTGTAATGGTTGCTGTTTTGTTCAGTTTTATACTGTTCTCAGCCCCCCTTGTTATTTTAGAAGATTTAACAGCTTTTATCTTTTTAGAGCCCTATATGAGCCAGGTTGTTTCTCTGTTCACTTATCTTCCTCTTCGGACTTAGTGGGACTTTCTAAGTTGCATTCATTGGCATTTTTACTTTTCAGTTTCGATGTTTCGGTTTCCAGATATCTTATTTTATTTAGAGCTCGTTCTAGCTCTCGTTTTAGATGATTGGTTTCCCTTTGTTGTTCTATTGAGTCATATATTGATGTCTCATTAACTATTTCATTAACTTGCAGTTTATCCATGTGCATTGCTGTTGTCGGAAGATTACTTTGGGCATTGACATTGTTCCAGGTATCTGAAATTGATTCTCTAACGAATTTGATTTCTCTAGCACACCCTGAGGTAAGTAAACCGATGATTACTTTGATTTGATGTACTCTGTAAGGGTAATTCAATTATTTTACTATTCCCAGATACTGTATTACTTCTATTTCGCATCGGTGATCTTTCTATTTTATTACTTTTATGAAACGGCTTATCATTTCCATTTGGTGGTTGTTATTTATCCAACATAAAATTTAGACAAATACATGTTCACTCCAATCAAGTTAATTTAAAAAATATGTAATAAATGTAAGTATTAAATTGCAATTACTAAAATGTTCATATAAACTGTACTGAAACAGTAATAAATTACGTTTAATTATAAAAACTATTGCAATTAAGTTAAATTGAATAACAATTTTCAATGAATTATATAAAGTGAACAAATGAGTGGTCGAAACAAACACTCAATGCCATTATAAATAAATTAAAATCATAAATTAAGATATAAATAGACAAAATGAGTTAAATAAAGTTTTGATTAATTTGTGTACCCTAAATATTCAAAGAGTAGGTCACTCAATGAACATTAAATTTGAGTACACGTAGTACTGTGTTTATTCCCCCTTCTGTTACTTTCTCATGGATATAAACAACAGTAGCCCGTTTTGGTACTTTTAGCAACTTTTTTAAAGAAATTGATGCTATTGCCAAACGAATTAGCCCACAGACGTCTGTACTTGGTTTGTTTACGTATAGCTATTAACGTGTCTCAGTTTACTATCAACTATCTTCAAATTATATTATTTGAACTTCCCTAATGGGAGATTAAAACTATTAACGTAATTTTTTAGAAAATCATTGAATGGAAAGTAACTTCTTAAGAGGATAAAATATTAAAAAGCTTTAACAATAATATAAAGCTTGAACCCTAATCTTCCTTGCAATATTTCGTAAGAAATAAAGCTTTTCAAAGTAGAAACACGTAATACAATTTTTTAAAAAAGTCAATTCCTACTTAAATAAAAAAATATGTTATTTTAGTTTTTTAATTTTATAATAAAAATCAATATAAATGTGTATATACATATGTCAGAATCACAATATGACCTTGCAATATTCCTTGAATTTTCCTTTTCTTTCTATGTATGGTGTTAGACTATTATTTTTGAAGCTGCATGATGTAATAATTTTGAATTCACTGATTAAACTAATTTTAAAATACTTAACTAAGTGAATACGTAATTCCGTACTTGCTGATGCATTTCAAAACATTCGTTCCTTTTACGAAGCAGAGGGTTAGCTTCGTAAAAGGAACAAATGTTTTGAAACGCGTCAGCAAGTAAGCAATTACGTATTCACTTAGTTAAGTATTTTAAAATTAGTATTATTTATGTTTGTTACTAATTATACACTGTTTGTTCGTCGCTTGCATTGTATTGTATTTTTTTCGCTTTCCTTTCGGATTGTGAAGCGAGGTTCGATACCGTTAATCCAGTTTGTTTGTTTATTTTATTCATTTCATTCATTTTTAATCCTAGAGCATTATTTATGATATTGTGTGGTAACCATGGTAACAATTTAATGTTCTACAACAGAGGTTTCGACGGAAACCAGTTGGGGAAGAATAAAAATAAATACACATCTTTGAGAAGCACATTTATTGTTATAGAAAAGTTAGCTCAGGGCCAAAGCGTTAGAATTCAAACATGAAGATACTCAGTTCGAATCCAACGTAGAACCCTCAAATTTTTATAATTTAAGTATTGAAAAAATATTTGAAAAAACTTTATTAACATTCATTATAGGTTTGACAATACCACTATATGTTTAAAACAACCACTATAGGTTTTAGAAATATATATTTAAGCTTGATTGGATGAATAAAAACGTATTTTATTAACCATTGAAAATTTGTACAAAATATGTATCAGGAGAGTGTGCGTTATTAGAAGGAATAGAAAAAAATTAAAGAAACCGAAAACAGTTGGAAATAGAAACTGTAGAATAGTGAAAAATAAGCCAGAATAATTTTCCATGACACAATATTTTGGATACATTTAAACAAATTTATATTTCTTATTGTTACGACAAGTTTTTGAAGTGTGGAAATAGCTTGTAATATTCAATCATGCCAAGATGTTTTTTTTGAATGAGTAGGAAAACTGAACTTTCTTGAAAAGGTAGGCCTAAATAGCGTTCCACGTTATGAACTACCGGTATTAAATTTCCTGTTTAATTTGAACCTGGCTGTAACGTATGAGTGTGTTTATGTAACAGAAATAAATTGCCTTATATTAATACAGCCCGGTGTCGGGAGCTGCGACGGTTAAGGTATTTGCGGTTATTTACGACTCTGCCCCGACGGTACCCTAATTTCGTTTACCTGACGGCGCAGCGTCTGTAATTTTCCTGCAATTTAAACACAGCCTAACTTGGGAGAAGGTAAACAAACCCTTATCAAGCGGTGTAAAAATGACACTCTCACTTCGAATGGTAAGGAGTCACATGCTCTGGTAGGAATTACAGATGTATCTTGTGCGCTTCGCATATTGCTGATTTAGTTTAAAATTCTGCCACTGGGAGCGCATTTGCGTTTTTGCAACGTCTTAGCAAACTTTAGAATATACTGATTTTAGCCTTCTTTCAATTTCTTTCAATTCCTTCTATTCTCTCTCACTCTCCTTATATATATAATGTTCTTCTCTTGTAATGTTCTATCGTTAATAACATACTTTTTATCCATCCACTCAAGTGCAATATATATATATATATATATATATATATATATATATATATATATATATATATATATATATATATTACTTGTAGTAGATGAGTGACATTTGATCTTTATAGTTTTTCAAATGATAATTCCTTAATTAAATTTAATTATATTATTTTTGGTTTTATATGGGAGAAAATACTTTTAGAAAATGGGCTAACTATACAATTTAGTTATTTCGTTCCAATTTGCCTTACATAAGTTTATAGCATATGACCTCATAAAACAGCTGATTTTATGTTATAGGTTATGTGGTAGAACAGCTGTTTTACCTTTTAGATTATGTTACTTAATTTATAATAATTATGATTATTTAATGTAAAACAACTCAAATAATTTTTCTCTTAAATGTTTCTTTGTTAACCTAGGTAGGAATTGACTAAAATCTTTTTTGTCTATATTACTTGTTTAATTTTGTGACGTATGATCGAGATACAGTGGCATTAATATCTGAAAATACTGCAATTAATTAAACCATGCCAATAAAAATAAAGCTAATTATAGGTGTAAGGGAAAAAATTATTGTAATTGATACGAAGAATGCCATTAGGAATATATTGCATCTATATTGAAGAATATCGATGTAAGTACAGTTGCAAAACCGTAAGTGTACATCATTGTATAATAGATTATTATATTATGCCATAAATTTCCGAATCGTGTTGTCACTTTGGAATATAATTGGCTTTTCATTGTGGCGAAGTTTAACACGCGATCACGTAAGTTTTAATTATATACTTTTAAACAAGATCTGTGCTTTGTTTGTTTTGTTGTCTTCTACTGTTGGTGATAGATCCTGCGGGACACACAGCTGGCGGCAGTTCATGGTTGTGACCCAAATAGTATCTGTGGTGACCGAAAGGTACCATAGCTTTCTTGACAAGGAATTACCAGATAATGCCCGTAACTGGAACGCGTCCGTGCTAAAATCCAGACCGCCTCTAGCAACGTGTCCGAAAGGGCTACGGAATCTCGGCGCTATAGAGGCTGAGGAATCTTCTATGAACCACCATTCCTACAAGGTAGTAAGGATGAGCCCGTAGATTAGATACCTGTTTTTAAGTGGGAATGCCCACAGCCCGTTAGATTTCAAGAGTAATGGTAAGTCCTTCTTTCAAGTATCGAACATTAAACTCGGCGCTGTAAAGGCTGCCCTGATCAGAACCTGTTTGCCATTTTTTAATGACGTCGACACCGCTCTCTATAATTGGTCATAAGTTTGCTTGAGGAATCGTCGATGAAGCACCATTCCTACATGGTAGTAAGGATGAGCCCGTAGACTAGATACCTGGTTCGAAGCGGGACTGCCGCAGCCCGAGAGCAATAGTGAGTCCTTGTAGAAGTTTTCAAGAAACAACTGTGTATGCACAATGACTTCTAGTCAGTAGTTTATATATTCACAAAACGTACTTTTATTTACTTGACATATTTGGAAGTCAACTTTCGAGACTATTTTGTGTCCTAATATATATTTTTTACTTGCCAAATATATATTTATTCATGTTTCGGGTAGTTTACTGTCTTTCTCTGTTTGTCACTTTGCCTCCAAGACTCTCAGTATTAATTCATACTAATTTTTTACTTTTGCATAAATGGATTTGCAGAATCCATGGAATTTCTTGAAGTTTATATGATGTCTTTATTTTGTTTGCGAGGTAAAGTATTTAATTTCGTTTAACTAATATTGTAGGTTTTTGTAGCTATTTGTAGTTGTAAACTCTTGTAAACCTTTGTCTGCTTTCTCTGAATAACTACCACCGATACAGCAAAAAATATATATACATTGGCATAAAACAGCGACGGTCATATAGTAGGTATACATAAGTAATGATTTGTCGTAAGAAATCGAAACGATCGAGAATGATTTGCAAGGAACACGCTGCAATGCGAGATAACGTTCTGCTTTTACAGTTTAGTTGACCAAAACACAAGACTCCAGTCTAATTCCAGTTGCATCTTTGACACCGCCAAACAGAAGCAAGAGTTGGCAAACAATCAAACGGCTTTGCTTCGTCCAAAGTTTAATAATTCCCATTATCTGTTTTAACTGGATAGCGGCGGCCTTTGTCTGACTACAAAGCGAAGAGTGTAAGGCAGAGTATTCTCTGATTCAAGTCAGCAGTGGATTTATTGATCCGACTAGTTACTAAGTAAAGAAACGTGCCTTTACGTTGTAAACACAGGTCGCAAAGTTATAATGGGGCGTTCGACTTTGTATAACTCCCTTATTTACAGTTTCACAAAGTGAACTATAAGAGGATTCAACTATATATACTGTATAAGAAATGCTAGCAAGACTGTTTAGTGACTGCAACCAAGGAAGTTGGGGCGCATCGGGAAAATACAGTCGATGTTTATATGTATTGCAAGTACAGCCGAATCTTATACGTCTTATAAACGGTAATATAAAAAAAGTCAATTCATACTTAGATCAACAAAGACAGTTTTTATTTTAGTTACTTTTTATTAAATAATTACAATTAATATAAATTGGTATATACATATGACAGAATCGCAATATCAAGTGGGAAAATTGAAAGCAAAATTAATTACTAAAATTAATTAATTAATTTAATTAATGAATAATTATTTAAAAATAAACTGTATTGACATCAATTGTAATTCGCCACCAATTAAATAAAAGTGTATTTGAACTTGAATGGATTAATAAAATTATTTTATAAACGATTGAAAATTTGACCAAGATCTATAAATAAATATAAGTAGGGAGGGTGTGAACTAATAACAGCAATTTAAAAAGAATAAGGTGACATTTTTAACTGACTAAGAAGTCGATAAAAATGTAATAAGCGTATATACGTTATAAGCTAGGTTTTGTTCGGTAACAATGTCGATTCGTAATTTTCTATAGAAAAGTCGTATAATTTGAAACAAAACGTATCATCATTTAGATATATCTATTTAAATTTGACAATTCATCATATTTACAAATTTTCAATTCTAATGTAGGAATTGACGTTGAAATGTTTTTGTTTATATTACCTTTTTAAAAGGAGTTAATTACCAAAGCAACGATTATTATTTTAGTCGATATTACGCGCTACAATTAATATTTCATTACTTCTTTAACCCCTTAAAACAGTCGTGTTCTTGTGGTTGCTTTTTGAAGTGGGAAATTAGCGTGTAAATTGTAATGAATTTAGTTTGCGAAGTTTTAATGGCATGATCTCGACTGTATTAATAAGTATAGTTGTTTCGGGATGAAGTTTCACGCTCCCGTATAACTCTCTCCCGGTACCTATCTGGAATAATTAATGTCGGGCTTAACCCGTCTTGGGTTCCATGCAGTAATGCCAGCCTTAGCGAGGATGCAAGTTGTGAGGGTAATGCGAGTAAAGGTTACCTAATAACACCCAGAATATAACAACGTTTAACAACCACTTTAAACAACGTAATGCATTTTTGAACGATTTTTTTAAATATTAGTATCAGTGAATTTTCAGCTTAGGTCAATAAAGACACGTTTTATTTTAGGTAGTTATTAAATAATTACAACTAATGTAAGCAAAGTAACATAGCCTGTGCGTTAAAGCAGCTGTTCTTCCACATAGCTTATAACGTAAAATCAGCTGAGTTTAAAAATCATATGTTATCACTTATTTTAAGTCAAATGGGACGAAATAACTATTTTGCATAGCATGCCCCTTTTGTAAAAGTAATAATTAAATTGAATAATGCTTAATATTGGAAAAAATCTGTAATAATATCAAGTGTCATCCTTTACAATTTAAAAATATGTTTTTGAATTCCAGAGGATGAAAAAACCTATTTTAATAAAGATTGAATATTATATATATATATATATATATATATATATATAAAGAAATAAAACAATTTACAAATACAAGAATAATTTATAGAATTTACAATGCAAAGCTTTTCATTGGCAAACAGTACCAACATCCTCAGGAATACTAGAAATTTGTTGGCACTGTTTGGCAATGAAAAGCTTTGAATTGTAAATTCAATAAATTATTCTTTTATTTGTAAATTGTTTTTTTTTCTTTATTAATACACAAGAATACATATTATATTATATATATGTATATATATATGTATATATATATATATATATATATATATATATATAATTATATATAATATATATATATATATATATATTATATTATAATATATAATTATATATTATATATAATTAGAGAGTGAGAGAAAGATTTTGTGAACTAATAGGGAGAATT
>JBAIZL010000011.1:3491735-3509235 GCA_036971475.1 Prosapia bicincta | reverse complement strand
TAAGTACTTTCTTGTTTGTAAACGAATTGTTGAAACTGTATACTCGTATACTTATAACACACACACACACACACACACACACACACACACACACACACACACACACACACACACACACACACACACACACACACACACACATACATACACACACACACACACACACACACACACACACACACACACACACACACACACTCACACACACACAGACACACACTCACACACACAGACACACACTCACACACACACAGACACACACACACACACACACACACACACACACACACACACACACACACACACACACACACACACACACACACACACACACACACACACACACACACACTCACACACAAACACACACACACACACACACACACACACACAAAATCACGCACGCACTTGCACCGCGCACATTCACGCATACACACACGAGCACTCGCTCGTCCACATATGTGTATATCAAATGTTCAAGATTTACAAAACCATATAAAAGGATTGTTTATTTCAAAGGGTTTGATAAAGATATTGTCAAAGGTAAAGACAGTTTTATTTAAAAAATGAAACAAATTTGATTTTGAATATTGAAGGGTTAAATGAACATAATTAAATTACACTTTTCAGTTAATTTAACTAAAAATTATTTTTCTTATAACTTTTGGTGTTGATATAAATGCAGTAAGAAGTTTACTTAAATTTTTTATAGAAGAGGTAAAAGAAAGGGTTAACTGAGTAAAGAGTTACCACTGACATTGTAATGTGTATATTTCAGAATAAAAAAGAAGAGATAAAGTAATACTAAACAGAAATGAATTGTTAATATTTTAAAGAGCTAGTTAAAATAAGAAAATTGCAAAATGTGCTGTAATTTTAAAATTAAGGGTAAAATAAAAATGTAGTTTTTACTAACTTGCCAACAAAGCAATAGTGTTTTTACTTAAAACAGATTTCTTACACACTCCTAAAACCAAAGGGTCATTTTGCCAAAAAGATGCCTTCAAAGAGCTCATTCCCCCGAGAGATACGTACCCAAAGGGTTCAATTTCAGTAAGTTAGGTTTTTTATAATAAAGTCCCGTGACTTGCACAGTATCTTAGTTTAGCTAGGACATGCCCTGTCACAATTCGGAGCTTGCGGTGGGGTAAGGGTGGAGGCGGCCGCGCGTGTGAAGTAGGACTGCCCGCGGGCGGCGCGGTGCGCGCTCCGCTGCAACACACACACACACACACACACACACACACACACACACATATATATATATATATATATAAATAATGTGTGTGTGTGTGTGCGTGTTTGTGTGTGTTTAAAAATCAAAATAACTGAGATTGTTCAAGTACGTAAATTATTTATTAATTTTATTCAAAGATTTTCGTTGGTAAACAGTACAGTATAATATATATATATATATATATATATATATATATATATATATATATATATATATATATATAAGTATGTATTTATATTTTCACTGCGGATTGAAACAGATAAACACGGCGCTATGTAGGCAATGTGGAGACACGATAAAATGGAAATGTAGAGCTGTAACCTGAAGGCAAAATGTACTCGTAGTTCAGTAATGCACATGCTAAGGATATTAAGCGTGGAAAACCATAAATTTAAATAAACTGATTATAAATGTAAGGTGTAAGGTCAAACACATTTATCTAGGTTTAGGAATACATCACAATATTGCAATCTTACAATATGGAACACGTACATGTTAAACAACGTATATATACAGAAACAGTTGTACCAACTTGAAATACTTGCTTAGTTGTGTGTGCTACAGACTTGATTAAATCCGCTGCAACTGAATTCGCTGGAAGTCGTATAGCTACGCTCGCTTTGATGTAAACATCAATGTGCGCTACGGGCGAGCAGAGTCTTGTATGTGCACCTATTCCTGGCCTTGATAACCTTTTAATGCTTTTTATACAACTGTTTTAATTTATTCATAAGTTAGGCTGTAGCCTGCATGAATATACCTTGGAATAAAGTAAGGAATCCCTTTAAGGGAATCGAGATAGAGAGAACTGCCGTTTGAAGTTTTTAAATTGATATAGATAAGAATAAAAAATATAATATTTGCAGAAATTTTATGCAAACACTAGTCATTTATATCTCGCCTATATTTTTCCTTGTTTCAACGCGTCTAACAACCGGCCAGTTGATTACTATCCACATTAAAAGCATTGATTGAACAACTCTAAGTTTTGTATAGCCTGTGTTATAGTTTTGCGTCAAGTGTGAGTGTTTCGTTTTGATTAGGAAACACAATTACATTCAAGAGCATTATTAATTTGCTCAACTGAACTTTTAGTAGGCCTAAGAACTTGGAGAAACTGGGGTGTAGTTTTTTTCACTTATAATGATGGGTGTAGTTTTTTCACTTTAAATAAATGAAGCGTCCTAACGCCTAAAAACGTTTTATTTCGAACCTAATGTACATTTCGATTGCATTGCAATCATCTTCAGAGGAAATTACTACAATAATAAGTAAATCCGATACAAGTTACATGTGATATATATAAATAGTTCACCTCCTCACGATGCCGCTTTTACTATCCGGCCATTTACTTTGCGGCCAAGTCCCTTCCCTCCTATCAGTTAGCCAATACCGCAACAGTACTGAATTTGTCGTCTTAGAAAGTTGTTTTTATAATTGATATGGCACTGAAATAACAGATATTGAAGTGAAATACACACTTGAATACAAACAAATAAATTCAGTTAAGGAAAGTAGTGAAAGTAATGTAACACAATATTAAAAAACAAATGTGTTGATAAACAAATGAAGATATAAGTTAAAAACAATAGAAAACGTTTGTATGTGTTGTTTAATAACCTAAAAACTCTCGAGAGCAGTGAATGAAGTTCATATTTTGAAAATAAAATAATAGGTCATCGTTTACTTTAGCCACGTTAGCGATTACGGCCAAAAACGTTTACCTGCCGATGCAGGAACTTATAAAAAATATAATAAAAACACTTTCGCTAACGTCCCAAATAATTAAAATTTTGGAAAAAAAAATATTCCCCCCCACCTTTCCATCATCACCTAAATCCTTACAAACCCTACGTTTTAACTATATTTGTTAACCTTAAAACTAGCAAAATACCTCGAAGTATTAACATTTTGTTTATTACCACGGAAGGTTAATTTGTGTGTTACATTTTAGTTGGGACTAGTTTTTTTTGCACGCAGTAGCAACAGTGCACTGTAGGCTATTACGTCTAGACAAGACTTTCCAGTGAGGATAGATTTATTTGTAATTTTATGCAACATTAAATAACGCTTATACAGCAAGTAGGTAATAACGTTAATACAATTACCAAATAACTGTTAAAAATATTCAAATAATTATACGTGTCCCTTAATGTTAGGTTATTCTATTAAATATATTTTGTGTGTTGTATTTGTTGCTTTTGTTGTACATCACACCCCTCACAGCGTGACGAGAGGTAGAAGCTACATCACAAGGGATTTGATAAAACCGCACTCACAAGCTGAGAAACCCTGAGGGAATTTCGAGCTGTGGATGTGGATATAGAAATCCATAGAAGTTTATTGTGATTTATTGTTGAAATAATCCATAGGGGGATGCTGTTTAAATACCTAACAGTATATATTTGGCATAAATAGTAAAACCTATTCTGTATTACACATGCAATCGGGAAGGATCTGAGATCGAACCTAAAACATCGGTTTATTAAGATATTATGTATTTTGTGTTGTTCTATGGCCATTTAGGAAACTGGTAGAGAGAGAATGGAGTCGAGTTTTTTCAAATGGGGAGATTTGTAGAAGGATGAGAAAAGATTCCATTGAATGTAGGAATGCTTAGTATATATCTTGAGGAGTGAAAGAATGGAGGGCTGCAAGACATTATCCAGGTTAGACTGGGGGGGGGGGGGGAAGAACCATCGTAAAGATGGCCTGAGGAAGTGGACCATCAGTGGCACCAACCAATTGTTCAAGGCAGCGGCTTCGGAAATGTGACTGGTTTCGAAGATTGCGTGACTTTGAATGAAGGAAGTAACTTAAAGAACAAATTTGAATATAATGTAGAAAAAACTTTATCTAAATTAACTACTTTTAAAATTAAGTAGTTGAAAATTAATTCATGTTAAAAATTAAAAAAATCGAATTTTTAAATAAAAATTTATACATATACTGTCAGTAGAATATATATATATATATATATATATATATATATATATAAATATATGTATATTGTTTGAAAAAATAAAAAAATATATGATTTAGTAGGAATGAACCACAGTTGCTACAAATTGTTAAAGCTAATGAATGGACTTATATTTATATTGGAAAATTTATCAGGACAATTTATTTGCCACGTATTTGTCGTTAACGAACTGTATAAATAATAATTTGCCAATTTTATTGGACTAGTAAAAATACATTCATTTAGGCGAAATAAAATATTTTCACAATAGAACCTAATATTTGCCGATCTTTGCGAAATCCACACGCCACACAACATTACGTATGCCAAATGATATCAACGTACTTCGATGCAAAGTGACAAGCAAATCAATCATACACAACGAGCATGTAATATAATGGGTCCTATATTTACATATTGATGTGTCAGGGCTGATAGGGGTATGTTAAATTATTGCGATCTGGGGTTGCACTGTGACGCGGTAGAGGCGTCATTCTTCTAAGTCCTCGAGCTGCGTCGCTTTGTGTCGGCAGACTGAATTTGGTTTCAAACTGAACTTTATTATATTTCTGCAATCTTGATTTTTTGTTTATCTTTTTGTAGTGTTTATAAATGTTTAAGAAGATAATTTAAAAAATTAATAACACCTAAAATGACTCAAGACTCAAGGGATCAACATACTTTGGATTTACTTGCGTTAGGGTTTTAATATATTTTCGCGATAAATATACAGAATTGTTATCAATCCAAACTCGCGACTCGTATGTTTTCTATCTTCGCGTCTTATAAATTCCTTGTGAGGCATTGTAGGTTTGAATGTTTGCTGGATGTTCTATTTATCAATACAAACACGTCTTTCAAGATTTGTAGAACCCCTCGGGGCGGCTCGGAATGTATTTTCTGATTTAGAGCGTAAGGGCAGCGTTATTTATCGAAACAGGTAAATGCATTTAGAGATATAGGCCAAGAGATTAGTGCGGGATAGCAAGAAATAATTCCTGCTTACAATAGAATAGTTTTATGGGGAAATACACACTTATGCAAATGTTAAAATACTTTACACTTGAAAATATATAAACCGGGCTAAATTAGCTGCTATCTAGCTACTTAAAACTACCATTCCGACTCAATAGAGCCTTAGTTCTAGTTTTTATGGATAGAATAAAGGCGGGGAAACTATATTTGGTATTTTTATGTGTTGCAATCACATGGTTCGAGCGATAGTCTGATAGTTCTGTTGTCATGCGATGGTTGCCGGTGACGTTGCAATCACATGGTTCGAGCGATAGTCTGATAGTTCTGTTGTCATGCGATGGTTGCCGGTGACGTTGCAATCACATGGTTCGAGCGATAGTCTGATAGTTCTGTTGTCATGCGATGGTTGCCGGTGACGTTGCAATCACATGGTTCGAGCGATAGTCTGATAGTTCTATTGTCATGCGATTGTTGCCGGTGACGTTGCAATCACATGGTTCGAGCGATAGTCTGATAGTTCTGTTGTCATGTGATGGTTGCCGGTGACGTAGCAATCACATGGTTCGAGCGATAGTCTGATAGTTCTGTTGTCATTCGATGGTTGCCGGTGACGTTGCAATCACATGGTTCGAGCGATAGTCTGATAGTTCTGTTGTCATGCGATTGTTGCCGGTGACGTTGCAATCACATGGTTCGAGCGATAGTCTGATAGTTCTGTTGTCATGCGATGGTTGCCGGTGACGTTGCAATCACATGGTTCGAGCGATAGTCTGATAGTTCTGTTGTCATGCGATGGTTGCCGGTGACGAGATGTTCAGGAAAGTTTAAGTGATTTGATTTGTGAGAGCATTGTTTTAGCCTGCGAAGTTTGTCATATGTAGAAGCTTGTTTCGCAAAACTAATCAACAAGAAACGCATAAGGCAATTTTATACCTATATTTTTTAGAAAATTATAAAAATAAACACTAAAACATTGTTCCTCCGACACCATCTTTGACTCAGGGACTCAGGGAAACCACTGGTTCAGAGTAGAGGTAAGCGATGCTGGAATCTCACCCTCTTCCCAATAACAAAAGAACGTCTAATTTAATAAGACCTATCCTTCCTTGTTCTTCTCTCTACAAAGGGGTGTAAAGGGTAGACAGTTTGTATGACTCTGGTAAAAAGTAAATCTACTTGAGGTAAGTGACCTTCCTACGTGTAGGCGAAATTTCACAATTTCCGTATAACAAAATGATCACATAATATAACAATACCTCCCCTTGTTTATTCTCCTCTGTACAAGGGGGTGTAAAGGGTAGACATCTCTTACAACTCCAATAGAAGATAAAGCTACTTGTTGTGGGTGGTTCTGCATACGTGATTCAGTGGAAACTCTTTATATTCTCTACAAAATAGTTCCATGTCCCTACTTTGACCCTCAATGTATTCAACATGTTTTCCTAAGCTTCTCTGGCGATGCTGTCAGAGCCCTACTGGTCGTTCGCTATAATAATAAAAACAAAAGAACAGTTATGATATTTGACAATAAATAAAAAAGAGCTCTAGTTTTTTTAAATAACACGCATATCCATTAATTTGTGTTAAAAAAATGGAAACATAAATCGTTAGGTTTAATTAGGTGAACGCATTTCAACGTTCATACGGTCATCTTCAGTGACATAACTCAATTACAATTGTTGCCTTTGTGACACGCAATATTTGCTATAGTGCTGTTATTTGTTTCGTGACGCAGGCTGCGTTAAAACATCTATTCCAATTAAACGTATATTATTATTTTATACATGTACCGCTGTTTCAAACTTGGACTGACTCTTTTCATTTCGTTATTTTTTCAAACAATAGAGTTAACTTTACTTAATAATAAGAACAAATGAAAAAAACCTATGACGTGTAAAATTAGTTAAACTTTTAGAGTCTACAACAAACGATTACAGTGTCTGAAGAACACAACAGTGACTGGTACTAAAATTGTAAGCAATCGGAAACAAATAATTTATTAAATTGCTAATTATAGCACCACTAACGTAGGAATTTACTACGAAGCAATAGGTTTTTATTTCTTTATGTTACTTGGCGATATCTTTGATTAAAGTAGTTGTTTTTGCATTTGGTGTTGCAACTGAAACCTATAACTCTGATATTTGATGTAAGTCGCAACAATTACAAGATATCCTCCGGGCTTGCTCGCAACGCTGCAACATTTAAATTAAGCATTCAGTTATTATAAGTTTGAAAGTTTCTTTTATATTTTCCCTCAACGTTTGCTCAAAGAACATTATACAAATATATTCTAGGAATACTTTACTTTGTGCGTTCCTACAGCTTTTTATATCTGGAGCGTTAGGTCGTTGTTGATAAAAATAAACATCAAACGTTTTTTGATATAGAATAAATTGAATTTGAAGATTAAATAAATTTTACATTTGTATACATAGAGAGGTGTGGAGATATTGAATTGAGTTTGAACAAAACTAGAAAGAAGGAAGCATGGAGAGTAATTAGAGGGTTCAGGATAAATTCAAAAGAAAGATTAAACGTTAAATGTAAGTCTTGTATAATTTCCTCTGAAGATTATTGCTTTGAAATCGAAATGATCATCAGGATATAAATAAAAAGTATTTAAGAGATTATATATATTTATAATAACAAGTTACACCAGGGTTGGTCCCTATTTATTATATTAAATGCGTTAAATAAACACAATAAATAAAAACTAAATAATTAAAATAAAATTCATTAGAGTTTAGCTAGTGAGAACAATTCACAACGAAGCCAATCACTAATGAAGGAGACATTGTCGACAAAACTAGTCTGGTTGTTTTAATAATCCAATGTGTAGTGAGATTTAGAGATAATTGTTTAAATTTTTACCGTTGACAATTATTATACTCTCTATTAGTTGACAATGTAGAATATAATTAATACAAAATTATAATAATAATTAATATTAAAAAATTATAATAAAGATTAAGAATGTATAAACTAACAATATCGGCTACGTCACCGTCACCAGGCCTAGAATACATGAGTACACAAGTAATATGACCAACAATAGTAACAATAGTTTGCAAATAAACATTGTTATAATACTTGCAGTTTTGTGTTGTACATATAGATGTTTTTCTATAACTTCAATATCTAACAATGCGTTAACTTAGTGCGAAATGAGTCTCCTGAAAAATATCAGTAAGTAGTGTTTTTTTTTGTGAAGTTAATACCAAAAGTGTAATTGGTATAATAAAATTTCTTATGGTTATAAAACTTTACATAATTGTTTTGTTACTAATTTTTGGATTTTGGTAATGTTTTATAATTACATGAAATTTTACTGTGCTATGTTTATTTGTGAGGCAATTTTTATTGTTTTTATTTGTTAATGTGTATTGTAGGCTTAAATACGTTATTGAGACATTGCTTGTTTAAACAAATATTGGTATTTATTTGAAAATAATTTTACTGTAATTCTTGGGATTATTTATTGTATATAATTATTTCATATTCAATAGATGCTCAAGACAATAACTAAATATGTTGATAATATGTTTTTATTTAATTTTCAACCAAATATCACACCTTTTTAACACACATGTACTTCAAAACTCTATGATAATGGCATTGTGATTTCTTTTCTTTGTGTTTTAAATATCACAATTTGATATTGAAATTTAGTTAGAAAACATTAGTCGTAACATCAATAAAAATTAACAAGTTTGTGCAAGTTTTAATAGTATATGAAGTACTTTGTAGTACGCGTGCCCGTACGACGAGGACGGCTCGTAAATCCCAATCAAGTTGGAAAACCTCCAAAGTCTATCGATCCAGAAATCTGCTGACTCTTGTCCGCAATTAAAACTAACGCTCAGTGGATGTAATTTACTCTTAATATTAAAGCCGGGGGAATAGTTTTTTTTCTTGCGCTTTGAAGTCAGGCGTAATTTTGAATTTCTGATTGTTTAAAAGTATATAAAGTAATGACTTTGCACGTTGACTAAAATATAAAAGTGATATCTTATTTTTACTAATGGCCGGAGTTATACATATACCGCGGAATACTGTGAAACTATAATAGATTGTTTTACTTCCTACCCATCACAGCCTCACACGTTTCCGACAACTCTTATTCTCAGAAACTATAGAGAAACTTTGGCATTGCCCCAATCTTCCAATACGAAGAAATGAATTTCTCAAACACCTATATGAATTCCCCCCCTCATATAGTTCTCGTCAAAACCTCCATTATACAACCTTCAACTTAAAACTATTGCCATAGTTATTACAAATTATCATAAATAGTGCTGTAAGGTTAAAAAAAGGAATAAAATAAACAAAGAAACTGGAAATAATCAAACAATGTTTTTTCTTGACCTCAGTAGGAGTTTAGTTCAAAAAAAAATTGTTGTATGATTTATAACTGTTCTTTGAGCTTAGCATAAAACATACACAAAACTCACAAAATAATTATTTATTTACTTATACGCGTTTCAATGACATATTCATCATCATCAGTGAATGTTACTACTACAAACTCTAACTCCTTTTTTTATAATATGATTTGTTTCTAAATTGTTTTTGATGTTTTTCAATTATTTTATATTTGATGTTGTATGAAAAATTCAATATTTTATTATTATAAAAAACTAGATAAGAACAGGAAGTTAGTTTGGTAAAGGTTATGAATACGGAATATAATTTAATTACCTGAGGAATAAAAGAAATGTCAATACAATGTTTATTTTTATGTCTAGTGCTAGTTGTATGTTGCTGTGAGTCTAATATGGTCTTAGATGAACTTGTAAAATTATATATTTACGAGTGGTTTAGTATTTTCGTAATTGTGGTAATATTATATTATATATAAAACCTAAAAGGTTATGTTTAGTTTTTTCATTTAAGTTTAAATTGTGTAGCATCACTAAAGATGATGACATAATGTCATTGAAACGCGTATGATAATAAGGTTTATATAGTTGTGAGTTGTAGCATATTTATTCTTTTATTTATTACTATATACTGTATAGAGAGGAAAATGAAAAATTGGAAGGAAATTCGCTTTCTATTTTGCCACTTAATATTATAATTCTGTAATATGTATATAGGGCCTACGTATTTATATTAATTGTAGCTATTTAATAAAAAAGTGACTAAAATATAATTGTTCTCTGTTGACCTCAGTAAGAATTCGTTTATATTACTTGTTACAATCGGAGGTCTAGCAAGAGCAGTTTATATATAAGTTCCAGATAGGTGCATTTCTAGGGTAGATTTCAGGCAAAACTTCGTCACGCACGACAAAGCAGTCGTATGCAAGAATATTTTACTTCAGAATATGTTTAGAAAATTTTTTAATTCATTCGCAAATGCAGCTGAACTCCTGTTGGTAATTTGCCCGAGAAGTTATACAAACGTATTTACAGCGTATGTAGTAGGAAATATAAGATGTGCATAGTTTAGGAAAGTACATGGAAAATTTCCAATTCAAATGCTGCTATTAAAACTTTGCCGGAATATAAACAAGAATGTTAGCAGACAATTTAAATAAGCTGCTGACGCCATTTGCAATTCAAGTTCTCGCTTCCCGACTCCACGTTCGCATTATACAATTTAATCACCTTTCTTCAACTACGAACCTTATTAAATGTGTTTTATAAATCGACCTAATACAATAATTTTAAATAAACGTCATGTCTGTGTCTGAACACCCCTGTTATGAGTGTAATCCTATAACCTTTGTGGAGATTCTAAAGTTAACCTCAAAATGATCTTTTTTATCATAATGTTTCTTACAAATTTATTCGAATCTCCAAAATAAAAGACATTTGTTTACACAATACAGAATGCAACATAACCTAAAAATAATCTTAAATAGCATATTGTTTCTTAAACGTACACTCGAATCCCCAAAAGAAAATACTTTAAGTTACATAATTGAGATCGTAACATAACTTAAAAATAGTCTTTAATAAAATAATTTTTCTTAACAGTTCTTTCGTTGTTTTATGAAATCATATCTTATCACTTATTTTACCCAAATGGGACGAAATAACTGTATTACCTTCCTTGTCCGTTTTGTGAAGAGTTTTTCTCCCGTATGAAACTAACATAGCTAATTAAATTTATTGAATGAAGAATATTTGAATAAATTGTTTTAACATCAAGTGTCATCCACTACAAATTAAAAAAAATATATTTAAATTAAGGGGATGAACAAAAAATGTTTCATCAACGATTGCAATTTTGAACTAAGGAGAGAGTTAGCTAATGGTGGGAATTGAATGAACAAATTCTATTTTTGTGTGTTAAAGTAGACCATTATTTGAATGTAATTGATTTATAAATTATTTAATTTTGAGAAAGATATGGTTACAATTTGTACGCCTAAATCTTAGAATACTTATTGACATTTATTTTCTAACCTATTATACCGATATTTATGAATGGTTTCATAAATATTTTGCCATGGCTATAGTTATTTTTTAGAAACCACAAATATACGGTTAAAACTCATGAGGTAAGGTCTTCATAAAACTTAACAAAGGATAAAAATCGTTTTGGGACATGTAATTCAAACGACACGAAATATTTTAAAAATATAAATAAATATATTTTTAATAAAAATGACACAACTGAAATAGAATCTTTTCGTAAGAAGTTTGTCTGACATCCTTTTCTTCTGATATCGCAACAATAGTAAGCTAGTACGCAATAAATCAAGGCGACTCTAATAAATAACTTTTCACATTTGTTTAATTAATGCTAGAGATAAAAAAAAGCGTATTGGATATTCATTTCCCGTGTTCCTTTTGCCCGACGGCGCTAATGGAATCGAGGCCATTATATGTAATGCATTTTAAATGGCTTTGCTTCATTTCCAATATCTAACAATTTATTGGGAGAAGAGATTCCATTGCTTTAATGGTGGTAGAACGTAGTCCGGAATGTGACTCATTTTAGTAGGCTTGAAAAGCGAATATTTATTTAATCTCTGTTGCATGTCTTATCAAGCGCCCCTAAGAATGTTGTGTTGTAAGGCAGTTATTTACATGTTCCTTACCGAGATTTGTAAATTTTTGTTTTTAAATGTCTTAGTTGGACTTTTAGTGGTTTTAAAGAGATTATCATAATTAATATGCAATGCGAGATGTTTAAGATTAATCAAAAGCCATTTCGTCTTCGTACTTTCGTAGCCTAACTAATAAAATTATCAATTAGTCTAACATCACTGTGCAATCCTAATAATTAAATCAACTAATTTACAGAAATAAACGATTAAGTTTAGTCCTGATGTACGTTTCAATATCCCAGTCATCATTAGAGGTTATACCAACAGTTTGTTTGGAAAAAAGAAGCTACTGTTTAGGTTTGTGGGGGAAGGATCAAAGCACCGCAACAAACGAGTTCCGCACCAATCAGCGATGACCTCGACAATCAGGTTGATGTGAAACAGATTTTGTGGGCGGGTTTTTTATTCTCCTTTCTGAACTGAAAGACGTAGCTGTCTAATTTGTTTCATGACTTTTATGTAGTTATGCTCTAAAGACATTGGCTTGGTATTGACGTTTTAATAATAGAAAAATTGTTACTGTTTTATCGCGTTTTATTTTGAGTACTGACCCAGTTAACTTTACTAACCCAATCAACAATTCCGCGTCGAACCTTCCAGTAACGATTGGGTACGTTAGAGCCGGAGAGTCCCGTAGATGGTTTATTCTTGCAAGGCAGTACAATGAGCATGTTTGGTCAGTAGTGAGGTAAATCCGCTGCGATGTACTCGTAGGTAGTCTGCTCTGTGGTTAAGCTTAAACGAACCCAGCTTCACTTCCTTACATATATCCTGGGACTGATCTCACGGTAGTGAGGCTTTTCCACGTTTTGCCTGTGCTCATGATCTTCAGAGTTCTATTAGCCTAAGTAAAGATAGTGTTAAGCTGTCACATGCTTTTTGAAGTGGTCGCAGAAAACCAAAAGATCAGTTTTTGATGAACCTCGTTTCTTTCCTACCGCTCTCTTCATACAGGCTGCTTGTAGGCTGTACAGGCTGCTTGTCGGTTGTACAGGATGCTTGTAGGTTGTACAGGCTTCTTGTAGGTTGAACAGGCTACTTGTAGGTTGTACAGGCTGCTTGTAGGTTGTACTGGCTGCTTGTAGGTTGTACATGCTGCTTGTAGGTTGTACAGGCTGCTTGTAGGTTGTACAGTCTGCTTGTAGGTTGTACAGGCTGCTTGTAGGTTGTACAAACTGCTTGTAGGTTGTACAGGCTGCTTGTAGGTTGTACAGGCTGCTTGTAGGTTGTACAGGCTGCTTGTAGGTTGTACAGTCTGCTTGTAGGTTGTACAGGCTGCTTGTAGGTTGTACAGGCTGCTTGTAGGTTGTAAGCTTCAACTCAATCTGTGTATCGTTATCTTATAATCGTTCCAGTTCCAGCACATCTCTGTTTCGGGCAAACGATTCCTGTAGATAGTTATCTAGTTGTGTGAACGCTTTAAGGCGTTAGTTCAAAAGGAAGGTATATATACAAATGCTATTCATGTCCTTGTTCATCTGGTTTATCATGCATTGCTCTACTGACGGTTTATGTATACTCCTTGCCTATCTTTGATTGGACCTAAGATCGCCAATATCAGGTTCTACTTATCAGAGCTTCTTTCCTTATCGTACGTAGTAGTCTGCAGCTTACAAACGTATGGTCTCATGTCGACGGATTTACCATGTCTCATGTCGACGGATATTGACATACTGAAATTTTTATATATATAAAGTAATTTACTTGGATATAGGACTCGCGTGTACCTGAAGGGAAATGTTATGAAGGCATAAAACATTGCCTTACCTAATGAATGTATAATAGGACTGGTTATTTTATAAAATATACTTAGTGGATTATGGAGCATTTGATAAAATACATTTCTAACTGTAAAGAAAAAAATACTCAAGAATCGACCAATGAATCTTATTTTAAAACGAAAGTTATAAAAGTTCGTGTAATTTACCCGACTTGAGCAAGTAATTAATTTTTAAAATAATTTAATAGAGTATGTAGGCGTTTAAGTATTCAATACACTTGAAAAAATATTGATCTTGTCGCCGTACTGTTGCTTTATCAGATTTAATAGAGTTTGTAAAATATTTATACAACTAATCTTAATGTAGAAATATTTTGTTTTATCGTAACCAATATTGAACTGATTATAAATAATACAATAACTGTATTTCACTAAAAAACAAAGCCTAAGAAAATAATTATATCCAATCTTCTTAATTTAAAAAAATAAATTCACGTTTTAAATTATTTTTTAAAATAAATTGACTTTTATCGTGTCGCATTAGTATTGTCCGATTTGTTTAAGAGCCTATTTAGAACCAAAGACAGACTACAATAAACTCAGATTAATTTATAAGCGCCCTAACAATTGGCGTTACAGACACTGAATTAATGATGGTAGCGGAAGTATGCAGAGATGCAAATACCTAGGATAGGTTTCACAGATTTAAATGTTGGCCACATATAGAGTAGAAGTGGGTTTAAGGGAGAAATCTCAGTAAAACAACCTACAGTCTTCCTTACCGTTGGTTGAAGGTTCGGAGGATATAATAAGCCTCTACAAGACGCTGTATTGCGGGGCTGCAAAGCTTTGTATTATGTCTGGTCATTTACTTTGGAGAAGGCGCACTGATCTCGAATCCTTGAGATTCTTAAGGGACGGAAGCCTCACAACCGAGGACCACTTGGAATAGTTAAGTGGCTAAATGTTAGGGTTGAAGCGGGCAGCTTACACAGTCTACGAAATGGAGGACGCTTCCTTATTGAACAGGAAATGGTCAGGGAACTATTACTCAAAAAATAACTATGGAGATATTAAATTAAACTGAAACTGGATCTATTTTTGTGGATGTATAAATTTAGTTAAACTTGTGAAATCACTAATGAACCATTATAAAGTTAATTTTACAGTCCTATTTAATTGCGGTCTAAAAAGATGAATTTTGTTTGGCAAAATTGCTTATTTACATTGAATCTACGCTTAATTTATACTCCAGAATTTTCACACTGAAATTTATAGTAAAACCTATACAAAAGAAAAGATGTTTACTAGAGTAAAAACATGTTGAAACTTCGGTGCTAAGTTTTTAGCTTACGTTGTATACCAAGACTGAACTGTCAAACTTAGGTCAAACAATTCTGTTATCAATAATACAAATTGTCATTGAAACTCCGATACATAGTAAGAGACTTTATCGACGAATGCGCAGTTGCCTACTTGACATTTAGAGGGGAGAGGCTGTTGACTCAGTGTTTCTCGAGCCTCGCTGCTATACGTATCGGTCTGCCATAACAACTAAGCCTTGCTCACCAAGTTGACTAGTTGTGACAAAGTGGTAGATAACCGCTTGCTCCTCTACCTCCAATAATCGCCAAAACTCTCCTGCGCATTGCAAGTCTCTCGCTATGTCTTTGAAGTCAAAGCTATTATAAGAGTTTGAGTACTTACGGTACAATTGTAATATAAAGCTACAAACTAAAACAATTTTCATTGTTTGCTTCCATTATGAACGTAAGATACAAACATTTATATACATTAAAATACCCGATAAAATACTTAATAAGGTACTTGCCTAAAGTAGCTCTTACTTTGGTTCAGAATGAGGCCGGACGTGGGAAAAGATGTATCCCACTCATTGTAAGATAAACGTAATTTATTCGGTGTGAATTGTTATAAGAAGCCCAACAAGTAATGTATTTTAGTATTTCGATTGAAGAGGAAGAAATTTATTTTTTTAATGCTTAACTAGTCTAAGTATATATTTGTATTTTATGGTATATTTCTATTTAAAGAAAATAGCTTAGTGCTACCATACGAAATATATAAATTAAGGCTCATGGTACACAATTTATTTTGTAACATAAAAAATCAAATCGGTTTTTCCAAGAATAACTATAGATAATTTATGTTCATAAGTTTTGATACAATACTCGACGTTTTGACACACTATGGCACCCTCCTCAGGGGTCTTATATTATATACATAAACATCAGAAATGTATACGATTTAATCAATTCAAAACTAACAATTGCACAAATTTAAAATAAAATAAATAAATACACGCACACACATACTAAATATTTATTACAAAAATAATCAAGTGGAATTTTTTTTTATTAATTTATTTTATATAAAATTTGTGTTTTTGTTAGATTTGCATTGGTTAAACTGTATGTAGGTTTGTGATGTTTATGTAGGCCTATTTAATATGAGAGTCCTGGGTCGAATTGTCGAACATTATACTAAAACTATACGAAGACAAAATATCTATAATTAGTGAAGATAAACCTATTTAATTTCAACTATAGAAAAATAAATTATATAAAAGTATTTTTATTTTCGCTAGTCATAGATTTCAAGTGATTCTAAAAAGTATTAAACTCGGGCAAGAATTACAATGTATAACGTATCGCGTTCACCTGGAATACGAAGTCGGGCTGATTTCTAACCCTCGACTGCTGATAGATAGCTCGGCAGAGTCACTTGAGGGGAGAGGTACTGACTTTATGAGACAAATGGAAAATCAATACGTTTAGTCCAATTTGTTTGTGCTTCATTTTGCATACGTTCGCTGTACGCCTGCAGACAGAAGTATTTGTCAATTGTAGGCTTCAATCTGAGGGAACAGATATTGCACCGACATCTGTTTTATATTAAAATGCGAATAATTTGTTTGAGCTTCATTTTGCATACGTTCGCTGTACGCCTGCAGACAGAAGTATTTGTCAATTGTAGGCTTCTATCTGAGGGAACAGATATTGCACCGACATCTGTTTTTTATTAAAATGCGAATAATTTGTTTGAGCTTCATTTTGCATACGTTCGCTGTACGCCTGCAGACAGAAGTATTTGTCAATTGTAGGCTTCTATCTGAGGGAACAGATATTGCACCGACATCTGTTTTATATTAAAATCCCAATCATTTGTTTGTGCTTTATTTTGCTACGTTCGCTGTACGCCTGCAGACAGAAGTATTTGTCAATTGTAGGCTTCTATCTGAGGGAACAGATATTGCACCGACATCTGTTTTATATTAAAATCCGAATCATTTGTTTGTGCTTCATTTTGCTACGTTCGCTGTACGCCTGCAGAAAGAAGCATTTGTCAATTGTAGGCTTCTATCTGAGGGAACAGATATTGCACCGACATCTGTTTTATATTAAAATCCGAATCATTTGTTTATGCTTCATTTTGCTACGTTTGCTGTACGCCTGCAGAAAGAAGTATTTGTCAATTGTAGGCTTCTATCTGAGGGAACAGATATTGCACCGACATCTGTTTTAT
>JBAIZL010000011.1:3421735-3486735 GCA_036971475.1 Prosapia bicincta | reverse complement strand
CACAGAAATAAAGTTGAGCGCCGAGTTGCTACTGTTACAACTCACTGTCGCGACGGATTAACGGAAATTGTTGTTATGTTGACAGCTTGACAGACGACAGTTTGAGATTTATTTATTGTATAAAATTAATTCAGACGTGAAGAGGCGAAAGTTTGACATTTAGGTAGAAATTTTCCCTCCCTGCACCTACACTGGCGTGTGATTGGATGAGAAAGGCGTTTTTACGGGAGAAATTACACAATCAATGCTTATATTGACACTTACAGGATTCATGTCCATATAGGCAGGATTAAGGTAAGGACATCCTTGATAAAGGACACAGGGAGATCACACCATTACGTGTTCTTGACTGCTTATTTTAAATACATAGGAATAAGGACATTAATGCCATTTACTTTGTTAGAACAGGGATCTCTTAGTAAGGGGAATAAGGGGAAATGTTTGTTGGGGAATCATGTAGAAGGTTGCTTAGCTGAATTACCATTCTTTCATCCGGAGAAAAGTGGAATATACAGAATCTCCTTCAATATAATACTATTGGTAGCTAATAGAAAATTTAACAAATGTATTGCTGTCGAAAGATAATTTTAATGTTTTTTCTATCATTTCATACAGAACAACTAGTTTTAGCACTCCCGTCATCATTGTATGACTAAGTAAATTATATAATGTTTTCCTCGTAGGAGTAGGAAAAATTGTGTCACGTGATCAGCGTTGCTCACCCGAAGTAGATCGGCTCTCAACTTGATTGAACAGAGATGGGCGCCTGGGACGTGATTTATAGGCCTAAATGCAAATATGGTTCTAATGGTATTATGAATTAATGGAAAAGTGGAACAGACTATTGTAATTAATGATTTTGTTTCTACGAAGAGTCAAAAAGTCGGACTAATAATTCTTAAACTATGAAGTTTAAACAGATAAAATTCTATTGCACTAATTTTCTTCTTTGCCAATATTTTAGCTAGTTCTGAACCACTTTTAGAATTGGTAACATTATAATACAACCATAATGAAGAAAGGAAAAAAACTCGTGTATATTTTAAAAGTTTTACATTGTTAAGCTCAAACGGTCTCAGGTGCTCTAAAATCAGCACTAAAATATTGGTTAACAAATTTCTAGAGATAACTTACAAATTACGTATCAATTGGTAATTCCAGAATATTGCCATATATCTTCTGTTTATTTCAAAATATTGCCGGATAACATCTGCTATTCGCAGAATATTGTTTTGTAACATCTAACATCTATTAATTGCAAAATATGGTCATTTAACATCTGCTAATTGCAGAATATTCGCAAATAACACTTATTACAGACGTTTCAGATATTATATGAGATTTAAGAATATTGACCATATAAAACCTGTTACTCGCAAAATATTCCCATATAATTTGCGTTAATTTAACAAAATTAACAGTATTCTCGGTGACTCGCAGCATTGAAAATGCACTGATCTAGTGCGAAACGCGTCTGCTGAGAAATATCACTAAGTAGTGGTTGTTGCAAGGTAAATTGATGAAGTTTTTGGAGCAAAACTCTCTTTTTTCTGATAAACTGATCCCCTATAAATGGTTTTGATCAGCAGTTTTATTGTGATAGTTTATTCTTTAACTTGGATCATATTTTCCGATGACATTGTACATAAACCAGTACATAAATAATTATCATCAACCACCCCTTCTATTTCAGCTTGTTACAAATTATTTCTCTCTGTGGCGTATTGATATTATAGGCTATAATTAATTAGAGTTATTATTCGTAAAACATAATTAAGTCTTATGTTAATAATTAAAAGCATTTAATTAGTACAACAAGCGAGCGCTGAAACGTGGCTTATGATTTATGCAAGTCAATTAATTACTTCTAAGCCCCTTCAAACGTTTATTCGTCAATTTGCCCGCAAAATGTCAAACCGATGTATTTTCTCACAACACACAACTTTAGTAAAAAAAACAGGTAATATAAACAAAATTATTTAAAGTCAATTCATTTTTTAAAGGAATGTTTTCTATGAAATCATATGTTACCACTAATATTACACCAAATGGGATGTAATAATTATATTGCACACCTTTCCCCTTTTTTGGGAAAAAAAGTTATCTTAGATACAATTAAACTTGAATAAATAAATTTAATTATTGAATTTATATTTGAAAAAACTATATGAACATCAACTGTCATCCCTTAAAAGCTTTAAAAAAATGTATTTGAACTTGAGTGGATGAATAAAAAGTATTTATTAACGATTGAAATTAGTACAATATCCGGAATATATCCATTCACTTTGCAGTTTTTAAAATCGCAATTTTATCTCATCTAGCATTGACGAGGTAAATCCAACAAGAGTTTAAGTGTGAATGAAGAGCGCCGAGCCTGGAGAAATTCACCACTTCAGAGCCTGGAGAAATACTTGGCTAAAGTTATGCAACCATTGGTTCAGAAGGCCGATTTCTATATCAAGGACTCTGTAGATTTTGTCCAAGTGTTGCAAGGATTTCATATGTTGACATAATGGCTAGCTTAGTTGTCAGGTCAATATTTCCCAGCGTTTCTATTGATGAGGTACTTCAGAGGATGTCCATTATTGAAGAGCTCGCTTCACTCATCATTGATCTGGCTAAACACTTTCTCAAAAACACTTACTATTTGTTTAATGAACAGTTTTACAGGCAACTTGATGGTGCCCCTATGGGATATTCACTTTATCCAGCTATAGCCAATATTTATATGACGTTCATTGAGAAATATGCCCTGAATGATGCTTATCTCAGTCCTAAACGTTGGAGATGTAGATGACGACTTTTTGATTTGGCAACGGGGTGGAAAAGAACTTGATAAATTCCTTTCATACCTCAATTCTCTCCACTCCAGTATATTTTTCACTTTGGAACTAGAGAGTGATGGCTGCTTGGCGTGTATGGACGTGTTGGTTAGAAAGGGTCAGAATGGTTGTGTTCACCATTCGGTCTACACTAGCTAAACCTAACATCACCATCGACAAAGTTCTTGGTAACGCAAAAGATAAGATCTTCTCAGAAAACCATGGCGTTTACAGCGTTTTTTGTAGAGTTTGTAAGAACTTGTACATCGTCCAAACGAACAAACGTATTTCAGCTAGGCTTGAGCAGCACAAACTTAGCCTTAAAATAAAAGCAGAAAACGTCGGCTGTGTAGAAGTGCCTCTGCTATATAGGGCATACCTTTGACTTCCAGACTTGCCACAGATTGCTCAAGTGGAAAACTACAGGACTAGAATTATTCGTGAGGCTGTCGAAATAGAGAAGCAAGGGAGTCTTAACAAACGCGATGATTCTTTGAATTTGCCCGCAGTGTGAAAGTTTGTCATCAATAAATTTTATAGGCAGAAAGGTGAAAAAAGGGATAAAAATGCCGCTAATTGTTTTGCTCAAGAGTGTGACGTCACTGGACCGGGGTTTTTTCTTCTATATGTAGGTGCAGTGTTGTCTGCGTTCTTCATTTGAATTTCAACTGTTGTTGGTTTCACCTCGTCAATGTTAGATGAGATTCTAGAGAAACATTGGTACTGCGGTTTTATGGAGTGCAAAATGAACGGATGTACACCGGATAGTAAGTAAAAGAAACATTTATTGTAGACCTTCATTTAATATAGAATATAGTGCGTACATTGTCGTTGGATTTAGATCAGCGCCGCTGTATAATAACATGGGAATGCAGACTAGTTTCATCCGCCCTTAGTGTCTGTGACAGATCTGCCAAAAACAAAAGAAACACATCATTAGAGGTACTGGAAATACTCGGTTCTGGCGCCAATGTATGCGCCCCAATTGTAAGTAAATACGTATCTAAATATGTCTAAAGTGTCTATATGTGGCGACCCGAATGATAGTCGATAACACTCTCAACAATCCATTCATATGTATATCCAAGTTATTATAGATTGAAATTTTCAAATCGGTTTTAAGAAGCGACAAATGTTGGCTCATATCGACCAGGCGAGTACGATTTTAAACCTAATGTCTTATTCGGAAACGTGTATTAGTGATGTGTATCATTTAAATCAAATCGCTCTGACGTTTGGAAGTGGTAGTGGCGCCCCCCCCCCCGAAGAGGTCGAGTCGTGATTAATGTCCTTTCTAATGTACTTTTCATACTCGGGGCAATTAATTTATAGCTGATATGTTTGCGTCAGACCTGCTACGATATGCTCTACATTACGCATCTAATAGCCGGAGATACAGCCATTGAATAGGGCATATTGGCATTTTTATAGTGATGTATGTGAATATATGTATTAAAAATAATCTTGTTTTTCAAATACTTTTAATTTATTAACAAGAAAACGTATCACCAGCTATTACATTACTATATATGTGATATGATATAATAACACCATTAATATCATATGGTGATATTTAATATAAATACATACTTATATATATATATATATATATATATATATATATATATATATATGTACGTATACAAGAATATTAATCGATATGAGAGTCCACTTCCTAGAGTTATTGTATGCTATAGTGCTATCAGTTTCGAGCATTATAAGAGTGCGGTGACTTTGTATTTGTGCATGTAATGTGATTTACACGTCTCGAGAGCATATATCTCGAAAGTCGATTAAAAAAGAAATATGAAGTTCGATTTAATGTGCATTTAAGTATCAGAGGCAGGTGAATATAAAAAAAAACATTTCATACGCACTTCAACTGTTGTTGGGTTTCCCTCGTTAATGCTAGATGTGACTCTAGCGAAACATCGGAACATGTTATGCGCTGCAAAATGCACTGACGGTAATACTCTCATCAGATATACAAACCGATATATATTCATCAGGTATATATATAGAATATTCTATACATTGAAACAGGATATTTCAAAATTGATTTGATATTCATGAGTTTAAGAAATAATGTACCAACTTACTCCTGAGGAAACCGATAGCTTTGTATTAGACGTTACTAGTAGTCACAGGTGAACAGCCCGTAGGTGATCCCAGGTCATTGGGTCACGTCTACTTAAGGTTAGAGTTACAGATATATGTGGCATTGATAAATGGAGATCATGGTACTGTATGTCACGGTGTCGGTAGCAAGGAAGTCTTCAATTATGCATTTACTGTTATATGTCGTTATTTTAGCAAGAAATTATACATTTGTATTTTTTTGCAGGTTTTTGAAGAGCCGTGATATTTATTAGTGACTGTAGACGTCGACATTCTGCCACATGTACCGGCGACAAGCAGGTAAAATTTCTAAATTTGTTTTAATATGATATTTGCAAATAAGGTCGATATTCTTTGCGTAAAGTTTACCTATAAAAGGGTATATATTGTATCTCACTTCGCTGCTCATTTTATCAGTCGTCTGTAAATAATATATATGTTACCGTCTCGGATTAATAATATATATTGAAGAACTATAGTTTGAAAATAATTTTAAGTCTTTTAAATGGAATCTGGTTGTTTACAATAATTTTTAATCTTTCCGCCATTTTATATAGAATATATAGCGGTTTTTGTCAACATGTTGTTGTGGAGAAAGGAACTAGTTTCAGGATGACACAAAAAACATCCATGCAGACTCAGAAAGCATGCAGAGTGGCAGACAAACATTATTTCAGTGTTTATAAAATTTTATTTCAATTAAACTGTGGTTAGAAAATAAGTAATAGTAACAAACCTCTAACCAAAAATATTTTATATACGTTTTACCTAAATATTTTAAATACATTTTTTTACTAAATACATATTTTTACATTTCGGTTACCATGTAACCATCCTCACAAGTATAACAACCAAGACAAAACGTAACTAAACAGAAGGTCTTATATTTTATTACTGGGGTAGAAATGGAATACAGACAACAAGGAAATACCAGTAAGATATGTATGAAAGAACTCTTACAAAACAGGAAATAAAAGAATAATTTTAGAAGAAAAGAAAGAGAAAATATGAACAAATAAAAAAACAGTAATAAATAAAGAGAGACTGTTATAATATAATGAATAATAAAATGAAAGAAACTCTAAAATATCAAACGAAAAGAAGTCTAAAATATATCGTAAAAATAAAGAATTACAAAGAGAGCAGCAAAGAATATCGTAAACAATAAGAGGGAAAAAAGAAATATAAAGAATAAAAGAAGAATAAAGCGAGTGAGGGAGTAATGAATGATTGAGAAAGAAACAAACACAGACACACGCACAAGGAATATAACCATCTTTGGGGACTGATATAAGGACGTTTTTATTGTCCTTAATGTCTTAAACAGGATTCATTAATCTAACTTCCTTTATCTCCTTCATATAAAGTTTTAATTTGAGACTATTCCCAACACTTCCCTTGGGAGTCTGGAGGGAGTCGTACTCTAGTAATTTCCCTCAGGAACCGCCCCATTTCCCGGCAATAAAACAATGAGTCAGAATTTAACACGTTTGTCGGTGGTTGAAAGGTGTTTTACTTGCCCCGCTACAAAGAAAGCTTACCGACTAATGCGGGGACGGTGAATATCTCTAAGTAATACAGTTGGCTATGTGTGAGTGTGTTAAATCTGAGGGAATTAGTTTTTTCCATTCGGTCACGAGAGACATAACTAATACAGTAAATACACCTCGCTTTAATTATACTCACTAATTGTAAAATATGATTTTACGTTTTTGGCATTTTTACATCTCTGTTTCTAATATAGTGTGTATATAGGGGAGCGTAACAGGGGGTATACTGATAAAAAAGAAAAACAATGCAAACTCTGAAGAGAAAGAGAACAAATCAAATATATAGAGAGCAAGGGAGAGACAGGCAGAAAAAGAGAATGTCAGAGAAGGAATGCAACAGAATGGGGGGGGGGTGAGTTAGAAAAAGGTAAAGGAATAAAATGAATGAGAAAGAGGGTGAAAACAGAATGTATCTTGCCTCGTTACTTATATGTTCTATACGTAAATACTATTCTCGTATTTAAGCCATAACGCGATCTGTATTCCTAATAACTTTGGTAGAAACAGGCTCTACAACTACGTTAGTCCAACCCCTATAGTTACACATCTTCTTATGGCTATTTAGAGTTCTCCCAGTACCACATTATCGCTTGTGCTTTCCTCAGCCCCAAGTGACTCCGCAGTCTTTTCTCTCTGCCCCATATCCTTCTTCCTACAAGAGGATGTAATACTTAAAAATACCTTCTAACGAGGGTTCCTTCCTCCCAATACCAGAAGATCACTTGTGCTTTCCTTAGTCCCAAGTGATTCCGCGGTCATTTCCCATTTCTTTATATTTCTTCCTACACGAGGATGTAACTCATAGGTATCCTTTTACCTACAAGGTACCTTATGAGGGTTCCTTCCTACCAGTACCAGAAGATCACTTGTGCTTTCCTCAGTCCCAAGTATTCCGCGGCCATTTCTTCTTTCCTTATCCTTCTTTCTGCTAACTTCTACAACCATAGGTCAGTGATGCCCGTGATGGAGATACGACCAACCTTTGAAAGTTAGGGGTGGTTTTGGATGATGCAGGCGGTCGATGTGACCTTGATCGTAGCCTTGGGGGAGGGTTCAACCACGTCTAGAGGGGTAGTTTTTAGAAAAAATTATTTTCAACCCACTAACCTAAGCTAGCCAGAGTGCTTCTAACCTAACCTACTGTTGGGTGTTCAACCGCGTCTAGAGGGGTAGTTTTTAGAAAAAATTATTTTCAACCCACTAACCTAAGCTAGCCAGAGTGCTTCTAACCTAACCTACTGTTAGGTGTGCGATAAATATGAGGATCATCACGCCATCTGCCATGTACAGAGATATTGTGATGGTTTAGTTAGTGACCCTCAATTAGCCTGTGTGATAGGCTATTCAATCGTAGCGCTATTTACTTAGCTATTGTGACGAGTTATGTGTTGGTAGCTGTGATAAGTAATGTATTGGTAGCCGTCCACACCTTGCTGTTGTCGTAGTTCATGAAGTGGTAGGTTTTCCTTACGGAGCTATTGTCTTAGCACTGATATAGATCTTACGTAAGTATTATCTTGGTCACGGGTCGATAACTGTTTTTACGTAGCTATTGTGATGTTGGTAGCTGTCTTTACGTGGCTAGTGTAATGGTTCATTATTTAATAGCAATCATTACTGAGTTTGGTTATGCATCTTTAGCTGTCTTTACATAGCTATTATGATAAGTTATGTATTGGTTGTTATCTTTTCGTAGCTATTTTAATGGGGTAAGCATTGTTAGCTGCCTTTACGCATTTATTGTCTTTACATAGCTAATATGATAGGGTATGTATTGGATGTTATCTTTTCGTAGCTATTTTAATGGGGTAGGCCTTGTTAGCTGCCTTTACGCAGTTATTGTGTGACAGGTTATGCCTAGCTGTTTTTACATAAGTCTTGTGATAGGTTATACAATATTAACCTTCTGTACGTAGCTATTATGGTAGGGTGAGCAGCGGTAGCTCTAACGTAACTATTGTGATATAGTATGGATTGGTAGCTGTCTTTACGAAGATATCTCTTAAGGTCTTAAATTGATAAAGGGCGTTACGTAACCACTGTCTTAGATTATGAGCCGGTAACAGTTTTGACATACCTATTGTGGTAGAGAATAATTTGTTAGCTGTTTTACAGAGATGGTGTCTAAAGTCTCGGTTTGATGGAGAACATACCTGGACAATATGTGTAATGGCCTTGACGGTTTCTGCATAGCTATTTTGGTATGCGTTGATAGCTATAATTATGTCTAAGGCTTAAAGCTTTTGCCAGTGCCTTCGCTAACCATAACCCATTTGACCTCGGTGTAGATGTTGGTTGATTAGCGTAAGTTTTTCATTTTGATTAGCTGATACGCTGATCTGGGCATAGCCGCCATAGCCTATTTGGACTTGGTGTCAATGCTGTTCGTTTGAACTTCACGTATGTTGGTTGGTTAAACTACGCGTATGACAGTAGTTTAGTTGAAACGTTGGTTATTTGATCTAGCCTACGCAGGCCATAGCCCTTTTGAAGTCGGTATCAACATTGCCACCATCTTGTTCTCCACCTGGATGACGTCATATTCGATCCTAGGTTGTGTATCGGATACTATGTGTTACCTTATATCACGCCGCTCATGAGATGCTATGTGTTTGTCAAGCTATACTTCGGGTGCTATATGACGAACTTTAGCCGAGCTATGCAACGGATATTATGTGTTACTTTGTATTCATACTTCTCATCGGATACTATGTGTTAGCCCTAGTCAGGCTATGGTTTGAATATGTTGTGTTAGCCCTAGTCATGACTTGCATCGGCCGCTATGCGTTAATGATTATCCGGGCTATGTATCAGGTATTATGTGGTAATTTGTGGGCAGCTTGTAGGTTAGTGTGTGATATCCATTAGCTAAACTATGCACCGAATATAATGTGTTATACTTTGTAGGTCCATGTCTTCTTAGCATAATATCTATGCTGGCTTACACACATATATGTTTAACACATTATGTATTCTATTATGTATTTGGGCTTAACATAGTATGATAGCATGCATGTTGGCTTACCATAGTATTTATGTAGGTTTACACGCATATTTGTTTAACAGCGTATATATGGCTATTTAGATTATATTGCATGTTGGTTTAACATAGTATATATGCCTATATTGGTTAGCACTGTATGTATATAGGTTGCGCGACTTTTTTTAATTATATTGTAGTATTTGCTGACCGTCGTGGGCGTGATAGGTTATGCATTGTTAGCTATACGATATAGTACTTCCCATATTATACAGCCGCCTGCCTGAGGTTCTACCTGATAGACGGGGTGAAAATGTGTGTCGGACTCTGATCATATAAGCTTGGGCCTGTAGTTTACCGACATAGTAGGCCTTATGGATACAACGTGTTAATCGTTAGCGAGGCCTCTGGATATTATATATTAAACCTTTGTCAGGCTATGCATTGGATACTATGTGTTATTGATCAGGTATTATGTGGTACCTGTAGGATAGTGTGTGATAGCCGTTTAGCTAAACTATGCAGTGGATATAATGTGTTCAGGCCCTTGTCGGCTTAGCATAATATGTATGGCGGCTTACACATGTTTGTTTAACGCGATATGTAGGCCTAACATAGTATATACGCCTATCTATGATAGCATGCATGTTGGCTTATAAGAGTATTTATTTGGTTTACACGCATATTTATTGAACACACTATAAGGGCAATCACTTATACAGGCTTAACATAATATATAGGCGTATGTGGGTAACGGGATGTATATAGGTTAACCTGCATATTGGTTTAACAACGTATATTTGGCTATTTAGAGTATATTGCACGCTGTTTTAACATAGTATATATGCCTGAATGTTGGCTTAGCACTGTATGTATATAGGTTGCGCAACGTTTTAATTATATTGTAATATTTGTTGACCGTGATGGGCGTGATAGGTTATGCATTGTTAGCTATACCATATAGTACTTCCCTTATTATACGGTTGCCAGGTTCTACCTGATAGACGAGGTGAAAATAGCTCAGATCATATAGGCTTTGGCCGGCGGTTTACCGACATAGCGGGCCTATGTAAGGCGGCTTAGCATAGTATGTATGCAGGTTTACATGCATATTTGTTTAACACATTATGTGGACTATCACGTATGTAGGCTTAACATGGTATATACGAATATGTATGATAGCATGCATGTTGGTTTAGCATCGTTTTAGGATCGTTTTATAACATATATTTATTCACGTTTTGTGATAGGCCTCTTTATTAGTGTTTCTCCATATATACCTTTTATATCTAGATACATTTGCAGCTATAGGATATATCCATTGATGCTATTTGATTATTTACACTGATTTCTGATTATATATATGTATACCGTGGTATGACGATATTACATAGTAATTTGATACAGTATTCAGATCATAAACATGCGCCTAGATTCACAACCACACGGCCGCTCGAGTTTTAGGCTTGCTATAACGGTCACCGGCTGCCATTGCGGTTCTATGCGTTATCGCTGCAAGTCTGTACATGTAGGCCAAACGTATTCCTTCATACGAAACGGCCTCGCTGCATTGTTTATTATTTTGTAGCATAGAGAAATTTTGAGTTTGGCAATCATAACCCTTGGCCCCGCACCAGCCATTTTATTTAGGGGTAGGCCACTCTGGTTATAGGTGCGCATGTCGCTCGTACGTCATCAGATATATTAAATCTTTACGTGGGCTTGATAGGTTATGCATTGGTAGATGTACCTTATAGTACTTGCCATATTATACGATTGCCAGGTTCTACCTGATATATGAGGTGAAACTATCTCAGTTCATATAGGCTGTGGCCAGTGATTTACCGACATAGTAGGCGCATTTAGGGATTCATGTATGTAGGCCTAGCATAGTATGTATGCAAGCTTGCGTATTTGTTTAACACATTATGTGGGCTATCGTATATATTGGTTTAGCTATACCTTATAGTACTCCCCATATTATACGGTGGCCTGCCAGTGGTTCTACCTGATATATGAGGTGAAACTATCTCAGTTCATATAGGCTTTGGCCGGTGATTTACCGACATAGTATGTCGGCCTAGCATAGTATGTATGTAGGCTTGCATATTTGTTTAACACATTATGTGGGCTGTCGTATATATTGGTTTAACACGTTATATAGGCCTTCTCGTCTTACATTGACCGTTTACGTAGGCCTACCGGGCCCCTGCGTTGTGATTGGTCGATTCAACTTGTTGACTATTTGAACTCTATGTAGGTCGTTGGTCGTTTGATCTAACCGATCATTTTTGGTAATTTCATTTGATAACCACCCCCACTTGATGCCTGAATCCAGGGTTACTTTACCCATCGGCTGGCTTCGAGATGGCTTTTACCTGAGTCCTTGCTCCGTGTTTGCTTTACCTATGGTCTAACTCCATGGTAGCTTTACCTAGGCCCCGACTCCGTGGTAGCTTTACCGATGGTCTGCCTCAATGGTAGCTTTACCTAAGGCCTGGCTCCTAGGCGGCTTTACCTCAAGCCCGACTCCGCGGTTACTTTAACGGAGGTCTGACACCCTGGTGGCTTTACTTAAGGGCAGGCTTCGGGATAGCTTTTACACGAGGCTTTGCTTCGTGTTAGCTTTACCTAAGGTCTAACTCTGTGGTAGCTTTACCTAAGCTCCGACTCTGTGGTAGCTTTACCGATGGTCTGGTTCCTGGGTTACTTTACCTAGGGCATGACTTCGGGATAGCTTTTACCCGAGGCTTTGCTCCGTGTTAGCTTTACCTAAGGTTTAACTCCGTGGTAGCTTTACTTAGGCTCCGACTCCGTGGTAGCTTTACCGGAGGTCTGGTTCCTGGGTTACTTTACCTAGGGTAGGGCTTCGGGCTAGCTTTTACCCGAGGCTTTGCTCCTTGTTAGCTTTACCTAAGGTCTAACTCCATGGTAGCTTTACCTAAGACTTGGTGGGGGTATTTGTCTTGGTAGTTGATATAGCAACCATCCTAGCCCTGCTCTTGTGTAGCTTTACTTAAAGGCTGAGTGTATTGTTTATTAATTTAGTAGGATAGACAAATTTTGAGTTTGCCAACCCATGGGCCCCTCGTCACCCATATCATTTAGGGGTAGACCACTATAGTTAGGGTGAGCCTACTACTTGCATAGAGTTGCTCGAGCGCTGATACGTCATCAGATAACCATTAAGTCTTTCCAAAAGTTGCCCCTCCACCGGAGCTATTCCTGGGTTACACTACCTAAGAGGCCTTACTTAACGGCCGGTGTTGAGATGGATTTACGTCGAGCATGACTCCTAGGTGGCTTTTACCTAGGACCTCGATCATTTTTGGCAATCTGAAAACAGGTGAAACCACCCACACAGCCCACCATAATGGACACATATCCCGGACGGTCTTTCGATCAACCCGATCGATTTTTGGCAATTTCATATATTATTTAAAACAACCCCTTGGCGATCCCGCCCCCGCAGTATTCCATATTGGGCTCTACACATATACCGTACTGTCTGTTGATCCGGCCGATCGATTTTCGGCAATTTCATATTTTTTGTAAAAACTACCCCTAGGTGAAACAGCCCCCGCAACGGTCCATAACGGACTCCACACATATCCCGTACTGTCTGTTGATCCAACCCATCGATTTTTGGCAATTTTATATTTTTTGTAAAAACTACCCCTAGGTGAAACTACCCCTCAGCCGTCCATAATACACTCTAAACTCATCCTATCGGTCAAGAAACGTTTTTCCAAAATTTTTTGAAAACTACCCCCCACCCCCAATCCACCCCCGGAGATACCCCCGGAGATGGTCCTGAACGTAGCCGAGGTCACCCCCAACACTTAGGTTAGGTTAGGTTGGATCCATTTTGGCTAGCTTAGGTCAGTGAGTTAGAATCAAATTTTTTCGAAAAACTACCCCTACCCCCCTAAACGTGGTCGAAACCACCCCTAAGGCTACGATCAGGTGCGCGATGACCTTGAGCATCATCCAAAACTACCCCTATAGTCCTAGGTTACGTAGCGGCCGAGTTAGGGGTAGTTGTGCTAGGGTAAGCCGAATCCTACTCCTAACCCTATTTATTACTCCCATTCGCTTTTCTATATTGACAGGGGTTGTACTGAACAGTCAATCATAAAGCCAAATCAGTAGAGTTTCGCTTTTACGTAGTCTTTGATTCAAAGTACGCCTGAATAGCGCAATACACTATAGAAATCTCCGTGTAGTTTTATTGATAACTTCTTGTGGCTTCATCTATTTTAGCGAAATTAAAAACCCTCCAAACAGAGAGTGAATCCAATTACTGAATTGTAACGTCAAAGAGATACATTTTAAATAACAAAGCCTCTATTAAACAAATAATACCGAAATGGGAGAGATTAAGTTTGTTCAAGCCAAACACAAAATATACACGTGCACTTATTGTATCTCAAGGCGTGTACACTGCCAACTGAATTATTTAATTAAAATCACTTTTATCTCGAGGAACGAGTTATATTGACATCATGTTCGTAGAACTGGTAGCGATCTGCACCGTGGAAGTCTTTAAGTCTTTATTATATATCAATTTAAATCAACATACCACAATATAAATAAAGTAACATGACATATGCGTTAAGAAAACTGTTCTACCACACAACTTATAACATACAATCAGTTGTCTTATGAAATGATATATGTTATCACTTATTTTAGCCAAACGGGAGGAAGTAACTAAATTGCATACCTTGCCCCTTTTATGAAAAGTTTTCCTCCTATATAAAGCTAACATTAATTAATTAATTAAATTTTAATATTAGGTTAATATTTGGAAAAAAACTGTGTTAAAATCAAGTGTCATTCTCTACAGGTAAAACTTAAATATATATTTGTATTTGAGAGGATGAGTAAAAGTATTTTACTAAGGATTGAAAATTTGAACAAGATAATTAAAGAGAGTGTGAACTAATGGAAGGAATTGAATAAATTTATTGGTTGGAGGAAAAATCTATATTTTGAACACAATAAATTTACTGAAATATTTGTTAGACTTAAGAAAAAAACTCACTGATTTATCATTAAATTTAACTCTAATGATAATTCAAATTTTACTACTAATTTGAATTTCGAACCTATGCTTATTAATTCTTTAATTCCATCTAGCTTAATATCAGCGGTAAAACAACCGGAAAAACCTTTAAATTTTACAATTGTTTTTTTAGATTTAAAACTAATTTAATATCAACCAACAAAATATAATTAATGGAATTTACCTCTAGGTGTGAAGCTACAGATATGGTTTGTATTTTATAAATTAGTTATTTAGCGATGCCAGTTTTCTGAACATACCTTGCTGGCTATAAGAATTTAATTTTACAAAACATTAATTTATAAATTATATAATTCGTACTTGAGTAGAATTTAAGTAGCCTTGGTCGATCCTCAGTGGCCTCGTGCACTGCCTCAGGTCCGACGTGGTACACTTGGTTTCCAAGATGAAGGAGGTGCTTCCTTCTTGGTCGGTCGAATGTCGCTCCTTAGGAACTTGTATCTTTCATGACTTCCCGATTTCACTACCTCTCACACCCATAGTCCCCAGTGCTTGGTTGCTCTCTCTCCGTCTACCGCCCCTTTCAGCTCTACTCCTGCGAGCTCCTCCCTCTCATCCCTTCATTATATTTCCGTATTGTCTACCAATGATATCTCTTATATATATTTCAGATAACCCTAGGCTGTTTTCCATCTCTTGTCTTTGTCCTTTATTACGTATCTCATTTCGGAAATTACATCTCTATCCGAAAACAGTTTACTTTAGAAATTGCACGCGCTTATGTCCTTTGCCCCTCATAACCTGTAGCTTATTTTTGGAGTTTCCATATCAATTTTTCTATGTACGAGTATTTGAATGCTTGCTTTTCTTTAATGACCTCATACATATATTCCGTACCTACAGATTCCATTATTTAGGCTATGTTGCCTCAGAAAAGAGTTTCTTACAATTCCTTACGAGAGCTATAATACGATAGTCTCTCTCTCCATCTCTCTCTCTCTCTCTCTCTCTCTCTCTCTCTCTCTCTCTCTATATATATATATATATATATATATATATATATATATATATATATATATATATATACTGTGTGTCAAAATTAAATAGTAACAAACAGTCATATAACTAAAGAAATATTATTAATATTACGCTGTAGATTTGAGTTTAAAATTGATAATAAGAGGAAATATGAATCATTTAGTTCTGTTGCTTAAAAATATTATTTTCGAATATTTAATATTTATTTATTTTCGTTCCTGTTATGGATCCTTCATTGTGAGGCTCAGAGACGTTGAACAGAGAGAGTAGATTACGTCTTGTATGCTATTATTTGCTCTGGGAAACGTGAGAGGGGGGTGTAGGATGAGGGTTGGTACTGAAATTATTGTACTATTAGTCATGAAGTGTTACTCGCGTCACGATGATTTATTATTTATGGAAATGAATTTACTTTAAGAGGCTTAATACAAAGTTGAGTGTTGTGAAGTAACCTAGGATGAGGAGAAGCAGAAAAGATAAAAGCAAAGTGTGGAATGCTGGGAAATATTTATAACAATACATTAGGAATGTAGAACATATTTGGATAAAGAATTAACAAATCTATATGCGTGTGTCGATGATATAAATATATAACGATAATGTACTGAAGCAGACAAATAGATCTGAGGGAACAGTAGGGGGGGTTGCAAAACCAGGGCTCGCACAACGCCGCTTAGTTTGGGTAAACAGAGACATGCTGTTTGAGGAAACGGACTTCGCCGATAACACTTGGGTGATTTCCCGAGAGACGCGCATTGGCTGTAATCTGTTGCACAGTGAACTGTTTCAATCAAAACACAATGGGCTGCATCACAGACAAAGCTGCGCTCATTTCGGTTAAATCAATCGTAATTACAGCCTTCGTTTTATTTTAATTACAACCGCAGCAAAACCTGTGCACTCGAAAATTTCCAATTAACTTTGACTAATTTTAATGGATTAGAAATAGTCACAGTGCAGTCACATGAATGATTGGCATTGAATATTCGTTCCTAAAATTGACATTTGTCAACATACAGCATGTTCCGAAACTAATATCGCAAGAACAATAACAGTAAATGATCAAGACGCGTATTCCGAGAAAATCAGGTATTTAAAATAGACGATGTAATCCTGTGCAAAACTTTGTTAAGAGTAGTGAAGTGGATGTTTGGATACTTTGTATATTAATAGGAATAAAAATAATAATGTAAATAATGTGTCAGGCCTTCTTCGAAATCCTATATTAATGTATTTTTTGTGACACAAGAAAATTTGATTTTAACTTTTGGGTTAAAATCTTGAAATAATAATAATAATAATAATAATAATGCTGAAATAATAATTATGTTTTTTGTTTATTAGTAATTATGTGTATAGGTGAGAATTTTATTGTAATTTATGAGTTGAGTATAAAATTTTTGTTAGATGTATCATGTTCGAAGTAATGTTAATAACATTTGACAGGTGGGCATAGGAACGCCCACAGTATAAATTTAGAAGTGTAACCTTACTTCCACCAACGTTGTAAGTTATAGTTTGTAATATCAACACTCACTGATGATGATGATGATGACTATGTCATTGAAACGCGTCTGAGTTTAAATGATTATTTTGTGAGTTATGTGTACGTTTTTTATATTAACATAACCTCATAAGCTAAGCTCAAATAATTGTTGTATATCTCGTATGTTGGTAACTAAACCAGGATTGTTAGAGGAGAATGTTTGGGTGCAATGGTGAAGAAACATTAGTTGATAGGTAAAAATATCATTACTAAATAAAATCTCGTAAACACCAAAAACACATTTTTGTTGTTAGGATCTCGGAGGTGCTATACTTTGTAGAGATCATTGCTTTATCTTTTGTAATAATTTTCCATCCCCACAACAGGATTCTCATATTGTATGCGTACCTCTGTGCAGTAACCAAGTAACCACCTTACGCTGACCATTTTGTGTTTAAAACTGTGATCAACTCCACCATGGTTCTGAGGTGTAGCCTACTCAAAGAGAATAGTCCTGTGGTCTAATTATATTTATCGTCTCCGTCGCGGACCCAGTCCATATCTCATGCCCATGGTTCATCGCAGCATTGTTCCTCCATGTGTCTACGCCAGTGCAGCCTCCTATCCTGAAAACGCCTACATAATAATTAGTTCTTTGCAACACATAACTCCCGAATATTCCCACCGAGCTTTGGTCTTGTTACAGCCCAACGTGTATTAACTATGTTGATTTCAACATACTCTACGCAAATTTAAATTAACGTTTTCAGCAAGTAGACAACTAATAAAACAATAGTTACTCTAAGCAGCTACGTTGGAAAACATTTTCTAGCACGGAAGTTAAAATATTCAGAATTTATAATCACAACTCCCTTCAGACCGGGAACGGCGACAGATTAAGTAGTGTAAATTGTCTAAACTCTAGTCTAAATTACCCATCATTAAAATAGTTGCTGAAAACCCCTTAAGATAGAAGGTTTGAAGTGGATGAATTAATTAAACGGTGGCGGTGATGCGATTCCCTCAACACTTATTTATTCTTGAATCCAACGCTAACCATCCGATTTAAAACTTCCTACAAGACAACCAAGAAATTGGTGGCTATTTACGTGAAAATACAGCTTAAAAGTATCATTGATGAAGCTAAATGCAGATAACACAGCCGAAGTATTTGCACTAGGTTATATATTACATTAAATAATATGAATGTTTCTTTAACAACCCGGAATTAGAATAAACACAGAAATGAATCCGCTTAATTAATTTTAAATGTCCAAATGTAGAATATTGGGTTTGGGTTTACTTTTAAAGTTTTATATGTCTATTTATGTTATTTATGTATAAGAATTTATAAGATTTTTTGTAAACTGTTAATAGTTTGCGAAGCAACTGGTCATGTGTTAAATTGCTAAAATACTATAAATGTTCTTGTTGAAATATTTTTACTTTATTAAATGAAAATCTATTAAGAAAAATACCAACTACAAACTCTAGGTGTGTGTGTTCGCGCTTATATATATATAAATAAATATATATATATATATATATATATATATATATATATATATATATATATATATATATATATATATATGTGTGTGTGTGTGTGTGTGTGTGTGTGTGTGTGTGTGTGTGTGTAGGAATGTGTGTGAGTGCGCGTGTGTGTATTTGTGTGTGTGTGTATGTGTGTGTTTGTGAGTATGTGTGTGTGTGTGTGTGTGTGTGTAGGAATGTGTGTGAGTGCGCGTGTGTGTATTTGTGTGTGTGTGTATGTGTGTGTTTGTGAGTATGTGTGTGTGTGTGTGTGTGTGTGTGTGTGTGTGTGTGTGTGTGTGTGTGTGTGTGTGTGTGTGTGTGTGTGTGAAATGTTGTACCTGGGGCCTTTTTCACTATTACAATAATTCAGTCCTGTTAACTCTCTGCCTTTACCTGAATCAAATATAATTTAGGTTCAATATTTCAAAGTACGTAATTTGTTTTGTTTGTGTTTTCTACTAAGCTCGTTATATTCAACTTATCTGTTAATATTTGCCCATATTATGTACGCCACCTGATTCCTGTATGGTCCTATTATTAATAGTCAAGGGCGGTGGCTGTAGCAACACGCCTGCACAGCGTTTAATGGAATCATTAGCACTAATCACTAGATAGCATATGTTATGCCGTGAGATAGCTGTTATGTTGAATTATTGTCATTATCTCTATTGCTCTGTGATCATTACACCAGCCAATTACTGCATAACCTATAAACATTTCCTGACCACTGCTTCAAAAGTTAGCAAAACGTTATAAGATTTGTGTTGTTGGGACGTTTAGCTTTGTGTTGCTAAACTTAAAACTTTATTAAATTGTTGTTAAGTTGCCAACTTGATCAGGCAATTTACGAAGAAAAAAGAAAACGGTTACGGGTAATAGGTATGATTGGATGTAACATTACCTAGACTGGCAAAGGATGAAATCCATTTCTTACGTGCCCATGCCTTATTCTTACTTAGTGTCTCATAGAAATGCGTCTGCTCATTTAGAAGCAGGAAGGGGGAGAATATGATGAGGTAGCACTAAGGATGGAGGCCTTCTAGCCTTCCTTTAGTCAACTCTGAGGAAGAGTTAATGATTAGATATGGTAAGGGTTTAAAGGATTTTTATTTCACACACTGTAACAAGTTTACTATTAACGAAAAGTTTAAGCTATTTCTTATTAATGGAAATCTTATTTTACTATAATAACAAATTATTATATACCTACTAAAATTACTAAAATAACTATAATTTTTAAAATGTATTTGAATTTTCATTTATCGCTTTTCTCTTCAAGTGGTTTCATGATCAGTGGAATGTTGTAATGTTTGTTGTAAGTGATAACTTTTATTTCACATTTTGTACTTTTACTTTACATTTTTTCAACGATATGATTTTAAGCCTCGCAGTTAAATACTAACCTCGTCGTAACCACCTGCGTACTTCAACCAATTAGTAATAGTAATTCTTGAATTCTGAGAATGATCTTGCGTGGTAAACGAGTAAGCTAGGTTTGGCAGAACACTGGACAATTAAGTGACGTGAGAATTTCTTCTGAACGGATTATTGTGATCTAAAAGGGATGTCTTACCTACCCAGAACGTAACGGTATATATAGATGTGTGCACTGTACGCGCGTGTAAGCCATAAGTAGGTTTCTTCAGGCGTATACGTTTTGTTCGACCGAGCTACGGAGAAACACCGAACCTCTCAGGACGTGCGGCTTGTCCACACACTCTTGGGGGTTACAATCTTATTACAGGAGCTTTAACGTGCATACTTAGAGACTCGTATATACGGCTTTTATCTCCGTATGGCAGATGTAAACAATCTCTTGTGGGAGGAGATTGCGGCACCATATAAAGAAATTTCTTGTCGCATTAATTGCGTTCTTCATTTCACAAGTAGAGGTGTTCTAATATCGAATTACCCTGGCTGGATCTATAGATATCACTTGATTATCTATATCTGGATCTAATGTATAATGATTTGAAAATGTAAGACGTGGGCCGCCGTTACTGTAAAAAGGCAATATATTGCCTTTCTTACGGTAAGGTAAATTATTATAACAGGGGAAATTCGTTGGGAAATTAATTTGCACATATTTTTAAAACAATACTTTTTAAACCGCTCAATAACAAAAGTAATAAGTAAAACAAGTTAGAATATTTATAATCATAAAAAGGAATTTGTTATCAATTAACTAGTGTATAGTTATTTAAATATGATATCAATATACGTATACATACATATATACACTTTTTCTTTTTAGATCTTTTTATTTTAATAAACAGTGAACCAACAAGAATGTATTCACTTTAGAGGCCTCAAAGTTTCAGTTGAATTGCTATCATTATTTAGGACTTTAGCTCGCTAACTCAGTTACCAGTTTTCAAGAGAATTTACCGAGGTTTAATGTAACTAGTTAGAAATGTAACTGGCTAAAAGCTTAAGTACATTCTTGTTTGTGAACGGTTTGTTAAATCTGTCTACTCGTATATTTATAACACACACAGACACACACAAACACACACACACACACACACACACACACACACACACACACACCTACACACATACACACAAAGACACAGACACACACACACACATATTCAGTCCCTCTCCACACACACACACACACACACACATATATATATATATATATATATATATATATATATATATATATATATAATGTGTGTGTGTGTTTAAAAATCAAAAGAACTGAGATTGTTCAAGTACGTAAATTATTTATTAATTCTATATAAAGATTTTCGTTGGTAAACAGTACAGTATTATATATATATATATATATATATATATATATATATATATATATATATATATATATATATATATATTCACTGTGGATTGAAACAGAAAAACACGGCGCATTGTAGGCAATGTGGGGACACGATAAAATGTAAATGTAAAGCTGTAACCTAAAGGCAAAATGTACTCGTAGCTCAGTAATACACATGCTAAGGATATTAAGCGTGGAATTCCATAAAATTACATAAACTGATTTTAAATGTTCAAACACATTTATCTAGGTTTAACAATACATCGCAATATTGCTTTCTTACTATATGGAACACGTACATGTTAAGCAACGTATATAAACAGAAAGAGTTGTGCCAACTTGAAATACTTGCTTCGTTTTGTGTGCTACAGACTTGATTAAATCCGCTGCAACTGTATTCGCTGGAAGTCGTATAGCTACGCTCGCTTTGATGTAAACATGCCTCGCGGCTGTTGTGCTACGGGTGGGCAGAGTCTTGAATGCGCTCACATTCCTGGCCTTGACATTAGTTTAATGATTTTTATACAACTGTCTTAATTTATTCACCAATTAAGCTGAAGCCTGCATGAATATCTCTTGGAATAAAGTAAGGAATCCCTTTAAGGGAATCGAGATAGGGAGAACTGCTGTTTGAATTTTTTATGTTGATATCGATAAGAATAAAATCTATATTATATGGAGAAAAATTATGCAAACACTAGTCATTTATATCTCGCCTATATTTTTGCTTGTTTCAACGCGTCTAACAGCTGGCCAGCTATTTACTATCCACATTAAAAACTATGATTGATCAACTGTAGGTTTTGATTAGCGTGTGTTGTTATAGATTTGGGTCATATGTGTTCATGACTCACACATGCAAAACATGAAACTTACAACTCTAACATGCAAAACATTATTTCACCCCACCCCCTCCACGATCAACTAAAACCTTACAAAATCAATGTTTTACCTTGATTTTGTAACCTTGAAACTATCAAAATGCTTCGAAAAGTAGTTACATTCTTTTATAACCACGGAAGGTTGATGGTTTTCCAGGTTTTGGTGGAACTACGGTTTTTTGCGTGCAGTAGCAACAGTGCACTGTAGGCTAATACGTCTAAACACGTATGTCCAGTCAGGATTGATTTGTTTGTATTTATGTACAAGATTAATTAATACTTGTACTACAAGTAAATAAAAATTAAATACATTTCTAGGAATTGTGCTCGTTTCAAGGTAAAACATTAATTTTGTAAGGTTATACGGGTCCGTGGAGGGAAGGGGTGGAATAATGTTTTGCTTGGGTGGGTTATTAGTTTCTCCATCAGTCGGTAAAATAATTCGGCCGAAATCGCTTTCGTAGATAAGAAGGCAGTTATACGTGTCCCTTAATGTTAGGTTATTCTATTAAATATATTTTGTGTGTTGTATTTGATACTTTTGTTGTACATCACACCCTTCACAGAGTGATGAGAGGTAGAAGCTTCATCACAAGGGATTTGATAAAACCGCACTCACAAGCTGAGAAACCCTGAGGGAATTTCGAGCTGGGGATGTGGATATAGAAATCCATAGAAGTTTATAGTGATTTATTGTTAAAATAATGCATAGGGGATGCTGTTTAAATACCTAACAGTATATATTTGGCAAACACTTGTCCTAAGAAATTGGTCGGTATAAATAGTAAAACTTATTCTGTATTACACATGCAATCGGGAAGGATCTGAGATCGATCCTAAAACATCGGTTTATTAAGATATTATGTATTTTGTGTTGTTCTATGGACATTTGGGAAATTGGTAGAGAGAGAATGGAGGTGTTTGAAATGTGGAGATTTGTAGAAGGATGAGAAAAGATTCCATTGAATGTAGGAATGCTTAGTACATATCTTGAGGAGTGAAGAAATCGAGTGCTGCAAGACATTATCCAGGGTAGAATAGTGGGGGGGGGGAAGAACCATCGTAAAGAGGGTCTGAGGAAGTGGACCATCAGTGGCACTAACCAATTGTTCAAGGCAGCGGTTTCGGAAATGCTACTGGTTTCGAAGATTGCATGACTTCAAAGGAAACAAAGAACTCAAAGAAGAACAAATTTGACTCTAATGTAGAAAAAATGATTTAAATTAACTCGATCTAAAAATTAATTCATTAAGAAAAAAATCAAATTTCTTAATAAAAGTTTATATATACTGTCAGTAGAAATTATATATATATATATATATATATATATATATATATATATATATATATATATATATATATATATATATATATATATATATAATTGAAGTCAATATATAAGGAGAGTGCCTACTAATAGAAGGAATTGAAAAATAAAAGAATATAATTTAGTAGAAATGAACCACAGTGGCAACAAATTTTAAAGCTTAGATGGACCTTAATGAGCTTATTATGGTATTGGAAATTTTATCAATACAAATTATTTGCCTCGTGCTTGTCGTTGATGGACTGCAAATAAATAGTTTGCCAATTTCACTAGACTAGTAAAAATGCACTCATTTAGCCTAAATAAAATATGTTTACAATAGAGCCTAATGTATGCAGAACTTTGCCAAATCCACACGCCACACATTACGTATGACGAATGATATCAACATATTTCAATGCAAAGTGACAAGCAAATCAATCATACACGACGAGCATCTAACATAATGGATCGTATATTTACATATTGATGTGTCAGGGCTGATACGGGTATGTTAAAATTTTGCAATCTTGGGTTGCACTGTGAAGCGGTAGAGGCGACATTCTTCTACGTTCTTGAGGTACGTCGCTATGTGTCGCTAGACTGAATTTGGTTTAACCTAAATTTTAATATATTTCTGCAAGTTTGGCTTTTTATTTATCTCCTTGTAGTGTTTATAAATGTTTAGGAAGATAATTTAAACAAAAATGATAACACTTTAAGTAACTCAAGGCTCTAGAAAATTACATACACTGGATTTACCTCCGTTATGGTATTATTTTTTGTTATCAATCCAAACTCGCGACTCATATGTTTTCTATCTTCGTGTCTTATAAATTCCTTTAGATAAATTTCAGCATTGTAGGTTTGAATATTTGCTGGGTGTTCTATTTATCAATACAAACACGTCTTTCAAGATTTGTAGAACCCCTCGGGGCGGCTCGGAATGTATTTCCTGATTTAGAGAGCAAGGTTAGCGTTATTTACCGAAGCAGGTAAACGAATTTAGAGTTGTTCGCCGAGGGATTAGTGCGGGATAGCAAGAAAATAATTCCTGCTTACAATGGAATAATTTTATGGGGAAATACACACTTATAGAAATGTTAAATTAATTTACACTTGAAAATATATAAACTGGGCTAAAGTAGCTGCTACTTAGCTACTTAAAATTACCATTTCGTCCCATCTTGAACCTTATTTCCTGTTTATATGGATATAATAAAGGCGAGGAAACTCTATTTGGTGTTTGTATGTGTTGCGATCACAGCCTGTCACTTTGCAAATGTCAAATGTGATAAGAAGAATAAAAGCAAGTAGTATAAACACAAACTTTAATGTCACTTCCAACTTAGACCAACAAGGAAAGATTTTATTTTAGTTACTTTCTAATAAATAATTACAATTATAATAAATAAAGTAACACATGTAATAAAGCAAATGTTCTACCACATCGAACCTGTAACATGATATCAGCTGTTTTATGAAGTATGTTTTCACTTATTTTCAGCCAAATGGGACGAAATAACTATATTGTGTACCTTGTCCCATGTGTGAAAATGTTTTCTGACATAAAAATAAATTTAATTAATTAAATTCAATTAATAAAATATTATTAAAAAATCTGTATTACCATCGGTTATCCTCTACAAGTTTAAAAAAAGGTATTTGAACTTGAGCGTATGATTCAAAAGTATTTAATTAACGATTGAAAATTTGAACCAGATATATGTAGAGTGTAAATAGAAAGAATTGTATAAATAATTGTAAATTAGATGAGAAAGTAAAAGCTGTTGTAAACTTCAATACGCATGAGTCTTTGCGACGAGGTGTGATGGAAGGACTGGGTAAATGTACTGCAGGCAAAGAAGTGAGCTAACGGTCACAAGTGGGCAATAGCAACTGGTCTTTTTTAACTAAAAAATTGCTTAAACGAGAGTAGCGATAGGGAAGTAAATGCACCTATGTGTAAATATATATATATATATATATATATATATATATATATATATATATATATACTTTCCAAGTGGCCGTGCCTAGCCATAACTAGACTTACGTGAAAACAATAATTATCTGGTTCCCAAAAAATATCAAATACTGTGTGAGAATTGTGGTATAATTGTGTTTTAAAGTTGTTTGTTTATTTAAAACATATGCATATATTGAATGGTTCGGTTCTATGAAGTCTGATAGGTTTGTTGACAATTGATGGTTGCTGGTGACGCGATGTTCAGGAAAGTTTGAGAGATATGATTTGTAAGAGCATAGTTTTAGCCTACGAAGTAATACTTTAGTTTATCTTATGTAGAGGCTTGATGCGCAAAACTAATCAACTAGGAACTACATTAGGCAATTTTATACCTATATTTGTTTAGGAAATTAGAATAGTAAACATTTCACATTCTTCCTCCTACACCATCTTTGATTACTTATTTTAATAATTTATTAAAACAACAATTATCACACTTCAGGGAAAGCAGTATATTTCTTTTGAGTAGAGATAAGCGATGCTGGAATCTCACAATCTTCCCAATAACAGGAGAACATCTAATACAATAAGACCTACCCTTCCTCGTTCTTCTCTCTACAAGGGGGTGTAAAGGGTAGATATTTTGTGACTCTGGTAAAACGTAAATCTATTTGAAGTAAGTTTCTTTCTACGTTTTGGCAAAATTACACTATTTCCGTATAACAAATGATCACCTAATCTAACAAGACCCCCCTTCTTTGTTCTACTCTGTATAAGGAGGTGTAAAGGTAGACATTTTTTATAACCGTTAAAAAGAAAATCCCTCACTATATTCACAATGTTTTCATAACCTTCTTAGGCGATACTATCGTAGACCTACTGGTCGTTCGCCTTAATAGTAGATACAAAACAACAGTTATGATTTTTGACAATAAAAAAAGATTTCTTGTTTTTTTTAATAACACGCATATCCATTAATTTTGTGTTAAAAAATGGAAACACAACGAATTAAATTTTAATTACGTGAACGCATTGCAACGTTCATATGGCCATCTTCATTGAAATAACTCAATTACAATTGTTGACTTTGTGACAATATTTGCTGTAGTGCTGTTATTTGTTTCGTGACGCATGCTGCGTTAGAACATCTATTCCAATTAAACGTATAATATTATTCTATACATGTACCGCTGTTTCAGACTTGGACTGACTCTTTTCATTTCGTTATTTTTCAAACAATGGAGTTAACTTTACTTAATAATAAGAACAAATGAAAAAACCTATGACGTGAAAAATTAGTTAAAGGTTTAGAGTCTACAACGAACGAGTATGAAAAACACAACAGTGACTAAATGTAAACATTCGGCAACAAATAATTTATTAAATTACTAATTATAGCACCACTAACTTAAGAATTTATTATCGAGCAATAAGTTTTTACTTTCGTGATGTTACTTGGCGATATCTTTGATTAAAGTAGTTGTTTTTGCATTTGCTGTTGCAACTGAAACTTATAACTCTGATATTTGATGTAAGTCGCAACAATTACAAGATATCCTCCGGTCTTGCTCGCGACGCTGCAACATTTAAATTAAGCATTCTGTTATTATAAGTTTGAAAGTTGCATTTTATATTCCCTCGTAACATATAAAACCTAATACAGGCTATGTTTAGTTTTTCAATTAAGTTTAAATTGTGTAGCATCACTGAAGATGATGACATATTGTCATTGAAACGCGTATGATAATAAAGTTTTTATAATTGTGAGTTGTACCATATTTATTCTTTTATTTATTACTATATACTGTATAGAGAGGAAAATGAAAAATTGGAATGAAATTCGCTTTCTATTTTGCCACTTAATATTGCGATTCTGTCATATGTATATACATATTTATATTAATTATAGCTATTTAATAAAAAAGTGACTAAAATATAATTTTTCTTTGTTGACCTCAGTAAGATTTTTTTTTTATATTACTCTTTACAAACTGAGGTCTAGCAAGAGCAGTTTATATATAAGTTCCAGATAGGTGCATTTCTAGGGTAGATTTCAGGCAAAACTTCGTCACGCACGACAAAGCAGTCGTATGCGAGAATATTTCACTTCAGAATATGTTTAGAAAAATTTTAAATTCATTCGCAAATGCAGCTGAACTCGTGTTGGTAATTTGCCCGAGAGGTTATACAAACGTATTTACAGCGTATGTAGTAGGAAATATAAGATGTGCATAGTTTAGGAAAGTACATGGGAAATTTCCAATTCAAATGCTGCTATTAAAACTTTGCCGGAATATAAACAAGAATGTTAGCAGACAATTTAAATAAGCTGGCGACGCCATTTGCAATTCTCGCTTCCCGACTCCACGTTCGCATTATACAATTTAATCATCTTTCTTCAACAACGAACCTTATTAAATGTATTTTATAAATCTTCGTGATACAATAATTTTAAATAAACGTCGTATCTGGGTTTAAAACACGCCCGCTATGAGTGTAATCCTATACCCATTATAGACATTCTAAAATTAACCTTAAAAATGATCTTTTTTATCCTAACGTTTCTTACAAATTTGTTCGATTCTCCAAAAAAAGACATTTATTTACACAATACAGAATGCAACATAACTTAAAAATAGTCTTTAATAAAATAATTTTTCTTAACAGTTCTTTCGAATGTTTTATGAAATAAAACAGCTATTTTATGAAATCATATCTTATCACTTATTTTACCTAAATAGGACGAAATAACTGTATTACCTTCCTTGTCCGTTTTGTGAAGAGTTTTTCTCCCCTATGAAACTAACATTAGCTAATTAAATTTATTGAATGAATGATATTTGATTATATTGTTTTAACATCAAGTGTCATCCACTACAAATTAAAAAAAATCTATTTAAATTAAGGGGTTGAACAAAAAATGTTTCATCAACGATTGCAATTTTGAACTAAGGAGAGAGTTAACTAATGGTGGGAATTGAATGAACAAATTATATATTTGTGTGTTAAAGTAGACCATTATTTGAATGTATTGGATTTATAAATTATTTAATTTTGAGAAAGATATGAATTAGGTTACAATTTGTACGCCTAAATCTTAGAATACTGATTGACATTTATTTTCTAACCTATTATACCGATATTTATGAATGATTTCATAAATATTTTGCCATGGCTATAGTTATTTTTTAGAAACCACAAATATACGGTTAAAACTCATGAGGTAAGGTCTTCATAAAACTTAAGAAAGGATAAAAATCTTTTTGGGACATGTAATTTTCTAAAAGCACTCATATTATTAAATGGAATTCAAACGACACTTTGAAATATTTTAAAAATATAAATAAATACATTTTTAATAAACATGACACAACTGAAATAAAAACAAGTTTGTCAGACATTCTTTTCTTTTGATATCGCAACAATAGTAAGCTAGTACACAATAAATCAGGCCACTCTAATAAATAACTTTTCACATTTGTTTAATTAATGCTAGAGATAAAAAAAGCGTATTGGATATTCATTTCCCGTATTCCTTTTGCCCAACGGCGCTAATGGAATCGAGGTCATTATATGTAATGCATTTTAAATGCCCTTGCTTCATTTCCAATATCTAACAATTTATTGGGAGAAGAGATTCCATTGCTTTAATGGGGGTAGAACGTAGTCCGGAATGTGACTCATTTTAGTAGGATTGAAATGTGAATATTAATTTAATCTCTGTCTTATGTCTTATCAAGCGCCCCTAAGAATGTTGTGTTGTAAGGCAGTTATTTACATGTTCTTTACCGAGATTTGTAAATTTGTGTTATTAAATGTCTTAGTTGGAATTTTAGTGGTTTTAATGAAATTATCATAATTAATATACAATGCGAGATATTTAAGATTAATCAAAAGCCATTTCTTCCTCGTACTTTCGTAGCCTAGCTAATAAAATTATCAATTAATGTAACAAAACTGTGCAATCCTAATAATCAAATCATAACTAATTTACTAAATAAACGATTAAGTTTAGTCCTGATGTACGTTTCAATATCCCAGTCATCATTAGAGGTTATACCAACAGTTTGTTTGGAAAAAGAAGCTACTGTCTAGGTATGTAGTGGAACAGGTTTTGTGGGCAGGTTTTTTATTCTCTTTTCTGAACTGAAATACGTAGCTGTCTAATTTGTCTTATGACTTTTATGTTGTTATGCTCTAAAGACAATGGCTTGGTATTGACGTTGTAATAATCGAAAAATTGTTACTGTTTTTTCGCGTTTTATTTTGAGTACTGACCCAGTTAACTTAACTAACCCAATCAACAATTCGGCGTCGAACCTCCCAGTAACGCTTGGGTACGTTAGAGTCGGGCAGTCCCGTAGATGGTTTATTCTTGCAAGACAGTACAATGAGCATGTATGGTCAGTAGCGAGGTAAATCCGTTGCGATGGACTCATAGGTAGTCCGCTCTGTGGCTAAGCTTAAACGGACCCAGCTTCATTTCCTTACATATATCCTGGGACTGGTCTCACGATAGTAAGGCTTTTCCACGTTTTGCCTGTGCTCATGATCTTCAGAGTTCTATTAGCCTAAGTAAAGAAAGTGTTAAGCTGTCGCATGCTTTTTGAAGTGGTCGCAGAAAACCAAAAGATCAGTTTTTGATGAACCTCGTTTCTTTCCTATCGCTCACTTCATACAGGCTGCTTGTAGGTTGTACAGGCTGCTTGTAGGTTGTACAGGCTACTTGTAGGTTGTACAGGCTGCCTGTAGGTTGTACAGGCTGCTTGTAGGCTGTACAGGCTACTTGTAGGTTGTACAGGCTGCCTGTAGGTTGTACAGGCTGCATGTAGGTTGTACAGGCTGCTAGTAGGTTGTACAGGCTGCTTGTAGGTTGTACAAGCTGCTTGTAGTTTGTACAGGCTGCTTGTAGGTTGTACAGGCTGCTTGTAGGTTGTACAGGCTGCTTGTAGGTTGTACAGGCTGCTTGTAGGTTGTACAGGCTGCTTGTAGGTTGTACAACGATGTAACAAGTCGAGGACAAACCTGCCCGCTTAGGTGTGATGTGTTGTTGTGTTTTGGTATTCTGTTATGCGTTGTTCTGAGTGTAGTGTTTGTTTATGAATTCGAATATATTGTTTGGTTTCGAGTATGTTTTAGTGTTTAGCATGTGTTGAGATTGTTTTTTGTGCTGTGTAAATGTTCCGAAATTAGCCAGTTAATTGCTTTTATTAATGAAGTGAAGAGTTACTTGGTTTGTTTATTCTAATAAATAATCGGGAATCTCTAAGGAAATTCGACGACTTTCGTGTAATCACACATATTCAGGTGTTTGTACCAAAGTCGCTAATTTAAATTGCAGATGGGGTCCGCGCCGTAAGCATTGTGCATAATTTAAGAAGCTAGATTATTCCCTAATCCGTGAAACTGCTTCGAGATCCTGGCTTTACATTTGCAATGTTTAATTACCACCTACACTTTATCTACCAACCTAATGAAAGCAAAATCATACCCACCCTCAGGATATCCAAGTGTTTTGTGTCAAGGGTAAAAGTAAATTAGAACGTTATCTCGAAACCTGCTCCGGAAATGTCTTAAGCGCGCAAATATAGGTTCTTATTACTTTGTGGAAGATTGACAAGGGAGTGTAAGTGTTTTGTATTTATATAAGTGGATCCAATTGGAAAGGAAATATTTAATATTATCGTTAACAATTGGGGAGAAAATGTGCCCCAGAGACGAGAGGTTATGTACAGAAAGAATTTTACACCCTACTTGAATGTATTTCTCTTTGCGTTTACAAAACGGCTGCGGCATATTGAATGAAGATTTTCTTCTTGATTCAATCTCTGCATTACCACAAGAAGGCGATGTTATCGTAAGGAGCGAAGAAGGCTATTGTCTTCAAGGACAGTGTGGCCTTGACGGCAACTAGCGTGCTAACAAGGAACCGCCACAATATATCCAGCTTCGTGCACCCTTATAATACATACTACCAAATAATGAAGGTAACCTGGGAAGCAGCTGGCAAGATCACTAAAGCTGGATCTGACCTTCCTCAAGAAGATCTCCTGTTAATCTTCGTGGAGCCTTATAATACACACCACCAGCCAAATGATGAAGACAACTTGAGAAGCAGCAGCGTCTGGAAAGAGATGGGAGATGATCATAATTAGAAACGCCATTATCAGAGCCTGCCTAGAGATGACGTCGTTGCTACTTTTTGGATGCGAACCGGCCATGATAGTCTCCAGAGCCATCTACATCGATTGGGTTTTGAACACCCCTCCTCCTGTCCTCTCGGTCTAGAAAATGAATGTACGGTTGATCATCTGGCCATCTGTAACGCTCTGGATCTCTTAAATAATAATGACATTTTTGCAGTGACAGGCGATACTCTACTGGGCAGTTCGGCGTTCTATGACATTGATCATGGACTGGCGTTTTCTGAGTAAATAAGTAGCAAGTGTCATACCTGTTGATGTAAAATTATAAATCTATAAATACAGATATAATAGAAAGGGTACCCAGGGCGACTAACACAACTTCTTTCTAAATATTTGATCACAGAAATAAAGTTGAGCGCCGAGTTGCTACTGTTACAACTCACTGTCGCGACGAATTAACGGAAATTGTTGTTATGTTGACAGCTTGACAGACGACAGTTTGAGATTTATTTATTGTATAAAATTACTTCAGACGTGAAGAGGCGAAAGTTTGACATTTAGGTAGAAATTTTCCCTCCCTGCACCTACCCTGACGTGTGATTGGATGAGAAAGGCGTTTTTACGGGAGAAATTACACAATAAATGCTTATATTGACATATAAATGATTCTTGTCCATATAGGCAGGATTAAGGTAAGGACATCCTTGATAAAGGACACAGGGAGATCACACCATTACGTGTTCTTGACTGCTTATTTTAAATACATAGGAATAAGGACATTAATGCCATTTACTTTGTTAGAACAGGGATCTCTTAGTAAGGGGAATAAGGGGAAATGTTTGTTGGGGAATCATGTAGAAGGTTGCTTAGCTGAATTACCATTCTTTCATCCGGAGAAAAGTGGAATATACAGAATCTCCTTCAATATAATACTATTGTTAGCTAATAGAGAATTTAACAAATGTATTGCTGTCGAAAGATATTTTAATGTTATTTCTATCATTTCATACAGATCAACTAGTTTTAGCACTCCCGTCATCATTGTATGACTAAGTAAATTATATAATTTTTTCCTCGTTGGAGTAGGAAAAATTGTGTCACGTGATCAGCGTTGCTCACCCGAAGTAGATCGGCTTTCAACTTGTTTGAACAGAGATGGGCGCCTTGGACGTGGTTCATAGGCCTAATTATAAATATGGTTCTAATGGTATTATGAATTAATGGAAAAGTGGAACAGACTATTGTAATTAATAGTTTTTTTCTACGAAAAGTCAAATAGTCGGACTAATAATTCTTAAACTATGAAGTTTAAACAGATAAAATTCTATTGCACTAGCTTTCTTCTTTGCCAATATTTTAGCTAGTTCTGAACCACTTTTAGAATTGGTAAAATTATAGGACAACCATAATGAAGAAAGGAAAACAAACTCGTGTATATTTTAAAAGTTTTACATTGTTAAGCTCAAACGGTCTCAGGTGCTCTAAAATCAGCACTAAAATATTGGTTAACAAATTTCTAGAGATAACTTACAAATTACGTATCAATTGGTAATTCCAGAATATTGCCATATATCTTCTGTTAATTTCAAAATATTGCCGGATAACATCTGCTATTCATAGAATATTGTTTTGTAACATCTAACATCTATTAATTGCAAAATATGGTCATTTAACATCTGCTAATAGCAGAATATTCGCAAATAACACTTATTACAGACGTTTCAGATATTACATTAGATTTAAGAAGATTGACCATATAAAACCTGTTACTCGCAAAATATTTCCAAATAATTTGTGTTAATTTAACAAAATTAACAGTATTCTCGGTGACTCGCAGCATTGAAAATGCACTGATCTAGTGCGAAACGCGTCTGCTGAGAAATATCACTAAGTAGTGGTTGTTGCAAGGTAAATTGATGAAGTTTTTGGAGCAAAACTCTTTTTTCTGATAAACCGATCCCCTATAAATGGTTTTGATCAGCAGTTTTATTGTGATAGTTTATTCTTTAACTTGGAGCATATTTTACGATGACATCGTACTTAAACCAGTACATAAATAATTATAATCAACCACCCCTTCTATTTCAGCTTGTTACAATTAATTTCTCTCAGTGGCGTATTGATATTATATAATTAATTAGAGTTATTATTCGTAAAACATAATTAAATCTTATGTTAATAATTAAAAGCATTTAATTAGTACAACAAGCGAGCGCTGAAACGTGGCTTACGAGGCGGCTTATGATTTATTCAAGTCAATTAATTACTTCTAAGCCCCTTCAAACGTTTATTCGTCAATTTGCCCGCAAAATGTCAAACCGATGTATTTTCTCACAACACACAACTTTAGTAAAAAAACAGGTAATATAAACAAAATTATTTAAAGTCAATTCATTTTTTAAAGGAATTTTTTCTATGAAATCATATGTTACCACTAATATTACCCCAAATGGGATGTAATCATTATATTGCACACCTTTCCCCTTTTTTGTGAAAAGATTTTATCTTAGATAAAATTAAACTTGAATAATGAAATTTAATTATTGAATTTATATTTGAAAAAACTATATGAACATCAACTGTCATCCCTTAAAAGCTTTAAAAAAATGTATTTGAACTTAAGTGGATGAATAAAAAGTATTTATTAACGATTGAAATTAGTACAATATCCGGAATATATCCATTCATTTTGCAGTTTTTAAAATCGCAATTTTATCTCATCTAGCATTGACGAGGTAAACCCAACAAGAGTTTAAGTGCGAATGAAGAGCGCCGAGCCTGGAGAAATTCACCACTTTAGAGCCTGGAGAAATAATTGGGCTCCAAAGTTATGCAACCATTGGTTCAGAAGGCCGATTTCTATATCAAGAACTCTGTGCATTTTTTCCAAGTGTTGTAAGGATTTCATATGTTGACATAATGGCTAGCTTAGTTGTCAGGTCAATATTTGCCAGCGTTTCTATTGATGAAGAACTTCAGAGGATGTCCATTATTGAAGAGCTCCCTTCACTCATCATTGATCTGGCTAAACACTTTCTCAAAAACACCTACTTTTTGTTTAATGAACAGTTTTACAGGCAACTTGATGGTGCCCCTATGGGATCTTCACTTTCTCCAGCTATAGCCAATATTTTTATGACGTTCTTTGAGAAATACGTCCTGAATGATGCTTATCTCAGGCCTAAAGGTTGGTGATGTGGATGACGACTTTTTGATTTGGCAACGGGGTGGAACAGAACTTGATAAATTCCTTTCATACCTCAATTCTCTCCACTACAGGATATTTTTCACTTTGGAACTAGAGAGTGATGGCTGCTTGGCGTTTATGGACGTGTTGGTTAGAAAGGGTCAGAATGGTTGTGTTCACCATTCGGTCTACACTAGCTAAACCTAACATCACCATCGACAAAGTTCTTGGTAACGCAAAAGATAAGATCTTCTCATAAAACCATGGCGTTTACAGCGTTTCCTGTAGAGTTTGTAAGAACTTGTACATCGTCCAAACGAACAAACTTATTTCAGCTAGGCTTGAGCAGCACAAACGTAGCCTTAAAATAAAAGCAGAGAACGTCGGCTGTGTAGAAGTGCCTCAGCTATATAGGGCATACCTTTGACTTCCAGACTTGCCAACAGATTGCTCAAGTGGAAAACTACAGGAATAGAATTATTCGTGAGGCTGTCGAAATGGAGAAGCAAGGGAGTCTTAACAAACGCGATGATACTTTGAATTTGCCCGCAGTGTGAAAGTTTGTCATCGATAAATTTTATAGGCAGAAAGGTGAAAAAAGGGATAAAAATGCCGCTAATTGTTTTGCTCAGGAGTGTGACGTCACTGAACTGGGGTTTTTTCTTCTATATGTAGGTGCAGTGTTGTCTGCGTTCTTCATTCGAATTTCAACTGTTGTTGGTTTCACCTCGTCAATGTTAGATGAGACTCTAGAGAAACATTGGTACTGTGGTTTTATAAAGGGCAAAATGTACTTACACCGGATATTAAGTAAAAGAAACATTCATTGTAGAACTTCATTTAATATAGAATATAGCGCGTTCATTTCCGTTGGATTTAGATCAGCGCCGCTGTATAATAACATGGGAATGCAGACTAGTTTCATCCGCCCTTAGTGTCTGTGACAGATCTGCCAAAAACAAAAGAAACACATCATTAGAGGTACTGGAAATACTCGGTTCTGGCGCCCTATTATGCGACCTAAATCTAAGTAAATGCGTATCTAAATGTGTCTAAAGTGTCTATATGTGGCGACCAGAATGATAGTCGATAACACTCTCAACAATCCATTCATATGTATATCCAAGTTACTATAGATTGAAATTTACAAATCGGTTTTAAGAAGCGACAAATGTTGGCTCATGTCGACAGGCGAGTATGATTTTAAACCTAATGTCTTATTCGGAAACGCGTATTAGTGATGTGTATCATTTATTGCAAATCGCTCTGACGTTTGGAAGTGGTAGTGGCCCCAATCCCCCCGAAGAGGTCGAGTCGTGATTAATGTCCTTTCTTATGTTTTTTTCATACTCGGGGCAATTAATTTATAGCTGATGTGTTTGCGTCAGACCTGCTACGATATGCTCTACATTACGTATCTAATAGCCGGAGATATAGCCATTGCATAGGGGATATTGGCATTTTTATAGTGATGTATGTGAATATATGTATTAAAAATATTCTTGTTTTTCAAATACTTTAAATTTATTAACAAGAAAACGTATCACCAGCTATTACATTACTATATATGTGATATGATATAATAACACCATTAATATCATATGGTGATATTTAATATAAATACATACTTATATATATATATATATGTACGTATACAAGAATATTAATCGATATGAGAGTCCACTTCCTGGAGTTATTGTATGCTATAGTGCTGTCAGTTTCGAGCATTAGAAGAGTCCGGTGTCTTTGTAGTTGTGCATGTGATGTGATTTACACGTCACGAGAGCATATATCTCGAAAGTCGATTAAAAAAGAAACATGAAGTCCGTTTTAATGTGCATTTAAGTATCAGAGGCAGGTGAATATAAGAAAAACATTTCATACGCACTTCAACTGTTGTTGGGTTTCCCTCGTTAATGCTAGATGTGACTCTAGCGAAACATCGGAACATGTTATGCGCTGCAAAATGCACTGACGGTAGTACTCTCATCAGATATACAAACCGATATATATTCATCAGGTATATATATATATATATATATATATATATATATATATATATATATATATATATAGAATATTCTATAAATTGAAACAGGATATTTCAAAATTGATTTGAAATTATTGAGTTTAAGAAATAACATACCAAGTTACTCCTGAGGAAACCGATAGCTTTGTATTAGGCGTTACTAGTAGTTACATGTGAACAGCCCGTAGGTGATCCCAGGTCATTGGGTCACATCTACGTAAGGTTAGAGTTACAGAAACATGTGGCATTGATAAATGGAGATCATGGTATTGTATGTGTCAGTAACAAGGAAGTCTCAGTTATGCATTTACTGTTATATGTCGTTATGTTTAGCAAGAAATTATACATTTGTATTTTTTTGCAGGTTTTTGAAGAGCCGTAATATTTATTCGTGAGTGTAGACGTCGACATTCTGCCACATGTACCGGCGACAAACAGGTAAAATTTCTAAATTTGTTTTTACATGATAATTCGAAATAAGTTTGTTTATTCTTTGCGTAAAGTTTACCTATAAAAGGGTATATATTGTATCTCCCTTCGTTGCTCTTTTTATCAGTTGTCTGTAAATGGTATATATGTTATCGTCTCGGATTAATAATATATATTGAAGAACTATAGTTTGAAAATAATTTTAAGTCTTTTTAAAATTACCCTACATTATGTAACTTATAGCCGGAGATACAGCCATTGAATAGGGCATATTGGCATTTTTACACTATAAAAAATGTAGTGTATAGTGAAATCACTATGTATGTGAATATATGTACTAAAAATATTCTTGTTTTTCAAATACTTTTAATTTATTAACATGAAAACGTATCACCATATTTAATATACATACATACTTAATATATATACATACATACAGCATATATGTATATGCTGAAACGTATTCCTTCACGGATGGAAAAATATGATGAATAGTTACTATCTGGAGTACATCCGTTCATTCTGCAGTCCATAAATTCGCAGTTCCGACGTTTCGCTAAAATCTCATCCAGCAATGACTAGGTGAACCAAACAACAGTAGAAGAGCGAGTGCTGGATGAGATTCTAGCGAAACGTCGGAACTGCGAATTTATGGACTGCAGAATGAACGGATGTACTCCAGATAGTAACTATTCATCATATATATATATATATATATATATATATATATATATATATATATATATATATATATATATAGATGTACACAATAATGTACGTATACAAGAATATTAATCGATATGAGAGTCCACTTCCTAGAGTTATTGTATGCTACAGTGCTATCAGTTTCGAGCATTATAAGAGTGCGGTGTCTTTGTAGTTGTGCATGTGATGTGATTTACACGTCACGAGAGCATATATCTCGAAAGTCGATTAAAAAAGAAATATGAAGTCCGATTTAATGTGCATTCAAGTATCAGAGGCAGGTGAATATAAGAAAAACATTTCATACGCACTTCAACTGTTGTTGGGTCCCCCTCGTTAATGCTAGATGTGACTCTGGCGAAACGTCGGAACATTTTATGCGCTGCAAAATGCACCAACGGTAGAACTCTCAAACCGATATATATTCATCAGGTATATATATAGAATATTCTATACATTGAAACAGGATATTTCAAAATTGATTTGATATTAATGAGTTTAAGAAATAATGTACCAACTTACTCCTGAGGAAACCGATAGCTTTGTATTAGACATTACTAGTAGTCACAGGTGAACAGCCCCTAGCTGATCCCAGGCCATTGGGTCACATCTACGTTAGCTTAGAGTTACAGAAATATGTGGCATAATCGTTTATTCTTTGTGTAAACTTTACCTATAAAAGGGTATATATTGTATCTCACTTCGTTGCTCTTTTTATCAGTCGTCTGTAAATAATATAATGATATCGTCTCGGATTAATAATATATATTGAAGAACTATAATTTGAAAATAATTTTAAGTCTTTTGATTGTGTTTAAATGGAATCTGGTTGTTTACAATAATTTTTAATCTTTCCGCCATTTGATGTAGAATATATAGCAGTGTTTGTCAACATGTTGTGGAGAAAGGAACTAGTTTCATGATGACACAAAAAACATCCATGCAGACTCAGAAAGCATGTAGAGTGGCAAACAAACATTATTTCAGTGTTTATAAAATTTTATTTCAATTAAACTGTGGTTAGAAAATAAGTAATACTAACAAACCTCTAACCAAAAATATTTTATTTTTTGCTAAACGTTTTACCTAAATATTTTAAATACATATTTTTACTAAATACATATTTATACATTTCGGTTACCATGTAACCATCCTCACAGGTATAACAACCAAGACAAGTCGTAACTAAACAGAAGCTCTTATACTTTATTACTGGGGTAGAAATGGAATACGGACAACAAGGAAATACCGGTAAGATATGTATGAAAGAACTCTTACAAAACAGGAAATAAAAGAATAATTTTAAAAGAAAAGAAAGAGAAAATATGAACAAATAAAAAAAGTATTAAATAAAGAGAGACTGTTATAATAAAATGAAAGAAACACTAAAATATCAAACGAAAAGAAGTCTAAAATATATCGTAAAAAATAAAGAATCACACAGAGAGCAGCAAAGAATATCGTAAACAATAAGAGGGAAAAAGAAATATAAAGAATAATAAAAGAATAAAGCGAGTGAGGGAGTAATGAATGATTGAGAAAGAAACAAACACAGACACACACACAAGGAATATATCCATCTTTGGGGACTGATATAAGGACGTTCTTATTGTCCTTAATGTCTTAAACAGGATTCATTAATCTAACTTCCTTTATCTCCTTCATATAAAGTTTTAATTTGAGACTATTCCCAACACTTCCCTTCGGAGTCTAGAGGGAGTCTTACTCTAGTAATTTCCCTCAGGAACCGCCCCATTTTCCGGCAATAAAACAATGAGTCTGAATTTAACACGTTTGTTGGTTGAAATGTGTTTTACTTGCGCCGCTACAAAGAAAGCTTACCGACTAATGCGGTGACAGTGAATATCTCTAAGTAATACAGTTGGCTATGTGTGAGTGTGTTAAATCTGAGGGAATGAGTTTTTTCCATTCGGTCACGAGAGACATAACTAATACAGTAAATACACTTCGCTTTAATTATACTTACTCATTGTAAAATATGATTTTATGTTTTTGGCATTTTTACATCTCTGTTAGTAATATAGTGTGTATATAGGGGAGCGTAACAAGGGGTATACTGATAAAAAAAAGATACAAACTCTGAAGAGAGAGAGAATAAATGAAAATTATAGAGAGCAAGGGAGAGACAGACAGAAAAAGAGAATGTCAGAGAAGGAATGCAACAGAATGGGGGGGGGGGAGACAGATAGATACAAAAAAGGTAAAGGAATAAAAAGAATGAGAAAGGGGGTGAAAACAGAAAGTATCTTGCCTCGTTACTTATATGTTCTATACGTAAATACCATTCTCGTACTTAAGCCATAACACGATCTGTATTACTAACAACATTGGTAGAAACAGGCTTTAATCCTACGTTATTCCGTAACCTATAGATACACATCTTCTTATGGCAATTGAGAGTTCTACCACATTATCGCTTGTGCTTTCCTCAGCCTCAAGTGACTCCGCAGTCCTTTCCCTTTGCCCCATATCCTTCTTCCAATAAGAGGATGTAATACCTTCTAACGAGGGTTCCTTCCTCCCAGTACTAGAAGATAAGTTGTGCTTTCCTCAGTCCCAAGTGATTCCGCGGTCATTTCCCATTTCTTTATATTTCTTCTTACACGAGGATGTAACTCATGGGTATCCTCTTACCTACAAGGTACCTTATGACGGTTCCTTTCTTCCAGTACCACAAGATAGCTTGTGCTTTCCTCAGTCCAAAGTGATTCCGCTGCCATTTCTTCTTTTTTTATCCATCTTCCTACTAGAGGATGTAACGCCTAGATACCTCCGTCCTTCTCCTCTGACAGAGAGTGTACGATCCTGTTGGTGGACTACCATGCATTACTGATCGTAGCTACCCACTAATATTCCAGGGGTTGTACTGAACAGTCAATCATAAAGCCAAATCAGTAGTGTTTCGCTTTTACGTAGTCTTTGACTAAAAGTACGCCTGAATAGCGCAATACACTATAGACATCTCCGTGTAGATATATTGATAACCTCTTATGCCTTCATCTATTGGAGCGAAATTAAAAACCCTCCAAACAGAGAGAGAATCCAATTACAGGATTGTAACGTCAAGGAGATACGTTTTAAATAACAAAGCCTCTATTAAACAAATAATACCAAAATGGGAGAGATTAAGTTTGTTCAAGCCAAACACAAACTGTACACGTGCACTTATTGTATCTCAAGGCGTGTACACTGCCAACTGAATTATTTAATTAAAATCACTTTTATCTCGAGGAACGAGTTATATTGACATCATGTTCGTAGAACTGGTACCGATCTGCACCGTGGAAGTCTTTAAGTCTTTATTATATATCAATTTAATTCAATATACCACAATATAAATAAAGTAACATGACTTATGCGTTAAGAAAACTGTTATACCACATTACTTATAACATACAATAAGTTGTCTTATGAAATGATATATGTTATCACTTATTTTAGCCAAACGGCATGAAGTAACTAAATTGCACACCTTGCCCCTTTTATGAAAAGCTTTCCTCCTATATAAAGCTAACATTAATTAATTAATTACATTTACATATTGGGTTAATATTTGGGAAAAAACTAATAAAATCAAGTGTCATCCACTACAGGTAAAACTTAAATATATATTTGTATTTGGGAGGATGAGTAAAAGTATTTTACTAAGGATTGAAAATTTGAACAAGATAATTAAAGCGATTGTGAACTAATGGAAGGAATTGAATAAATTTATTGGTTGGAGGAAACATCTCTATTTTGAACACAATAAATTTACTGAAATATTTGTTAGACTTAAGAAAAAAACTCACTGATTTCTCATTAAATTTAACTCTAATGATAATTCAAATTTTACTACTAATTTGAATTTTGAACCTATGCTTATTAATTCATTAATTGCCTATAAGAATTTAATTTTACAAAACAATAATTTATAAATTATATAATTCGTACTTGAGTAGAATTTAAGTAGCCTTGGTCGATCATTAGTGGCCTCGTGCACAGCCTCAGGTCCGACGTGGCCCACTTGGTTTCCAAGATGAAGGAGGAGCTTCCTTCTTGGTCGGTCGAATGTTGCTCCTTAGGACCCTTTCAGCTCTACTCCTACGAGCTCCTCCCTCTCATCCCTTCATTATATTTCCGTATTGTCTACCAATGATATCTCTTTTAATGTTTCAGTTAACCTTGGGCTGTTTTCCATCTCATGTCTTTGTTCTTCATTACGTGCCACATTTCGGAAATTACATCTTTATCCGAAAACAGTTTACTTTAGAAACTGCATGCGCTTATGTCCTTTGCCCCTCATAACCTGTAGCTTATTTTTGGAATTTCCAGATCAATTTTTCTATGTACGAGTATTTGAATGCTTGCTTTTCTTTAATGACCTCATACAAATATTCCGTACCTACAGATTCCATTATTTAGGCTATATTGCCTCACAAAAGAGTTTCAATTCCTTACGAGAGCTATAATTCGATAGTCTCTCTCTCCCTCTTTCTCTCTCTCCCTCTCTCTTTCTCTCTTTCTCTCTCTCTCTCTCTCTCTCTCTCTCTCTCTATATATATATATATATATATATATATATATATATATATATATATATATACTCTGTGTCAAAATTAAATAGTAACACACAGTCATATAACTAAAGAAATATTATTAATATTACGCTGTAGATTTGAGTTTAACATTGATAAAAAGAGGAAATATGAATCATTTAGTTCTGTTGCTTAAAAATATTATTTTCGAATATTTAATATTTATTTATTTTCGTTCCTGTTATGGATCCTTCATTGTGAGGCTCAGTGACGTTGAACAGAGAGAGTAGATTACTTCTCTTGTATGCTATTCTTTGCTCTGGGAAACGTGAGGGGGGGGGTGTAGGATGAGGGTTGGTACTGAAATTATTGTACTATTAGTCATGAAGTGTTACTCGCGTCACGATGATTTGTTATTTATGGAAATGAATTTACTTTAAGAGGCTTAAGACAAAGTAGAGTGTTGTGAAGTTACCTAGGATGAGAAGCAGAAAAGATAAAAGCAAAGTGTGGAATGCTGGGAAATATTTATAACAATATATTAGGAATGTAGAACATAATTGGATAAAGAATTAACAAATCTATATGTGTGGGTCGATGATATAAATATGTAACAATAATGTATTGAAGCAGACAAATAGATCTGGGGGAACAGTAGGGGGGGGGGGTTGCAAAACCAGGGCTCGCACAACGCCGCTGAGTTTGGGTAAACAGAGACATGCTGTTTGAGGAAACGGACTTCGCCGATAACACTTGGGTGATTTCCCGAGAGACGCGCATTGGCTGTAATCTGTTGCACAGTGAACTGTTTCAATCAAAACACAATGGGCTGCATCACAGACAAAGCTGCGCTCATTTCGGTTAAATCAATCGCAATTACGGCCTTCGTTTTGTTTTAATTACAACCGCAGCAAAACCTGTGCACTCGAAAATTTCCAATTAACTTTGACTAATTTTAATGGATTAGAAATAGTCACAGTGCAGAGACACGAATATTCGTTCCTAAAATTGACATTTGTCAACATACAGCATGTTCCGAAACTAATATCGCAAGAACAATAACAGTAAATGATCAAGACGCGTATTCCGAGAAAATCAGGTATTTAAAATAGACGATGTAATCCTGTGCAAAACTTTGTTAAGAGTAGTGAAGTGGATGTTTGGATACTTTGTATATTAATAGGAATAAAAATAATAATGTAAATAATGAGTCAGGCCTTCTTCGAAATTCTATATTAATTATTTTTTGTGACACAAGAAAATTTGATTGTAACTTTTGGTTAAAATCTTGAAATAATAATAATAATAATAATAATAATGCTGAAATAATTATTATGTTTTTTGTTTATTAGTAATTATGAGTATAGTGAAGAATTTTATTGTAATTTATGAGTTAAGTATAAAATTTTTGTTAGATGTGTCATGTTCGAAGTAATGTTAATAACATTTGACAGGTGGGCATAGGAACGCCCACAGTATAAATATAGAAGTGTAACCTTACTTCCACCAACGCTGTAAGTTAGAGTTTGTAATATCAACACTCACTGATGATGATGACTTTGTCATTGAAACGCGTCTGAGTTAATAAATGATTATTTTGTGAGTTTTGTGTACGTTTTTTATATTAACATAACCTCATAAGCTAAGCTCAAATAATTGTTGTATATCTCGTATGTTGGTAACTAAACCAGGATTGTTAGAGGAGAATGTTTGGGTGCAATTGTGAAGAAACATTAGTTGATAGTTGAAAAAAATCATTACTAAATAAAATCTCGTAAACACCAAAAACACATTTTTGTTGTTAGGATCTCGGAGGTGCTATACTTTGTGGAGAACTTTGCTTTATCTTTTGTAATAATTTTACATCCCCACAACAGGATTCTCATATTGTATGCATACCTCTGTGCAGTAACCAAGTAACCACCTTACGCTGACCATTTGGTGTTTAAAACTGTGATCAACTCCAGGTGTAGCCTACTTAAAGAGAATAGTCATGTGGTCTAATTATATTTATCGTCTCCGTCGCGGACCCAGTCCATAACTCATGCCCATGGTTCATCGCAGCATTTCTCCTCCATGTGTCTACGCCTGTGCAGCCTCCTATCCTGAAAACGTCTACTTATAAAGTAGTTCTTTACAACACATAACTCCCAAATATTCCCACCGAGCTTTGTTCTTGTTACAGCCCAAGGACGCTTCCAATCATTGGCCCACCATGCACCACTTTTTGTTTTAACTTTACGTCTCTCTTTCATCTTCCATTGCGAGAGGCAGTGTTTTATTGTGAAGGTATATGCAGAGCTCCTTCAGTGCATCTCTAAATAACAGTTTATGCTTCTGCTACGTATCTTCCACTGCCCGAAAGAAAGTAACATAAATCCACGCTAAGAAGTGTTTCCCCTCTTACATGCGCTTGACTCTTTTTTCAAACGTGTATTAACTATGCTGATTTCAACATACTCTACGCAAATTTGAATTAACGTTTTCAGCAAGTAGAGAATTAATAAAACAATAGTTACTCTAAGCAGCTACGTTGGAAAACATTTTCTAGCACGAAAGTTAAAATATTCAGAATTTATAATCACAACTCCCTTCAGACCGGGAACGGCGACAGCTTAAGTGGTGTAAATTGTCTAAACTGTAGTTTAAATTACCCATCATTAAAATAGTTGTTGAAAACCCTTCAAAATAGAACGTTTGAAGTGGATGAATTAATTAAACGGTGGCGGTGATGCGATTCCCTCAACACTTATTTATTCGCTAATCATCCGATTTAAAACTTCCTTCAAGACCACCAAGAAAACCTATTAGTGGCTACTTACGTGAAAATACAGCTTAAAAATATCATTGATGAAGCTAAATGCAGTTAAACACAGCCGAAGTATATCCACTAGGTTGTAAATTACATTAAATAATATGAATGTTTCTTTAACAACCCGGAATTAGAATAAACACAGAAATGAATCCGCTTAATTAATTCTAAATTTCCAAATGTAGAAAGTTGGGTTTGGGTTTACTATTAAAGTTTTATATGTATATTTATGTTATTTATTTATATGAATTTATAAGAGTTTTTGTAATCTGTTGATAGTTTGCGAAGCTACTGGTCATGTATTAAATTGCTAAAACACTACGATTGCGTTGATTTATAAATCTTCTTGTTGAAATAATTTTACTTTATTAAATGAATATCTATTAAGAAAAATACCAACTACAAACTCTAGGTGTGTGTGTTCGCGCTTATATATATATATATATATATATATATATATATATATATATATATATATATTTGTAGATTATGCAACACTGTTTTCTTGTATACACTTATCACTTTCACTTATGCACTTCTTATAATATTCTATTTATAGGAAACCCACACAAACCATTAATACAATACCAAACCACTCCAACCATACCCCACAACAAAAAATGGCTCACTTTAATACAGGATGCTAAAATTGCCAAATAATGAAGAAAAAATCAAAGAAAAACAAATAATATATCAAATAGCCCAAAAAAAATGGATACAATAAAAAAACTATAGATACATTTGAATTTAAAATATTAAATAAATTAAAACAACCTAAAATCGAACCACAAACAACAAAATGGGCTACATTTACATACACAAGATACAACATAAAAGGAATAACTAATACACTAAAAAATAATAATATTAACATAGCCTAAAAAAACACAGGAAACTTAATCAACAAAATAAACCAACCAGAAAAAATATGTCCCACACTTAATAACGGAATATACAAAATCGAATGCCCAGACCAGACTGTGTGTGTGTGTGTGTGTGTCTGTTAGCGTGTGTGTTTGTAAGTTTGTGTGTGTGTGTATGTGTGTGTGTGTGTGTGTGTGTGTTTTGGTGTGTGTGTGTGTGTGTGTGTGTGTGTGTGTGTGTGTGTGTGTGTGTGTGTGTAGGTGAAATGTTGTATCTGGGACCTTTTTTACTATTACAATAATTCAGTCCTGTTAATTCTCTGCCTTTACCAGAATCAAATATAATTTAGGTTCAATATTTCAAGTACGTAATTTGTTTTGTTTGTGTTTTCTACTAAGCTCGTTATATTAATCTTATCTGTTATTATTTTCCCATATTATGTACGCCACCTGATTCCTGCATGGTCCTATTATTAATAGCCAAAGGCGGGGGCTGTAGCAACACGCCTGCACTGTGTTTAATGGAATCATTAGCACTAATCACTAGATAGCATATGTTATGCCGTGAGATAGCTGTTATGTTGAATTATTGCCATTATCTCTATTGCTCTGTGATCATTACACCAGCCAATTACTGCATAACCTATAAACATATCCTGACCACTGCTTCAAAATCTAGCAATGCGTTATCGGATTTGTGTTGTTGGGACGTTTAGCTTTGTGTTGATAAACTTAAAACTTTATTAAATTGTTGTTGAGTTGTCAATTTGATCAGGCAATTTACGAAGAAAAAAGAAAACGGTTACGAGTAATAGGTATGATTGTATGTAACATTACCTAGACTGGCAAAGGAAAAAATCCTTGTCTCTCGTGACCATGCCTTATTTAGTGTCTCAAAGAAATGCGTCTGCTCATAAGGAAACAGGAAGGGGCCGAATGTGATGGGGTAGCACTAAGGATGGAGGCCTTCTATACGTGTTGTTCAGGCGTATACGTGTTGTTCGACCGAGCTACGGAGAAACACCGAACCTCTCAGGACGTGCGGCTTGTCCACACACCCTTGGGGGTTACAATCGTATTACAGGAGCTTTAACGTGCATACTTAGAGACTCGTATATACGGTTTTTATCTCTGTGTGGCAGATGTAAACAATTTCTTGTGGGAGGAGATTGCGGCACCATATAAAGAAATTTCTTGTCGCATTAATTGCGTTCTTCATTTCACAAGTAGAGGTGTTTTAATATCGAACTACCCTGGCTGGATCTATAGATATCACTTGATTATCTATATCTGGATCTAATGTATAATGATTTGAAAATGTACGACGTAGGCCGGCCGTTACTGTAAAAAGGCAATATAGCCTACTTCCTTTCTTACGGTAAGGTAAAATATTATAACAGGGGAAATGCGTTGGGAAATTAATTTGCACATATTTTTAAAACAATACTTTTTAAACAGCTCAATAACAAAAGTAATAAGTAAAACAAGTTAGAATATTTATAATCATAAAAGGGAATTTGTTATCAATTAACTAGTGTATAGTTATTTAAATATGATATATATACGTATACATACATATATACACTTTTTCTTTTTAGATCTTTTTAATTTAATAAACAGTGAACCAACAAGAATGTATTTACTTAGAGGCCTCAAAGTTTCAGTTGAATTGCTATCATTATTTAGGAATTTACCTCGCTAACTCAGTTACCAGTTTTCAAGAGAATTTACCGAGGTTTAATGTAACTAGCTAGAAATGTAACTGGCTAAAAGCTTAAGTACATTCTTGTTTGTGAACGGTTTGTTAAATCTGTCTACTCGTATATTTATAACACACACAGACACACACAAACACACACACACAGACGTACACAAATTCACACACACACACATACACACACACACACACACACACACACACACACACACACATATATATATATATACACACACACACAAACACACACACATAAACACACATTTACACACATACACACCTACACACATACACACAGAGACACAGACACAGACACACACACACACACACACACACACACATATATATATATATATATATATAATGTTTGTGTGTGTGTGTTTAAAAATCAAAAGAACTGAGATTGTTCAAGTACGTAAATTATTTATTAATTTTATTCAAAGATTTTCACACAGTATAATATATATACAGTATATGTATATATATATTCACTGTGGATTGAAACAGAAAAACACGGCGCATTGTAGGTAATGTGGAGACACGATAAAATGTAAATGTAAAGCTGTAACCTAAAGGCAAAATGTACTCGTAGTTCAGTAATGCACACGCTAAGGATATTAAGCGTGGAATATCATAAATTTAAATAAACTGATTTTAAATGTAAGGTGTAAGTTCAAACACATTTATCTAGGTTTAACAATACATCACAATATTGCATTCTTACAATATGGAACACGTAGATGTTAAACAACGTATATATACAGAAACAGTTGTACCAACTTGAAATACCTGCTTCGTTTTGTGTGCTACAGATTTGATTAAATCCGCTGCAACTGTATTCGCTGGAAGTCGTTCAGCTACGCTCGCTTTGATGTAAACATGCCTTGTGGCTGTTGCGCTACGGGCGAACAGAATTTTGTATGTGCACCCTAGTTTTGGTGGAACTACGGTTTTTTGCGCGGAGTAGCAACAGTGCACTATAGGCTAATACGTCTAAACACGTATGTCCAGTCAGGATTGATTTGTATCTATTTATGTACAAGATTAATTAATACTTGTACTACAAGTAAATAAAAAGTAAATACATTTCTAGGAATTGTGCTCGTTTCAAGATAAAACATTAATTTTGTAAGGTTATACGGGTCCGTGGAGGGGAGGGGTGGAATAGTGTTTTGCATGGTTGGGTTATTAGTTTCTCCATCAGCCGGTAAAATGTTTCGGCCTAAATCGCTTTCGTAGATAAGAAGCAGTTAGCAAATAACCGTTAAGGAATATACAAATAAATATACGTGTCCCTTAATGTTAGGTTATTCTATGAAATATATTTTGTGTGTTGTATTTGTTGCTTTTGTTGTACATCACACCCTTCACAGAGTGACGAGAGGTAGAAGCTTCATCACAAGGGATTTGATAAAACCGCACTCACAAGCTGAGAAACCCTGAGGGAATTTCGAGCTGTGGGTGTGGATATAGAAATCCATAGAAGTTTATAGTGATTTATTAATAAAATAATGCATAGGGGGATGCTGTTTAGATACCTAACAGTATATATTTGGCAAACACTTGTCCTAAGAAATTGGTCGGTATAAATAGTAAAACCTATTCTGTATTACACATGCAATCATTATTTGGGAAGGATCTGAGATCGAATCTAAAACATCGGTTTAATAAGATATTATGTATTTTGTGTTGTTCTATGGACATTTGGGAAATTGGTAGAGAGAGAATGGAGGTGTTTGAAATGTGGAGATTTGTAGAAGGATGAGAAAAGATTCCATTGAATGTAGGAATGCTTAGTACATATCTTGAGGAGTGAATGAATGAAGTGCTGCAAGACATTATCCAGGGTGGAATAGTGGGGGAAAGGACCATCGTGAAGAGGGCCTGAGGAAGTGGACCATCAGTGGCACCAACCAGTTGTTCAAGGCAGCGGCTTCGGAAATGTGACTGGTTTCGAAGATTGCATGACTTCAAAAGAAACAGGGATCTCAAAGAAGTACAAATTTGACTCTAATGTAGAAAAATAGATCTAAATTAACTCGATCTAAAAATTAATTCATTAAAAAAAAAATCAAATTTCTTAATTAAAGTTTATATATACTGTCAGTAGAAATTATATATATATATATATATATATATATATATATATATATATACATGTATAATTGAAGTCAATATATAAGGAGAGTGTCTACTAATAGAAGGTATTAAAAAATAAAAGAATGTAATTTAGTAGATATGAACCAAAGTTGCTACAAATTGTTAAAGCCTACGATGAACCTTAATGAGCTTATATTCGTATTGGAAATTTTATCAATACAAATTATTTGCCTCGTGCTTGTCGTTGATGGACTGCAAATAAATAGTTTGCCAATATCTCTGGACTAGTAAAAATGCACTCATTTAGCCTAAATAAAATATGTTTACAATAGAGCCTAACGTATGCAGAACTTTGCCAAATCCACACGCCACACATTACGTATGCCGAATGATATCAACCTATTTCGATGCAAAGCGACAAGCAAATCAATCATACACGACGAGCATGTAACATAATGGATCGTATATTTACATATTGATGTGTCAGGGCTGATAGGGACATGTTAAAATTTTGCAATCTTAAGTTGCACAGAGGCGCGGTAGAGGCGACATTCTTCTACGTTCTTGAGGTACGTCGCTATGTGTCGCTAGACTGAATTTGGTTTAACCTAAATTTTAATATATTTCTACAAGTTTGGCTTTCTATTTATCTCCTTGTAGTGTTTATAATTGTTTAGGAAGATAATTTTAAAAAATAATAACACTTTAAGTAACTCAAGGCTCTAGAAAATTACATACACTGGATTTACCTCCGTTATGGTATTAGTATTTGTTATCAATCCAAACTCGCGACTCATATGTTTTCTATCTTCGTGTCTTATAAATTCCTTGAGATAAATTTCAGCATTGTAGGTTTGAATGTTTGCTGGGTGTTCTATTTATCAATACAAACACGTCTTTCAAGATTTGTAGAACCCCTCGGGGAGGCTCGGAATGTATTTTCTGATTTAGAGAGCAAGGTTAGCGTTATTTATCGAAGCAGGTAAATGCATTTAGAGATGTTCGCCGAGGGATTAGTGTGGGATAGCAAGAAAATAATTCCTGCTTACAATAGAATAGTTTTATGGGGAAATACACACTTATATAAATGTTAAATTACTTTACACTTGAAAATATATAAACTGGGCTAAAGTAGCTTCTACTTAGTTACTTAAAATTACCATTTCGTCCCATCTTGAACCTTATTTCCTGTTTTTATGGACATAATAAAGGCGAGGAAACTCTATTTGGTGTTTGTATGTGTTGCGATCACAGTCAGTCACTTTGCAAATGTCAGATGTGATAAGAAGAATAAAAGCAAGTAGTATAATCACAAACTTTAATGTCAATTCCAACTTAGACCAACAAGGAAAGATTTTATTTGAGTTACTTTCTAATAAATAATTACAATTATAATAAACAAAGTAACACATGTAATAAAGCAAACGTTCTACCACATCTAACCTGTAACATGATATCAGCTGTTTTATGAAGTATGTTTTCACTTATTTTCAAAAAACGGGACGAAATAACTATATTGTATACCAGGTCCACGTGTGAAAAGTTTTTCTCCCATAAAAATAAATTTAATTCATTAAATTCAATTAATACAATAATATTTGAAAGAAAACTATAATAACATCAATAATAATCTCCTACAAGTTTAAAAAAAGGTATTTGAACTACAGTGTATGAATAAATAGTATTTAATTACCGATTGAAATTTTGCACAGTGTTGGAAACATTTCACCTTTTCTCTATTAAAATGATCACCTAATATAACAAGACCTACCCTTCCTTGATCTACTCTGTACAAGGGCTTGAAAAGGGTAGACAGTTTGTATGACTCTGGTAAAAAGTAAATCTACTTGAGGTAAGTGATCTTTCTACGTGTTGGCGAAATTTCACTATTTCTGTATAACAAATGAACACTTAATATAACAAGACCTACCCTTCCTTGTTCTACTCTGTACAAGGGCTTGAAAAGGGTAGACAGTTTGTATGACTCTGGTGAAAAGTAAATCTACTTGAGGTAAGTGATCTTTCTACGTGTTGGCGAATTTTCACTATTTCTGTATAACAAATGAACACTATTTATAACAAGACCTACCCTTCCTTGTTCTACTCTGTACAAGGGCTTGAAAAGGGTAGACAGTTTGTATGACTCTGGTAAAAAGTAAATCTACTTGAGTTAAGTGATCTTTCTACGTGTTGGCGAAATTTCACTATTTCTGTATAACAAATGAACACTTAATATAACAAGACCTACCCTTCCTTGTTCTACTCTGTACAAGGGCTTGAAAAGGGTAGACAGTTTGTATGACTCTGGTAAAAAGTAAATCTACTTGAGGTAAGTGATCTTTCTACGTGTTGGCGAAATTTCACTATTTCTGTATAACAAATGAACACTTAATATAACAAGACCTACCCTTCCTTGTTCTACTCTGTACTAGGGCTTGAAAAGGGTAGACAGTTTGTATGACTCTGGTAAAAAGTAAATCTACTTGAGGTAAGTGATCTTTCTACGTGTTGGCGAAATTTCACTATTTCTGTATAACAAATGAACACTTAATATAACAAGACCTACCCTTCCTTGTTCTACTCTGTACAAGGGCTTGAAAAGGGTAGACAGTTTGTATGACTCTGGTAAAAAGTAAATGTACTTGAGGTAAGTGATCTTTCTACGTGTTGGCGAAATTTCACTATTTCTGTATAACAAATGAACACTTAATATAACAAGGTCTACCCTTCCTTGTTCTACTCTGTACAAGGGCTTGAAAAGGGTAGACAGTTTGTATGACTCTGGTAAAAAGTAAATCTACTTGAGGTAAGTGATCTTTCTACGTGTTGGCGAAATTTCACTATTTCTGTATAACAAATGAACACTTAATATAACAAGACCTACCCTTCCTTGTTCTACTCTGTACAAGGGCTTGAAAAGGGTAGACAGTTTGTATGACTCTGGTAAAAAGTAAATCTACTTGAGGTAAGTGATCTATCTACGTGTTGGCGAAATTTCACTATTTCTGTATAACAAATGAACACTTAATATAACAAGACCTACCCTTCCTTGTTCTATTCTGTACAAGGGCTTGATAAGGGTAGACAGTTTGTATGATTCTGGTAAAAAGTAAATCTACTTGAGGTAAGTGACCTCTCTACGTGTTGGCGAAATTTCACTATTTCTGTATAACAAATGAACACTTAATATAACAAGACCTACCCTTGTTTATTCTCCTCCGTACAAGGGGGTGTAAAGGGTAGACATCTCTTACAACTCCAATAGAAGATAAAGCTACTTGTTGTGGGTGGTTCTGCATACGTGATTCAGTGGAAACTCTTTATACTCTCTACAAAAGAGTTCCATGCCCCTACTTTGAACCTCACTATATTCACAATGTTTTCCTAACCACCTTAGGTGATACTGTCAGAGCCCTACTGGTCGATCGCCTTAATAATAGAAACAGAACAACAGTTATGATTTTTTACCATAAATAAAAAAAGATATCTTGTTTTTTTTAAATAAAACGCATATCCATTAATTAAAAAATGGAGTCATAAATGGGTAAATTTTAATTACGTCAACGCATTTCAACATTCATACGGTCATCTTCAGTGACATAACTCAATTACAATTGTTGCCTTTGTGACACGTAATATTTACTGTAGTGCTATTATTTGTTTCGCGACGCACGTCTATTCCATTTAAACGGAATAATATTATTCTATACATATACCGCTGTTTCAGACTTGGAATTAATATTTTAATTTCGTTATTTTTTTAAACAATAGAGTTAACTTTATGTAATAATAGGAACAAATGAAAAAACCTATGACGTAAAAAATTAGTTAAACATTTAGAGTCTACAACGAACGATTACATATCTAAAAAAGCAGAACAGTGATCGATACAACATTACAAACGTTCCACAACAAATAATTTATTAAATTGCTAATTATAGCACCAATAACTTATTATTATATGATCGTTCTAGTTAATTTATTAGTTACGTCGAGTTATTTTGTATTTTCCACTAACTTAATTTGTTTTGCATTTGCTGTTGCAACTGAAACCTATAACTCTGATATTTGATGTAAGTCGCATCAATTACAAGATATCCTAGGGCTTTCACGCAACATTTAAATTAATCATTCAGTTATTACAAGTTTGAAAGTTTCATTTTATATTCCCTCAACATTTGTTCAAAGAACATTATTAAAATATATTTTAGGAATACTTCATTTTGTGCGTTTCCACAGCTTTTTATATCTTGAACGTTAAGTCGTTATTGATAAAAATAAACATCAAGTTATTTGATATAGACAAAATTAAATTTAAAGATTAAATAAATTTTAGATTTGAATAAATAAAGATGTGTAGAGTTATTTAAACGAATTTGAACAAAACTAGAAATAAGGAAGCATGGGGAGTAATTAGAGGATTCAGGAAAAATACAAAAGAAAGATTAAACATTAAATGTATGTCTTCTATAATTTCCTCTGAAGATTATTACTTTGAAATGGAAATGATCATCAGGATATAATTAAAAAGTATTTGTGGTTTAAGAGATTTTATGTATTTATAATAAAAAGTTATACTAGAGTTACATTGTGTTAAGTAAACACAATAAATTAAAACCAAATATTAACAATAAAATCATTAGAGCTTAGCTAGAGAGAACAACTCACAACGAAGTCAAGCACTGATGAAGGCGACATCGTCGACGAAACTATTCTGTTTGTTTTAATAAACTAGTGTGTTAGTTATAATAAACTAATGCGTAGTGAGATTTAAAGTTAACTGTTTTAGTTTTTATCGTTGAAAATTAATATAATCTCTATAAATTAACAATGTAGTCCTACATTTCGGATACAAGGGAAACATCTTCAGAAGTGCTATATCAGTATTTGTAGAGATGATTACCTTGTGACCCAAATGCACGTCACGCGTTGATTTGCAGCGAATAATAATTTTTATTGTGTTATTATTCATGTTTACTGTGACAGAAATTATTGTTGAAATAAATGCGGTTTATTTGCGAATAAATACAAATATTTATTAAAACTGGCAATGTGTTATTTTCATCAGCCTACAATATATGTGTACACAATTAAAATTACCGAAAAAAAACAATAATTCAAAAAAATATACATTGCTATATTAAAATTTCTTATATTTTAAAATATTACAAAAACGTTTAGTTACTAATTTTTGGGTTTTTCTAACGTTTTATAATTATAAGAAATGTAATAGTAGCTATATTGACTTGTGAACTGTGGTTATTATTGTTGGTAATTGTAATTCTGTACTTATGTATTGTAGGGCTGAAGGCGGTACCGTAGCCGTTATTGTAACGTTGCTTGTTTTAACAAATATTTGTATTTATTTGCCAATAAATCGAATCCACTTACACAATAATGTTATTGGGGTTATTCGGATATTACTTATTGTGTGTAATTATACCTTATTCCATAGTTGGTAAAGACAATAACTAATTAAATATGTTGAAAGGATAAAATGAGAAAGTGAATGTAACAAAGCGGTTGACGTGTTTTTTGTAAACGTTCGATATTTTTTACTCCAGTTGAGAATAGGTGTAATTCTGGAAAAGCTCGGAGCACGCACTTTATATCTGATATTTATACATTAAAGAATACTGTACTCTGTATAGGCCTAGGTCTGGTTGATGGATTCTTAGAGCCAGAACTACCTGCGGTCAATCCCAATAAACCTCCCCCCCCCCCGTCTCTGGACCTACTTGCAATGAATCCATCTAAGATTTACTTACACTTATTAATTTCTTTATAAAACAATATGTTTTCAGCAGTTATTTGAATTGTATGGAAAGTAATACCAGACCCGGCTATATTATGCTTTAATATCAGCTAAATTAGAAACTAGTATTTGATTTCCTTAGCTACATGTAAACATTAGGTATTACACATGTAATTATAAAATTCAGCAAAAATAAACATTAGATTTGCTCAATAAACAGCGGGGTAACAAAAGAACTATACAGTAAAATGGTACTTTGGTATTACACCGACCACAGACCTATAAAAGTTTAATGAAAGGATTTCTTTATGTATATTTTCATTCGGTAATGTCCTACAATCCCTACACGTGTGTGGTCAGTGTAATACCAAGGTACCATACAAGCAGTGGATATTGTGAATTTATTTTGTTAAAGTTCGACATGTTTAAAGCTCGGTAGAGAAAAAGAAGTCTATAGACATAATTCTGGCAATTTTCTGACCTCGCATTCATATCTCGCATTTCTGTTAAAGAATAGTAGATGTAAGGTTTCAACAATCGAGGTTTCATTAAAACGACTGTACAATAAACAGCTAAGTAATATATACATATCCGTGCCTTATAAACTGCAATAACGTGTATTTTATAAAGGCTTAAGGTCGTGTTTATCTCCGCGGGGTATGTTTACAAGCAAATGTCTCTCACTAAGACCTAAATAGGCTGAGGTTATAGCGTGTGCCTTCTGTTACGTCCTCCCACAGGACATTAGGCATCAAACAAAAAAAACTCTGCCCTCCCATTTAAATCCCCGGATATCTCTCAACAGCAAATGCTTGGGTAATATACTGCTCACTGTGGCAGTGCTAAATTTTTAGTGTAATTAGAAATGATTGAACTTTTAAATTTATTATTTAATTTTGAACCAAATATCACATCTTTTTAACACAAATTTACTTCATAACTGAATGATAATGTCATTGTGATTTCTTTTCTTTGTGTTTTAAATATCACAATTTGATATTGAAATTTAGTTAGAAAACATTAGTCGTAACATCAATAAAAATTAACAAGTTTGTGCAAGTTTTAATAGTATATGAAGTACTTTGTAGTACGCGTGCCCGTACGACGAGGACGGCTAGTAAACCCCAATCAAGTTGAAAAACCTCTAAAGTCTATCGATCCAGAAATCTGCTGACTCTTGTCCGCAATTAAAACTAATGCTCAGTGGATGTAATTTACTCGCAATATTAAAACCGAGGGAATAGTTTTTTGTCTTGCGCTTTGAAGTCAGGCGTAATTTTGAATTTCTGATTATTTAAAAGTATATAAAGTAATAACTTTGCACGTTGACTAAAATATAAAAGTGATATCTTATTTTTGCTAATGGCCGGACTTATACATATACCCATTAAAGTGATAACCCATTTATACTATTGGCCGGAGCTATACATATACCCATTCAAGTGATACCCCATTTATACTAATGGCCGGAGTTATACATATACCCATTAAAGTTATACCCCATTTATGCTAATGGCCGGAGTTATACAAATACCCATTAAAGTGATACCCCATTTATACTAATGGCCGGAGTTATACATATACCCATTAAAGTTATACCCCATTTATACTAATGGCCGGAGTTATACATATACCCATTAAAGTGATACCCCATTTATACTAATGGCCGGAGTTATACATATACCCATTAAAGTTATACCCCATTTATACTAATGGCCGGAGTTATACATATACCCATTAAAGTGATACCCCATTTATACCGCGGAATACTGTGAAACTATAACAGATTGTTTTGCTTCCTATCCATCACAGCCTCACACGTTTCGGACAACTCGTATCGTCAGAAACTACAAATATGTTCGTTTGTTAACCTCAGTAAGATTATTTTTATATTACTTGTTACAAACTGAAGGCTTGCAAGAGCAGTTTATATATAAGTTCCAGGTAGGTGCATTTCTAGGGTAGATTTCAGGCAAAACTTCGTCACGCACGACAAGTCAGTCGTATGCCAGAATATTTCACTTCAGAATATGTTTAGAAAAATTTTAAATTCATTCGCAAATGCAGCTGACCTCGTGTTGGTAATTTGCCCGTGAAGTTATACAAACGTATTTACAGCGTATGTAGTAGGAAATATAAGATGTGCATAGTTTAGGAAAGTACATGGAAAATTTCCAATTCAAATGCTGCTATTAAAACTTTGCTGGGATATAAACAAGAATGTTAGCAGACAATTTAAATAAGCTGCTGACGCCATTTGCAATTCAAGTTCTCACTTCCCCGACTCCACGTTCACATTATACAATTTAATCACTTTTCTTCAACTACGAACCTTATTAAATGTGTTTTATAAATCGACCTAATACAATAATTTTAAATAAACGTCGTGTCTGTGTCTGAAACACGCCCCCTATGAGTGTAATCCTATACTCGTTGTAGACATTCTAAACTTAACTTTAAAAATATCTTTTTATCATAATGTTTCTTACAAATTTATTCGAATCTTCAAAAAAAAGACATTTATTTACACAATACAGAATGCAACATAATCTAAAAATAATCTTTAACAGCATATCGTTTCTTTGACATTCACTCGAATATCCAAAAGAAAATACATCGTTACATAATAGAAAACGGAACATAACCTAAAAATAGTCTTTATTAAAATAATTTTTTAAAAACATTTTCTTCGAATGGCCAAAAGAAAAAGGCATATGATTACACAATACAGTTAACAACATAACCATAGCCATACCAAGAACTAACTAGGTTAGTTGGCAAAGCAGCTGTTTAAACGCATGACGTATATTACTTTGTTTACTGTAGAATATTACGTCAAATGCTATTGAATTGAAAACTTTCTAATTCATAAGTTAATAAATATAGCAATTTATAAAATAAATCTTACTAAATTATTTTGCAATAATAAAATCCAGTAATGTAAACAAAAATATTATAAAGCAAATCTATTCAAGTCAACAATGAACAATTGTATTCTGTTACTTTTTATTAAATAATTACAATTAATGTAAAGAAAGTAACATTAAATATGCTTTAGAACAGATGTTCTACCACATGACCTATAACGTAAAATCAGCTGTCTTATCAAATCATATGTTCTCACTTATTTCACCCAAATAGAACGAAGTAACAATATTGCATGCCTTGTCCCATTTGTGAAACGTTTTTAAGCCTTATAAAACTAAAATTAGCTGATTAAATTGAAATAATTGATAGTATTTGAATAAACTGTTTTAACATCAAGTGCCATCCACTACAAGTTTAGAAAAATGTATTTACATTGAGAGGATGAATGAAAAGAATTTTATCAACGATTGAAAGTTTGAACAAGGTGTAGTCTGTATAAGGAGAGGGTTAACTAATGGTAGGACTTGAATGAATGAATTCCATTTTTGTGTGTTAAGGTGGACTAATATTAATGTAAATAAATTGTTTTATTTTGAGAAAGATATGAATTGGGTTACTATTTGTACACGTAAAGGCTAGAATATTGATTGAAATCTATTTACTAACGGGCTTTCAAACTGTGGTCCTCGTAGTCCTTGGGTTACGCAAAAATGTTCAAGGGGGACGCGTAATGAAAAATAAACCATTTATTTCTTTCTGTTTCGTGCTAGAATTTAATCCAATTAAAAAAAAAAAATTCAGTGCTACGTTGTTGGAATTTTCGGATTGGTGTTGGAGAGGAGCATCAAGAACTTTCAAACAATGCTGTAAAGATCCTTATTGGGTTTCTAACTACATACTTATGTGAAAGATGGGTTTCGAGCTTAAAATATCTAAACAGTAAGTACAGAAACAATCTTAATGTTGAGGACGGTTTAAGGTTGTACTTAACAAAACTTGCCGGAACATTGTGAAAATATGTAAAAAGAAACAAGCTCCTCCTTCACATAAATTTTTAAAAGTCGTTTCAGATATGTTTCCAAATGTATTATGTTTTTCATGTAAAAAGTGTTTTTAATTTAACTAAATACAACAAATGGGTACGTACAATTGTAATTTGTCATTGAGGAGTACAATCTTTGAAAAATATTGAAAACTTCTGATTCTAACCTATTATACCGATATTTAAGAATGGTTTCATAAATATTTTGCCATTGCTATAGTTATTTCTCAGACACCACAAATACATGGTTAAAACCCATGAAGTATGGTCTTTATACGAAAAAACGTCCTTTCGTTAAATAAATGGAATTCAAACGACACTTTGAAATATTTTCAAAATGTAAATAAATACATTTTTAATAAACATGACACAACTGAAATAAAAACAAGTTTGTCAGACATTCTTTTCCTTTGATATCGCAACAATAGTAAGCTAGTACGCAATAAATCAAGGCGACTCTAATAAATAACTTTTCACATTTGTTTAATTAATGCTAGAGATAAAAAATTGGATATTCATTTCCCGTGTTCTTTTTGCCCGACGGCGCTAATGGAATCGAGGCCATTATATGTAATGCATTTTAAATGGCTTTGCTTCATTTCCAATATCTAACAATTTATTGAGAGAAGAAATTCCATTGCTTTAATGGGGGTAGAACGTAGTCCGGAATGTGACTCATTTTAGTAGGCTTGAATGTGAATATTTATTTAATCTCTGTCTTATGTCTTATCAAGCGCCCCTAAGAATGTTGTGTTGTAAGGCAGTTATTTACATGTTTTTGACCGAGATTTGTAAAATTTTGTTTTTAAATGTCTTAGTTGGAATTTTAGTGGTTTTAAAGAAATTATCATAATTAATATACAATGCGAGATGTTTAAGATTAATCAAAAGCCATTTCGTCTTCGTACTTTCGTAGCCTAACTAATAAAATTATCAATTAGTCTAACATCACTGTGCAATCATAATATTCAAAACATAACTAATTTACAGAAATAAATGATTAAGTTTAGTCCTGATGTACGTTTCAATATCCCAGTTATCATTAGAGGTTATACCAACAGTTTGTTTGGAAAAAAGTAGCTACTGTCTAGGTTTGTGCGGGGAGGACCGAAGCCCCGCCGAACAAACGAGTTCCGCACCAATCAACGATGACCTCAACAATGAGGTTGTAGTGGAACAGGTTTTGTGGGCGGGTTTTTTATTCTCTTTTCTGAACTGAAATACGGAGCTGTCTAATTTGTTTCATGACTTTTATGTAGTTATGCTCTAAAGACAATGGCTTGGTATTGACGTTTTAATAATAGAAAAATTGTTACTGTTTTATCGCGTTTTATTCTGAGTACTGACCCAGTTAACTTTACTAACCCAATCAACAATTCGGCGTCGAACCTCCCAGTAACGCTTGGGTACGTTAGAGCCGGACAGTATGTTTGGTCAGTAGCGAGGTAAATCCGCTGCGATGGACTCGTAGGTAGTCCACTCTGTGGCTAAGCTTAAACGAACCCAGCTTCACTTCCTTACATATATCCTGGGACTGATCTCACGGTAGTGAGGCTTTTCCACGTTTTGCCTGTGCTCATGATCTTCAGAGTTCTATTAGCCTAAGTAAAGATAGTGTTAAGCTGTCGCATGTTTTTTGAAGTGGTTGCAGAAAACCAAAAGATCAGTTTTTGATGAACCTCGTTTCTTTCCTACCGCTGACTTCATACAGGCTGCTTGTAGGTTGTACAGGCTGCTTGTCGGTTGTACAGGCTGCTTGTAGGTTGTATAGGCTGCTTGTAGGTTGTAAAGGCTGCTTGTAGGTGGTACATGCTGCTTGTAGGTTGTACAGGCTGCTTGTAGGTTGTTCAGGCTGCTTGTAGGTTGTACAGGCTGCTTGTAGGTTGTACAGGCTGCTTGTAGGTTGTAAGCTTCAACTCAATCTGTGTATCATTATCTTATAATCGTTCCAGTTCCAACACATTTCTGTTTCGGGCAAACGGTTCCTGTAGATAGTTATCTAGTTGTGTGAACGCTTTATGCCGTTAGTTCAAAAGGAAGGTAAATATACAAATGCTATTCATGTCCTTGTTCATCTGATATATCATGCATTGCTCTACTGACGGTTTATGCACACTCCTTGCCTATCTTTGCCTAAGATCTCCAATATCCGGTTTTACTTATCAGAGCTTCTTTCTTTATCGTACGTAGTAGTCTGCAGCTTACAAACGTATGGTCTCATGTCAACGGATTTACCATATTCACATACTGAGATTTTTATATATAAAGTAATTTACTTGGATATAGGACTCGCGTGTAGCTTCAGGGAAATGTTATGAAGGCATAAAACATTGCCTTACCTAATGAATGCATATTAGGACTGGTTATTTTATAAAATATACTAAGTGGATTATGTGGAATTTGATAAAATACATTTCTAACTGTAAAGAGAAAACATACTCAATTATCGACCAATGAATCTTATTTTAAAACGAAAGTTATAAAAGTCCGTGTAATTTATTCGATTCAGTTTATCATCCAACGTGAACAAATAATAAAGTATGTAGGAGTTTAACTATCCATGAAACTTTAAAAAATATTGATCTTGTCGTTGTATAGTTGATTTGTCAGATTTAATAAAGATTGTAAAATATTTATACAAATAAGCTTAATGTAGAAATATTTTGGTTTAACGTAACTAATTTTGAACTGATTATAATTTACAGAATAACTGTATTTCACTAAAAATTAGGATCTAAGAAAATACATTATTCCCAATGTTTTAAATTTAAAAAAAAAATAAATTGACTTTTATCGTGTCGCATTAGTATTACCCGATTTGTTTAGGAGCCTATTTAGAACTAAAGAAGCCTACAATAAACTCAGCTAAATTTATAAGCGCCGTAACATTTGGCGTTACAGTCACTGAATTAATGATGTTTGCAGAAGTATACAGAGATTCGAATACCTAGGATGGTTTTACAGATTGAAATGTTGGCCGCAGATAGAGTAGAAGTTGGTTTAAGGGAAGAAAGCTCAGTAAAACAACCTACAGTCTTCCTTACCGTTGGTTGAAGGTTTGAAGGATATAATAAGGCTCTACAAGGCGCTGTATTGCAGGGCTGCAAAGCTTTATATTATGTCTGGTCATTTACTTTGGAGAAGGCGCATTGATTTCTAATCCTTGAGAAACTTACGGGACGGAAGCCTCACAACCGAGGACCACTTAGAATAGTTGAGTGGCTAAATGTTAGGGTTGAAGAGGGCAGCTTACACAGTCGACAAAATGGAGGACACTTCCTTATTGAGCAGGAAATAATCAGGGAATAATTAAACATAAAATTACTATGGAGATATTAAATTAAACATAAACTGGATTGTTTTCTTTGGATGTATAAATTTAGTTAAACTTGTGAAATCACCAATGAACCATTATGAAGTAAATTATACAATTCCTTTTTTTTGCAGCCTAAAAAGTTGAATTTTGTTGGAAAAATTGTTTATTTACATGAATCTACGCTGAATGTCTACTCCAGATTTTTCACACTGAAATTTATAGTTATACCTATCGAAAAAAAGATGTTTTTTAGAATAGAAACATGTCGAAGCTGCTTTGATTTTTTCATAATTTGTCAAATACCAAGTCTAAACTGTCAAACTTGGGACAAATAATTCTATAATAAAAATATGTATTTTCATTGAAATTCCGAAACTAAATACGTCAGCAGTTGCCTACTTGACATTTAGAGGTGTGGGAGCGCCGCTGACTCAGTGTTTGTGGAGCCTCGCTGCTATACGTATCGGCCCGCCATTACAACTAAGACTTGCTCTTCAAGTTGACTAGTTGTGACAGAGTGGTATCCGCCTGCTTTTCTACCGCCAATAATCATCGAAACTCTCCTCCTGAGCTCCGAAATAGCTTCGGAGCTATAGCTATTATTATAGTTTGAATACTTACGGTACAATTGTAATACAAAGCTACAAACTAAAACTATTTTCATTCTTTGCTTCCATCACGAACGTAAGGTACAAACACCTATATACTTTAAAACACCTGGTAAAATACTTAATAAGGTGCCTAAAGTGACTCTTACTTTTAGTTTAGAATGAGGCCGGGCGTTAGAAAAGATGTATCCATTGCCAACTCATTGTAAGATAAACTTGAATTATTCGGTGTGAATTGTTATAAGAAGTTCAACAAGTAATGTATTTTAGTATTTTGTTGGGCAGGAAGTAATTATTTTTTAAAATACTTGACTATTCTATATATATTTTAATTTTGGGGTATATTTTTATTTAAAGAAAATGCCTTTGTGTAACCTACATAGCTACCATACGAAATACATAATTTTTAATTCTAGGCTCATACTACACAATTTATTTTGTAACAATAAAAATCGGGTTTTCCAAAACTAACTATAAATAATTGAACTTTAAAGGTTTTGATGCAATACTCGACGTTTTGATACACTATGGCACCCTTCTAGGGTGTCTTATACATAAACATCAGAAGTATATACGATTTAATCAATTCAAAACGTATAGTAGCACACATTTAAAATAAAATAAATAAATATATGCACAGAAACTAAACTTTTAATACAAAAATAAACAAGTACAATTTTTTTAAATAATTAATTTTATATACAATTTGTGTTATTGTTAAATTAGCATTGATGATATTGTAAATAGGTTTGGGATATTTATGTAGGCCTATTTATATTATGACAATCCTGTATTGAATTGTCGAACATTATACTGTTTGTGCTTCATTTTGTATACGTTCGCTGTACGGCTGCAGCCAGAAGTTTTTTTCAATTGTAGGCTTCTATCTGAGTGAACAGATATTGCATCGACACCGGTTTTATTATGAAAATTTGATATCTACTTAATTTAAAAAACTAAGTTTTAATTAAAAATACATGTAGCACCTAAACGAAAAAACAGCCGAAATTATTTTTGTGTTTCTGTCAAAGCGACAGAGACGTCAAGGAGTGTTTGTCGCTTAAGTTAGTAAGTAGATTGCCTAATAATTCCTAAGACAGAGAGAGAAGTTTGGTTGGGCTAGGTCGGGTCAGGTTACGTTAGACAAGATTAGATTAGGTTACTTTAGGTTATGGAGGGTAGTTTGGGGATGTTTAGTTTCCCGTGTAGAAGATGTAGTTGGTTCATAGAAACATGAAATTAATGGTTTCGTCTACACCTAGTTATATTTATTTTTTTAAACTTTATTTCAGGAATTTTCGCCTATTAAGCGTTATACTTTAAGTTAGAATATCTTTATATATATATATATATATATATATATATATATATATATATATATA
>JBAIZL010000011.1:3404235-3416735 GCA_036971475.1 Prosapia bicincta | reverse complement strand
GTTCTTATTACTTCGTGGAAGATTGACAACAGAGTGTAAGTGATTTGTAATTATATAAGTGGATCCAATTGGAAGCTAAATATTTAATATTTTCGTTAACAATTGGGGAGAAAATGTGCCGCAGAGATGAGAGGTTATGTACAGAAATAATTTGAAACCCTACTTGAATGTATTTCTCTTTGCGTTTACAAAACGGTTGCGGAATATTGATTGATTCAACCTCTGCACTACCACAAGAATGCGATGTTATCTTAAGGAGCGAAGAAGGTCTATTACAGTCTCTGCCAAGGTTTACAGTGTATCCTTGGACAGTGTGGCCTTGACGGCAACTAGCGTGCTAACAAGGAACCGCCACAATATATCCAGCTTCGTGCACCCTTATAATACATACTACCAAATAATGAAGGCAACCTGGGAAGCAGCTGACAAGATCAATGAAGCTGGTTGTGACCTTTCTCAAAAAGATCTCCTCTTAATCTTTCTGGAGCCTTATAATACACACCACCAGCCAAATGATGAAGACAACCTGAGAAGCAGCAGCGTCAGGAAACAGATGGGAGATGATCATAAGTAGAAACGCCATTATCAGAGCCTTCCAAGAGATGACGTCGTTGCTACTTTTTGGATGGGAACCGGCCATGATAGTCTTCAGAGCCATCTACATCGATTGGGTTTTGAACACCCTTCCTCCTGAACAGTTTTACAGGCAACTTGATGGTGCCCCTATGGGCACTTTCTCCAGCTATAGCTAATATTTTTATGACGTTATTTGAGAAATACGTCCTGAATGATGCTTATCTCAGGCCTAAAGGTTGGTGATGTGGATGACGACTTTTTGATTTGGCAACGGGGTGGAACAGAACTTGATAAATTCCTTTCATACCTCAATTCTCGCCACTCCAGGATATTTTTCACTTTGGCACTAGAGAGTGATGGCTGCTTGCCGTTTCTGGACGTGTTGGGTAGAAAGGATCAGAATGGTTTTGTTCACCATTCGGTCTACACTAGCTAAACCTAACATAACCATCGACAAAGTTCTTGGTAACGCAAAAGATAAGATCTTCTCAGACAATCATGGCGTTTACAGCGTTTTTGTAGAGTTTGTAAGAACTTATACATCGTCCAAACGAACAAACTTATTTCAGCTAGGCTTGAGCAGCACAAACTTAGCCTTAAAATACAAGCAGAAAACGTCGGCTGTGTACGAGTGACTCTGCGATACAGGGCATACCTTTAACTTCCAGACTTGCCAACAGATTGCTCAAGTGGAAAACTACAGAACTAGAATTATTCGTGAGGCTGTCGAAATAGAGAAGCAAGGGAGTCTTAACAAACGAGATGATACTTTGAATTTGCCCGCAGTGTGAAAATGTGTCATCGATAGATTTCATAGGCAGAAAGGTGAAAAAAGGGATAAAAATGCCACTAATTGTTTCGCTCAGGAGTGTGACGTCACTGGACGGGGGTTTTTCTTCTATATGTAGGTGCAGAGTTGTCTGCGTTCTTCATTAGAATTTCAACTGTTGTTGGTTTCACCTCGTCAATGTTAGATGAGATTCTAGAGAAACATTGGTACTGTGGTTTTATAAAGGGCAAAATGAACTTACACCGGATAGTAAGTAAAAGCAACATTTATTGTAGACCTTCATTTAATATAGAATATAGCGCGTTCATTTCCGTTGGATTTAGATCAGCGCCGCTGTATAATAACATGGGAATGCAGACTAGTTTCATCCGCCTTTAGTGTCTGTGACAGATCTGCCAAAAACAAAACAAACACATCATTAGAGGTACTGGAAATAATCGGTTCTGGCGCCATATTATGCGACCTAAATCTAAGTAAATGCGTATCTAAATGTGTCTGTATGTGGCGACCCGAATGATAGTCGATAACACTCTCAACAACCCATTCATATGAATATCCAAGTTATTATAGATTGAAATTTTCAAATCGGTTTTAAGAAGCGACAAATGTTGTCTCATATCGACCAGGCGAGTATGATTTTAATCCTAATGTCTTATTCGGAAACGTGTATTAGTGATGTGTATCATTTAATGCAAATCGCTCTGACGTTTGGAAGTGGTAGTGGTGCCCCCCCCCCAAGAGGTCGAGTCATGATTAATGTCCTTTCTAATGTTTTTTTCATACTCGGGGCAATTAATTTATATTCCCTACATTACGTACCTTATAGCCGGAGATACAGTCATTGAATAGGGCATATTGGCATTTTTACACTATAAAAAATGTAGTGTATAGTTAAATCACTATGAATGTGAATATATGTACTAAAAATATTCTTGTTTTTCAAATACTTTTAATTTATTAACAAGAAAACGTATCACCATATTTAATATACATACATACTTAATATATATACATACATACAGCATATATATATATATATATATATATATATATATATATATATATATATATATATATATATATATATATATATATGATGATACGTATTCCCTCACGGATGGAAAAATATGATGAATAGTTACTATCTGGAGTGTATCCGTTCATTCTGCAGTCCATAAATTCGCAGTTCCGACGTTTCCCTAGAATCTCATCGAGCAATGGCGAGGTGAACCGAACAACAGTAGAAGAGCGAGTACTGGATGAGATTCTAGCGAAACGTCGGAACTGCGAATTTATGGACTGCAGAATGAACGGATGTACTCCAGATAGTAACTATTCATCATATATATATATATATATATATATATATATATATAGATGTACACAATAATGTACGTATACAAGAATATTAATCGATATGAGATTCCACTTCCTAGAGTTATTGTATGCTATAGTGCTATCAGTTTCGAGCATTATAAGAGTGCGGTGTCTTTGTAGTTGTGCATGTGATGTGATTTACACGTCACGAGAGCATATATCTCGAAAGTCGATTAAAAAAGAAATACGAAGTCCGATTTAATCTGCATTTAAGTATCAGAGGCAGGTGAATATAAGAAAAACATTTCATACGCACTTCAACTGTTGTTGGTTTCACCTCGTTAATGCTAGATGTGACTCTGGCGAAACGTCGGAACATGTTATGCGCTGCAAAATGCACTGACGGCAGTACTCTCATCAGATATACAAACCGATATATATTCATCAGGTATATATATAGAATATTCTATACATTGAAACAGGATATTTCAAAATTGATTTGATATTAATGAGTTTAAGAAATAATGTACCAACTTACTCCTGAGGAAACCGATAGCTTTGTATTAGACGTTACTAGTAGTCACAGGTGAACAGCCCGTAGCTGATCCCAGGTCATTGGATCACATCTACGTAAGGTTAGAGTTACAGAAACATGTGGCATTGATAAATGGAGATCATGGTATTGTATGTGTCAGTAGCAAGGAAGTCTCAGTTATGCATTTACTGTTATTTGTCGTTATGTTTAGCAAGAAATTATACATTTGTATTTTTTTGCAGGTTTTCGAAGAGCCGTAATATTTATTCGTGAGTGTAGACGTCGACATTCTGCTAGATGTACAGGCGACAAGCAGGTAAAATTTCTAAATTTGTTTTTACACGATAATTCGAAATAAGTTTGTTTATTCTTTGCGTAAAGTTTACCTATAAAAAGGTATATATTGTATCTCACTTCGCTGCTTATTTTATCAGTCGTCTGTAAACAATATATATGTTATCGACTCGAATTAATAATATATATTGAAGAACTATAGTTTGAAAATAATTTTAAGTCTTTTGATTGTGTTTAAAGGCAACCTCGTTGTTTACAATAATTTTTAATCTTTCCGATATTTTATTTAGAATATATAGCAGTGTTTGTCAACATGTTGTGGAGAAAGGAACTAGTTTCAAGATGACACAAAAAACATCCATGCAGACTCAGAAAGCATGCAGAGTGGCAGACAAACATTATTTCAGTGTTTATAAAATTTTATTTCAATTAATCTGTGGTTAGAAAATAAGTAATAATAACAAACCTCTAACCAAAAATATTTTATATTTTGCTATACGTTTTACCTAAATATTTTAAATACATTTTTTTACTAAATACATATTTATACATTTCGGTTACCATGTAACCATCCTCACAAGTATAACAACCAAGACAAGTCGTAACTAAACAGAAGGTCTTATATTTTATTACTGGGGTAGAAATGGAATACAGACAACAAGGAAATACCAGTAAGATATGTATGAAAGAACTCTTACAAAAGAGGAAATAAAAGAATAATTTTAGAAGAAAAGAAAGAGAAAATATGAACAAATAAAAAACAGTATTAAATAAAGAGAGACTGTTATAATATAATGAATAATAAAATGAAAGAAACTCTAAGATATCAAACGAAAAGAGGTCTAAAATATATCGTAAAAATAAAGAATCACACCGAGAGCAGCAAAGAATATCGTAGACAATAAGAGGGAAAAAGAAATACAAAAAATAAAAAAGAAGAATAAAGCGAGTGAGGGAAGAAATAAATGATTGAGAAAGAAACACACACACACACACACACACGCACACACACAAGGAATATATCCATCTTTGGGGACTGATATAAGGACGTTCTTATTGTCCTTAATGTCTTAAACAGGATTCATTAATCTAACTTCCTTTATCTCCTTCATATAAAGTTTTAATTTGAGACTCTTCCCAACACTTCCCTTGGGAGTCTGGAGGGAGTCGTACTCTAGTAATTTCCCTCAGGACCAGCCCCATTTTCCGGCAATAAAACAATGAGTCTGAATTTAACACGTTTGTCGGTGGTTGAAAGGTGTTTTACTTGCCCCGCTACAAAGAAAGCTTACCGACTAAAGCGGGGACGGTGAATATCTCTAAGTAATACAGTTGGCTATGTGTGAGTGTATTAAATGTGAGGTGATTATTTTTTTCCATTCGGACACGCAAGACATAAATAAAACAGTAAATAAACGTCGATTTAATTATACTCACTAATTGTAAAATATGATTTTACGTTTTTGGCATTTTTACATCTCTGTTACTAATATAGTGTGTATATAGGGGAGCGTAACAGGGGGTATACTGATAAAAAAGAAAAACGATGAAAACTCTGAAGAGAAAGAGAACAAATCAAATATAAAGAGAGCAAGGGAGAGACAGACAGAAAAAGAGAATGTTAGAGAAGGAATGCAACAGAATGGGGGGGGGGAGTTAGAAAAAGGTAAAGGAATAAAATTAATGAGAAAGAGGGTGAAAACAGAATGTATCTTGCCTCTTTACTTATATGTTCTATACGTAAATACTATTCTCGTATTTAAGCCATAACACGATTTGTATTACTAATAACATTGGTAGAAACAGGCTTTAATCCTACGTTATTCCGTAACCTATAGATACACATCTTCTTATGGCTATTGAGAGTTCTACCACATCATCGCTTGTGCTTTCCTCAGCCCCAAGTGACTCCGCAATCCTTTCCCTTTGCCCCATATCCTTCTTCCTATAAGAGGATGTAATACTTAAAAATACCTTCTAACGAGGGTTCCTTCCTCCCAGTACCAGAAAATCGCTTGTGCTTTCCTCAGTCCCAAGTGATTCCGCGGCCATTTCCCATTTCTTTATATTTCTTCCTACACGAGGATGTAACTCATAGGTATCCTCTTACCTACAAGGTACCTTATGAGGGTTCCTTTCTCCCAGTACCACAAGATAGCTTATGCTTTCTTCAGTCCCAAGTGATTCTGCGGCCATTTCCTCTTCCTTTATCCTTCTTCCTACAAGAGGATGTAAAACCTAAAAATACCTTCTAACGAGGGTTCCTTCCTCCCAGTACCACAAGATAGCTTGTGCTTTCCTCAGTCCCAAGTGATTCTGCGGCCATTTCCTCTTTCTTTATCCTTCTTCCTACAAGAGGATGTAAAACTTAAAAATACCTTCTAACGAGGGTTCCTTCCTCCCAGTACCAGAAGATCACTTGTGCTTTCCTCAGTCCCAAGTGATTCCGCGGTCATTTCCCATTTTTTTATATTTCTTCCTACACGAGGATGTAACTCATAGGTATCCTCTTACCTACAAGGTACCTTATGAGGGTTCCTTTCTCCCAGTACCACAAGATAGCTTATGCTTTCTTCAGTCCCAAGTGATTCTGCGGCCATTTCCTCTTTCTTTATCCTTCTTCCTACAAGAGGATGTAAAACTTAAAAATACCTTCTAACGAGGGTTCCTTCCTCCCAGTACCACAAGATAGATTGTGCTTTCCTCAGTCCCAAGTGATTCTGCGGCCATTTCCTCTTTCTTTATCCTTCTTCCTACAAGAGGATGTAAAACTTAAAAATACCTTCTAACGAGGATTCCTTCCTCCCAGTATCAGAAGATCACTTGTGATTTCCTCAGTACCAAGTGATTCTGCGGTCCTTTCCCATTTCTTTATATTTCTTCCTACACGAGGATGTAATTCATAGGTATCCTCTTACCTACAAGGTACCTTATGAGGGTTCCTTTCTCCCAGTACCACAAGATAGCTTGTGCTCTCCTCAGTCCCAAGTATTTCTGCGGCCATTTCCTCGTTCTTTATCCTTCTTCCAACAAGAGGATGTAAAACTTAAAAATACCTGCTAACGAGGGTTCCTTCCTCCCAGTACCACAAGATAGCTTGCGCTTTCCTCAGTCCCAAGTGATTCTGCGGCCATTTCCTCTTTCTTTATCCTTCTTCCTACAAGAGGATGTAAAACTTAAAAATACCTTCTAACGAGGATTCCTTCCTCTCAGTATCAGAAGATCACTTGTGATTTCCTCAGTACCAAGTGATTCTGCGGTCCTTTCCCATTTCTTTGTATTTCTTCCTACACGAGGATGTAATTCATAGGTATCTTCTTACCTACAAGTTACCTTATGAGGGTTCCTTTCTCCCAGTACCACAAGATAGCTTGTGCTTTCCTCAGTCCCAAGTGATTCTGCGGCCATTTCCTCGTTCTTTATCCTTCTTCCTACAAGAGGATGTAAAACTTAAAAATACCTGCTAACGAGGGTTCCTTCCTCCCAGTACCAGAAGATCACTTGTGCTTTATTTAGTCCCAAGTGATTCCGCGGCCATTTCCCATTTCTTTATATTTCTTCCTACACGAGGATGTAACTCATAGGTATCCTCTTACCTACAAGGTACCTTATGAGGGTTCCTTTCTCCCAGTACCACAAGATAGCTTGTGCTTTCCTCAGTCCCAAGCATTTCGCGGCCATTTCTTCTTTCCTTATCCTTCTTCCTACTAGAGGGTGTAACGCTTAGATACCTCCGTATTTCTCCTTTGACAGAGAGTGTACGATCCTGTAGGTACACTACTATGCATTACTGATCGTAGCTACCCACTAATATTTCAGCCTATGGAAGATCCATTTATTTATAAATGAGCGCCCTGGATAGCGGTCTTACACCATTATTTTATCCCAGGCGAGAGTAGATGAACTTTAGGTAACTATGTGTTACGTCCTTCCTTTACTTCTCAAACATTTCGATTTTCCTTTCCATAAAAGGGGGAAACCTCCCTGAGAACTCATCATGGATAGTCTCACCTTGTAACATGATGCCTACATCATACACTAGGGTTTCATGACTCTGCTCTAACCCTATTTATTCGCTTTCCTATATTGACAGGGGTTGTATTGAACAGTCAATCATAAAGCCAAATCAGTAGAGTTTCGCTTTTACGTAGTCTTTGATAAAAAATACGTCTGAATAGCGCAATACACTATAGAAATCTCCGTGTAGTTTTATTGATAACTTCTTGTGGCTTCATCTATTTTAGCGAAATTAAAAACCCTCCAAACAGAGAGTAAATCTAATTAAAGGATTGTAACGTCAAGGAGATACATTTTAAATAACAAAGCCTCTATTAAACAAATAATACCAAAATGGGAGAGATTAAGTTTGCTCAAGCCAAACACAAAATGTACACGTGCACTTATTGCATCTTGAGGCGTGTGCTCTGCCAACTGAATTATTTAATTAAAATCACTTTTATCTCGAGGAACGAGTTATTTTGACATCATGTTCGTAGAACTGATACCGATCTGCACCGTGGAAGTCTTTAAGTCTTTATTATATATCAATTTAATTCAACATACCACAATATAAATAAAGTAACATGACTTATGCGTTAAGAAAACTGTTATACCACATAACTTATAACATACAATCAGTTGTCTTATGATATCATATGTTATCACTTATTTTAGCCAAACGGGAGGAAGTAACTAAATTGCATACCTTACCCTTTTATGAAAAGATTTCCTCCTATATAAAGCTAACATTAATTAATTAATTAAATTTAAACATTGGGTTATTATTTGGGAAAATTACTGTATTAAAATCAAGTGTCATCCACTGCAGGTAAAACTTAAATATATATTTGTATTTGTGAGGATGAATAAAAGTTTTTTTACTAAGGATCGAAAATTTGAACAAGATAATTAAAGAGATTGTGAACTAATGGAAGGAATTTAATAATTTTATTGGTTGGAGGAAAAATCTCTATTTTGAACACAATAAATTTACTGAAATATTTGTTAGACTTAAGAAAAAACTCACTGATTTCTCATTAAATTTAACTGTAATGATAATTCAAATTTTACTACTAATTTGAATTTCGAACCTATGCTTATTAATTCATTAATTCCATCTAGCTTAATATCAGCGGTAAAACAACCGGAAAAACCTTTAAAGTTTACAATTGGTTTTTTAGATTTAAAACTAATTTAATCTCAACCAACAAAATATAATTAATGGAATTTACCTCTAGGCGTGAAGCTACAGATATGGTTTGTATTTTATAAATTAGTTATTTAGCGATGCCAGTTTTCTGAGCATACTTTGCTGGCTATAAGAATTTAATTTTACAAAACAATAATTTATAAATTATATAATTCGTACTTGAGTAGAATTTAAGTAGCCTTGGTCGATCCTCAGTGGCTTCGTGCACTGCCTCAGGTCCGACGTGGCCCACTTGGTTTCCAAGATGAAGGAGGTGCTTCCTTCTTGGTCGGTCGAATGTCGCTCCTTAGGACCCTTTCAGCTCTACTCCTACGAGCTCCTCCCTCTCATCCCTTCATTATATTTCCGTATTGTCTACCAATGATATCTGTTTTAATGTTTCAGTCAACCCTGGGCTGTTTTCCATCTCTTGTCTTTATTCTTCATTACGTGCCACATTTCGGAAATTACATCTTTATCCGAAAACAGTTTACTTTAGAAACTGAATGCGCTTATGTCCTTTGCCCCTCATAACCTGTAGCTTATTTTTGGAGTTTCCAGATCAATTTTTCTATGTACGAGTATTTGAATGCTTGCTTTTCTTTAATGACCTCATACAAATATTCCGTACCTACAGATTCCATTATTTAGGCTATATTGCCTCACAAAAGAGTTTCTTACAATTCCTTACGAGAGCTATAATTCGATAGTCTCTCTCTCTCCCTCTTTTTCTCTCTCCATCCCTTTCTCTCTCCCTCACTTTCTCTCTCTTTCTCTCTCTCTCTCGCTCTCTCTCTCTCTCTCTCTCTCTCTCTCTCTCTCTATATATATATATATATATATATATATATATATACTGTGTGTCAAAATTTAATAGTAACACAGTCACATAACTAAAGAAATATTATTAATATTACGCTGTAGATTTGAGTTTAACATTGATAATAAGATGAAATATGAATCATTTAGTTCTGTTGCTTAAAAATATTATTTTCGAATATTTAATATTTATTTATTTTCGTTCCTGTTATGGATCCTTCATTGACGAATTAATCACACAAACCATAAAAACACACGACCCCAATGGACATTGGATACGATATGTTGACGATGGATTATACATCTCACAAAATAAAGCAATAAATAATAACATCATTTTAAATGAAATCAATAACTTACACCCTAACATACAATTCACCATGGAGGAAGAAATAAACAATAAAATAAACTATCTAGACCTAACATTGACCAGAAATACAAATAACATTGAATATTCTATTTATAGGAAACCCACACAAAATATTAATACAATACCAAACCACTCCAACCATACCCCACAACAAAAAATGGCCGCTTACAACTCATACAACTTATACAGGATGCTAAAATTGCCAAATAATGAAGAAAAAATCAAAGAAAAACAATTAATATATCAAATAGCCCAAAAAAATGGATACAATAAAAAAACTATAGATACATTTGAATTTAAAATATTAAATAAATTAAAACAACCTAAAACCGAACCACAAACAACAAAATGGGCTACATTTACATACACAAGATACAACATAAAAGGAATAACTAATACACTAAAAAAATAATAATATTAACATAGCCTACAAGAACACAGGAAACATAACCAACAAAATAAACCAACCAGAAAAAATATGTCCCACACTTAATAACGGAATATACAAAATCGAATGCCCAGACCAGACTGTGTGTGTGTGTGTGTCTGTTAGCGTGTGTGTGTGTGTTTGTGAGTTTGTGTGTGTGTTTGTGAGTATGTGTGTGTGTGTGTGTGTATGTGTATGTGTATGTGTGTGTCTGTGTGTTTTGGGTGTGTGTGTGTGTGTGTGTGTGTTGCAACGTCCCCCCAGCTCTCCTCTCCTTATACCGTCCCTACAACCGCAGCACTACGCGGTCGTTTTGTTGTGTTGTTTAAATCCTTTCTTGCAGAATACTAAAATTTAATTGTTTACAAGAAAAACATATTTATAAACAACCAAAAATCTGCCTATCACCCTGCTGGTAAAACCGTGCTAAACTCCCAGAGTTAAGTGTATGTTTCCTGCTCGTAGGGCCAAGCCCACAACAAGCCTATTCCCGCTGATTACTTTTTAAAATACATATAAACACTCCTAAATAAGTTTATCAATTGTGTATGGTCTAAGTATAGTCACACATGTCAAATTAATAGTCAGCTGGAAAAAACACATTTAGAATAATACACATAATAAACACAGAGTCTTACCACCTGATGATGATCTGCAGAAACAGCAAGGGAACGTGCAAAATATGATTGTGTTTAAAAATACCTATTTTAAAAGGCTCCTGTGTCCTCTTAAACACAATCTGCCAGTAGATAAATCTCTGGACTTTTATTACAAAAAACCAACTAATCTTTAGACTAGCTCATGAAATTAGTAGAGAGAAACTCTTTAAAACATTAGGCTTTATCTATTGCCATTTAATGAAATTTAATTAAATTTGTTTACTGATTTGATAATCATTTTTATATTAGTTGGAAAAAGCTAAACAGTTTTTATTGGTTATTTGACACAGGATGGAATGCAAATAATGTTGATTTTTATGACATATTTAACTCTATTTATTGAAATAAAAAAGAAAATTTATCCTTTAAAGTATTACACAATTCTATTAACAAAACAATTCACTGAATTACTTCTTGTCTCTTACGCTTTAAAAAATTATACTTTGCATATAGATTGATTACATAGACATAAACATAAAATTATTTTTCAAATTACACATAATAATATTTTATCTCCTATATGGAATTGGTAAATTCATATTTTATGACCTTTAATTTTTAAGTTTATAATATTCGAAAATTTCTCCTTTCCTTTAAATAAACGGCTTATAGCCAAAAACCTTTTGTAATTTTAATATCTGTTATTTTAAATATTCTGAACACATAAATTTATTTACTTAGCATACAATTTATTAAAATTTTATAAAAAGTGAAGTCATTGTTTTAAGCTTGCAGATTTGTTTGAATTTAATAAAATTAACTAACTAAATTTGACGTGACGGTATCGAATAAAGAAAATGACTTGCCAAAGATGTTCCTGCCGGTCCTCGGGGTCCCTCGTCTGGATTCCCTGGTCCTTGGACGCCGGAAGTCGCCATCCCTGGTTTGTCGGTGGTGGTTTCCCTCTATTCGAGCGTCCTGGAGGCTGAGTCTGGAGCCTTCATCCTTGGTGGTCCTGGATGTCGAAAGCGCTGAGGTTATGGTCCATCCTGGCCTGTGACGGTCCTACTCGCGGTCCAGCATAGCGTCCCGCGGCACCTCGTGTTAAAAATTTATTACAGACTGTCTCTAAAGGCTTAGAGACCAAGTATATATAGCGGTGAATTTAACCTACCGCACCCCGCCTGCAAAGTTTGCTATCGCTCGATTTATTCCTTGTACAGGCAAGTCGGGCAACGAATCTGTTTTAGCTTGCATAGTTTGATAATTAATTTTAGAACACTGAAAAATGTCTATTTTATTTAAACGGCTGTAACTTTTTTGTTTCTTAAGTTTTTTGAATTCTGTTTTCTCTAATGTTCATTCTAGGTTATTGTGGTTCTTTTAAAATGTCGATGAAAGTTCTACGTGGTTTGGTTCGAAAAATAGCTTTTTTAGGCACTTAGAATTTTTTCGCTTCACTCTCGATGTTCAAATTTAGTTAGTTATTACAAATTTATTTTATAACATTCTTTAATGTGGCTTAACTATTCTATTTACTGTTTTATTTAATTTTTCCCTCTTTATTAATTGTATAATTCCCTAC
>JBAIZL010000011.1:3369235-3399235 GCA_036971475.1 Prosapia bicincta | reverse complement strand
AATTGTTCAAGGCAGCGGCTTCGGAAATGTGAGTAGTTTCGAACATTGCATAAGTTCAAAAGAAACAAGGATCTCAAAGAAGTACAAATTTGACTCTAATGTAGAAAAATAGATCTAAATTAACTCAATCTAAAAATAATTCATTAAAAAAAAAAATCAAATTTCTTAATTAAAGTTTATATATACTGTCAGTAGAAATTATATATATATATATATATATATATATATATATATATATATATATATATATAATAGAGGTCAATATATAAGGAGAGTGCCTACTAGTAGAAGGAATTAAAAAATAAATGAATATAATTTAGTAGAAATGAACCAAAGTTGCTACAAATTGTTAAAGCTTACGATGGACTTTAATGAGCCTAAATTCGTATTGGAAATTTTATCAATACAAATTATTTGCCTCGTGCTTGTCGTTGATGGACTGCAAATAAATAGTTTGCCAATATCTCTGGACTAGTAAAAATGCACTCATTTAGCCTAAATAAAATATGTTTACAATAGAGCCTAATGTATGCAGAACTTTGCCAAATCCACACGCCACACATTACGTATGCCGAATGATATCAACGCATTTCTATGCAGTGATAAGCAAATCAATCATACACAACGAGCATGTAACATAATGGATCGTATATTTACATATTGATGTGTCAGGGCTGATACGGGTATGTTAAATTGTTGCAATCTTGGGTTGCACTGTGAAGCGGTAGAGGCGACATCCTTCTACGTTCTTGAGGTACGTTGCTATGTGTCGCTAGACTGAATTTGGTTTAACCTAAATTTTATTATATTTCTGTAAGTTTGGCTTTTTATTTATCTCCTTGTAGTGTTTATAAATGTTTAGGAAGATAATTTAAACAAAAATAATAACATTTTAAGTAACTCAAGGCACTAGAAAATTACATACACTGAATTTACCTCCGTTATGGTATTAGTATTTGTTATCAATCCAAACTCGCGACTCGTATGTTTTCTATCTTCGCGTCTTATAAGTTCCTTGTGAGGCATTGTAGGATTGAATGTTTGCTGGATGTTCTATTTATCAATACAAACACGTCTTTCAAGATTTGTAGAACCCCTCGGGGCGGCTGGGAATGTATTTCCTGATTTAGAGCGCAAGGTTAGCGTTATTTATCGAAGCAGGTAAACGAATTTAGAGTTGTTCGCCGAGGGATTAGTGCGGGATAGCAGAAAATAATTCCTGCTTACAATTGAATAATTTTATGGGGAAATACACACTTATATAAATGTTAAATTACTTTACACTTGAAAATATATAAACTGGGCTAAAGTAGCTGCTACTTAGCTTCTTAAAGTTACCATTTCGTCCCATCTTGAACCTTATTTCCTGTTTTTATGGATAGAATAAAGGGTAGGAAACTATATTTGGTGTTTGTATGTGTTGCGATCACAGCCAGTCACTTTGCAAATGTCAGATGTGATAAGAAGAATAAAAGTAAGTAGTATAAACACAAACTTTAATGTCAATTCCAACTTAGACCAACAAGGAAAGATTATATTTTAGTTAATTTTTAATAAATAATTACAATTAATATAAATAAAGTAACACATGTATTAAAGCAGCTGTTCTACCACATCCTGTAACATAAAATCAGCTGTTTTATGAAGTTTGTTTTCACTTACTTTCAGCTAAATGGAATGAAATAACTATATTGTAGTTTTTCTCCCATATAAAATAAATTTAATTAATTAAATTCAATTAATAAAATATTATTAAAAAAAACTGTATTACCATCGGTTATCCTATACAAGTTTAAAAAAAGGTATTTGAACTTGAGCGTATGATTCAAAAGTATTTAATTAATGATTGAAAATTTGAACCAGATATATGTAGAGTGTAAATAGAAAGAAGTGTATAAATAATTGTAAATTAGATGAGAAAGTAAAAGCTCTTGTAAACTTCAATACGCATGAGTCTTTGCGACGAGGTGTGATGGAAGGACTGGGTAAATGTACTGCAGGCAAAGAAGTGAGCTAACGGTCACAAGTGGGCAATAGCAACTGGTCTTTTTTAACTAAAAAATTGCTTAAACGAGAGTAGCGATAGGGAAGTAAATGCAAATGCACCTATGTGTAAATATATATATATATATATATATATATATATATATATATATATATATATATACATATTCTATACATGTACCGCTGTTTCAGACTTGGACTGACTCATTTCATTTCGTTATTTTTCAAACAATGGAGTTAACTTTACTTAATAATAAGAACAAATGAAAAAACCTATGACGTGAAAAATTAGTTAAACGTTTAGAGTCTACAACGAACGAGTCTGAAAAACACAACAGTGACTAAATGTAAACATTCGGCAACAAATAATTTATTAAATTACTAATTATAGCACCACTAACTTAAGAATTTATTATCGAGCAATAAGTTTTTACTTTCGTGATGTTACTTGGCGATATCTTTGATTATAGTAGTTTCTTTTGCATTTGCTGTTGCAACTGAAACCTATAACTGTGATATTTGATGTAAGTCGCAACAATTACAAGATATCCTCCGGGGTTGTACTCGACGCTGCAACATTCAAAGTAAGTATTCTGTTATTATAGGTTTGAAAGTTGCATTTTATATTCCCTCGTAACATATAAAACCTAATACAGGCTATGTTTAGTTTTTCAATTAAGTTTAAATTGTGTAGCATCACTGAAGATGATGACATATTGTCATTGAAACGCGTATGATAATAAAGATTTATAATTGAGAGTTGTACCATATTTATTCTTTTATTTATTACTATATACTGTATAGAGAGGAAAATGAAAAATTGGAAAGAAATTCGTTTTCTATTTTGCCACTTAATATTGCGATTCTGCCATATGTATATACATATTTATATTAATTATAGCTATTTAATAAAAAGTAACTAAAATATAATTGTTCTTTGTTAACCTCGGTAAGAATTCTTTTATATTACTTGTTACAATCGGAGGTCTAGCAAGAGCAGTTTATATATAAGTTCCAGATAGGTGCATTTCTAGGGTAGAATTCAGGCAAAACTTCGTCACGCACGATAAAGCATTCGTATGCGAGAATATTTCACTTTAGAATATGTATAGAAAAATTTGTAATTCATTCGCAAATGCAGCTGACCTCGTGTTGGTAATTTGCCCGTGAAGTTATACAAACGTATTTACAGCGTATTTAGTAGGAAATATAAGATGTGCATAGTTTAGGAAAGTACATGGAAAATTTCCAATTCAAATGCTGCTATTAAAACTTTGCCGGAATATAAACAAGAATGTTAGCAGACAATTTAAATAAGCTGGTGACGCCATTTGCAATTCTCGCTTCCCGACTCCACGTTCGCATTATACAATTTAATCATCTTTCTTCAACAACGAACCTTATTAAATGTGTTTTATAAATCGACGTGATACAATAATTTTCAATAAACGTCGTATCTGTGTTTAAAACACGCCCGCTATGAGTGTAATCCTATACCCATTATAGACATTCTAAAATTAACCTTAAAAATGATCTTTTTTATCCTAACGTTTCTTACAAATTTGTTCGATTCTCCAAAAAAAGACATTTATTTACACAATACAGAATGCAACATAACCTAAAAATAGTCTTTAATAAAATAATTTTTCTTAACAGTTCTTTCGAATGTTTTATGAGATAAAACAGCTGTTTTATGAAATCATATCTTATCACTTATTTTACCTAAATAGGACGAAATAACTGTATTACCTTCCTTGTACATTTTGTGAAAAGTTTTTCTCCCCTATGAAACTAACATTAGCTAATTAAATTTATTGAATGAATGATATTTGATTATATTGTTTTAACATCAAGTGTCATCCACTTTAAATTTAAAAAAATCTATTTAAATTAAGGGGTTGAACAAAAAATGTTTCATCAACGATTGCAATTTTGAACTAAGGAGAGAGTTAACTAATGGTGGGAATTGAATGAACAAATTAAATTTTTGTGTGTTAAAGTAGACCATTATTTGAATGTATTGGATTTATAAATTATTTAATTTTGAGAAAGATATGAATTAGGTTACAATTTGTACGCCTAAATCTTAGAGTACTGATTGACATTTATTTTCTAACCTATTTTATCGATATTTATGAATGGTTTCATAAATATTTTGCCATGGCTATAGTTATTTTTTAGAAACCACAAATATACGGTTAAAACTCATGAGGTAAGGTCTTCATAAAACTTAACAAAGGATACAAATCTTTTTGGGACATGTAATTATCTAAAAGCGCTCATATTATTAAATGGAATTCAAACGACACTTTGAAATATTTTAAAAATATAAATAAATACATTTTTAATAAAAATGACACATTTGAAATAAAAACAAGTTTGCCTGACATTTTTTTCTTCTGATATCGCAACAATAGTAAGCTAGTACACAATAAATCAGGACACTGTAATAAATAACTTTTCACATTTGTTTAATTAATGCTAGAGATAAAAAAAAGCGTATTTTATATTCAGTTTCTTTTGCCCGACGGCGCTAATGGATTCGAGGCCATTATATGTAATGCATTTTAAATGCCCTTGCTTCATTTCCAATATCTAACAATTTATTGAGAGAAGAGATTCCATTGCTTTAATGGGGGTAGAACGTAGTCCGGAATGTGACTCATTTTAGTAGGCTTGAAAAGCGAATATTTATTTAATCTCTGTCTTATGTCTTATCAAGTGCCCCTAAGAATGTTGTGTTGTAAGGCAGTTATTTCCATGTTCTTTACCGAGATTTGTAAATTTTTGTTTTTAAATGTCTTAATTGGAATGTTAAGTGTTTTAAAGAAATTATCATAATTAATATACAATGCGAGATGTTTAAGAATAATCAAAAGCCATTTCGTCTTCGTACTTTCGTAGCCTAAGTAATAAAATTATCAATTAGTCTAACATCACTGTGCAATCGTATTACTCAAAACATAACTAATTTACAGAAATAAATGAATAAGTTTAGTCCTGATGTACGTTTCAATATCCCAGTTATCATTAGAGGTTATACCAACAGTTTGTTTGGAGAAAAGAAGCTACTGTTTGGGTTTGTGCAGGAAGGACCGAAGCCCCGCCGAACAAACGAGTTCCGCACCAATCAACGATGACCTCAACAATCAGGTTGTAGTGGAACAGGTTTTGTGGGCGGGTTTTTTATTCTCTTTTCTGAACTGAAATATGGAGCTGTCTAATTTGTTTTATGCCTTTTATGAAGCTATGCTTTAAAGACAATGGCTTGGTATTGACATTTTTAATAGAAAAATTGTTACTGTTTTTTCGCGTTTTATTTTGAGTACTGACCCATTTAATTTTACTAACCCAATCAACAATTCCGCGTCAAACCTTCCAGTAACGCTTGGGTACGTTAGAGCCGGAGAGTCCCGTAGATGGTCTATTCTTGCAAGACAGTACAATGAGCATGTTTGGTCAGTAGCGACGTAAATCCGCTGCGATGGACTCGTAGGTAGTCCACTCTGTGGCTAAGCTTAAACGAACCCAGCTTCACTTCCTTACATATATCCTGGGACTGATCTCACGGTAGTGAGGCTTTTCCACGTTTTGCCTGTGCTCATGATCTTCAGAGTTCTATTAGCCTAAGTAAAGATAGTGTTAAACTGTCGCATGCTTTTTGAAGTGGTTGCAGAAAACCAAAAGATCAGTTTTTGATGAACCTCGTTTCTTACTACCGCTCACTTCATACAGGCTGCTTGTAGGTTGTACAGGCTGCTTGTAGGTTGTACAGGCTGCTTGTAGGTTGTGCAGGCTTCTTGTAGGTTGTACAGGCTGCTTGAAGGTTGTACAGGCTGCTTGAAGGTTGTACAGGCTGCTTGTAGTTTGTAAGGCTGCTTGTAGGTTGTACAGGCTGCTTGTAGGTTGTACAGGCTGCTTGTAGGTTGTACAGGCTGCTTGTAGGTTGTGAGCTTCAACTCAATCTGTGTATCGTTATCTTATAATCGTTCCAGTTCCAGCACATCTCTGTATCTGGCAAACGGTTCCTGTACGCTGTTATCTAGCTGTGTGAACGCTTAATGGCGTTAGTTCAAAAGGAAGGTAAATATACAAATGCTATTCATGTCCTTGTTCATCTGGTTTATCATGCATTGCTCTACTGACGGTTTATGTATACTCCTTGCCTATCTTTGATTAGACCTAAGATCTCCAATATTCGGTTTTACACATCAGAGCTTCTTTCCTTATCGTACGTAGTAGTCTGCAGCTTACAAACGTATCGTCTCATGTCGACGGATTTACCATATTGACATACTGAAATTTTTATATATAAAGTAATTTACTTGGATATAGGACTCGCGTGTAGCTGAAGGGAAATGTTATGAAGGCATAAAACATTGCCTTACCTAATGAATGCATATTAGGACTGGTTATTTTATAAAATATACTTAGTGGATTATGGAGCATTTGATATAATTCATTTCTAACTGTAAAGAATAAAATACTCAAAAATCGACCAATGAATCTTATTTTAAAACGAAAGTTATAAAAGTTCGTGTAATTTACCCGACTTGAGCAAGTAATTAATTTTTAATGTTTTTATGTAGGCGTTTAAGTATTCAATACACTTGAAAAAATATTGATCTTGTCGCCGTACTGTTGCTTTATCAGATTTAATAAAGTTTGTAAAATATTTATTTATACAACTAAGCTTAATGTAGAATTATTTTGGTTTATCGTAACCAATATTGAACTGATTATAAATTATACAATAACTGTATTTCACTAAAAAACAAAGCCTAAGAAAATAATTATATCCAATCTTCTTAATTAAAAAAAAATAAATTCACGTTTTAAATTATTTTTTAAAATAAATTGACATCATCGTGTCGCATTAGTATTGTCCGATTTGTTTAAGAGCCTATTTAGAATAAAGGCAGCCTACAATAAACTCAGATTAATTTATAAGCGCCCTAACAATTGGCTTTACAGTCACTGAATTAATGATGGTTGCACAAGTATACAGAGATGCAAATACCTAGGATAGGTTTCACAGATTGAAATGTTGGCCGCATATAGAGTAGAAGTGGGTTTAAGATAGAAAGCTCAGTAAAACAACCTACAGTCTTCCTTACCGTTGGTTGAAGGTTCGAAGGATATAATAAGGCTCTACAAGACGCTGTATTGCGGGGCTGCAAAGCTTTATATTATGTCTGGTCATTTACTTTGGAGAAGGCGCACTGATCTCGAATCCTTGAGATTCTTAAGGGACGGAAGCCTCACAACCGAAGACCACTAAGATTAGTTAAGTGGCTAAATGTTAGGGTTGAAGAGGGCAGATTACACAGTCTACGAAATGGAGGACGCTTCCTTATTGAGCAGGAAATGGTCAGGGAACTATTACTCAAAAAATAACTATGGAGATATTAAATTAAACTGAAACTGGATCTATTTTTGTGGATGTATAAATTTAGTTAAACTTGTGAAATCACTAATGAACCATTATAAAGTTAATTTTACAGTCCTATTTAATTGCGGTCTAAAAAGATGAATTTTGTTTGGCAAAATTGCTTATTTACATTGAATCTACGCTTAATTTATACTCCAGAATTTTCACACTGAAATTTATAGTAAAACCTATACAAAAGAAAAGATGTTTACTAGAGTAAAAACATGTTGAAACTTCGGTGCTAAGTTTTTAGCTTACGTTGTATACCAAGACTGAACTGTCAAACTTAGGTCAAACAATTCTGTTATCAATAATACAAATTGTCATTGAAACTCCGATACATAGTAAGAGACTTTATCGACGAATGCGCAGTTGCCTACTTGACATTTAGAGGGGAGAGGCTGTTGGCTCAGTGTTTCTCGAGCCTCGCTGCTATACGTATCGGTCTGCCATAACAACTAAGCCTTGTTCACCAAGTTGACTAGTTGTGACAAAGTGGTAGATAACCGCTTGCTCCTCTACCTCCAATAATCGCCGAAACTCTCCTGCGCATTGCAAGTCTCTCGCTATGTCTTTGAAGTTAAAGCTATTATAAGAGTTTGAGTACTTACGGTACAATTGTAATACAAAGCTACAAACTAAAACAATTTTCATTGTTTGCTTCCATTATGAACGTAAGATACAAACATTTATATACATTAAAATACCCGATAAAATACTTAATAAGGTACTTGCCTAAAGTAACTCTTACTTTGGTTCAGAATGAGGCCGGACGTGGGAAAAGATGTATCCCACTCATTGTAAGATAAACGTAATTTATTCGGTGTGAATTGTTATAAGAAGCCCAACAAGTAATGTATTTTAGTATTTCGATTGAAGAGGAATAAATTTATTTTTTTAATGCTTAACTAGTCTAAGTATATATTTCTATTTTATGGTATATTTCTATTTAAAGAAAATACCTTAGTGTAACCTATATAGCTACCATACGAAATATATAAATTAAGGCTCATGGTACACAATTTATTTTGTAACAAAAAAAATCAAATCGGTTTTTCCAAGACTAACTATAGATAATTTATGTTCATAAGTTTTCATACAATACTCGACGTTTTGACACACTATGGTACCCTCCTCAGGTGTCTTATAGTATATACATAAACATCAGAAATGTATACGATTTAATCAATTCAAAACTAACAATTGCACAAATTTAAAATAAAATAAATAAATACACGCACACACATACTAAATATTTATTACAAAAATAATCAAATGGAATTTTTTTTTATTAATTTATTTTATATAAAATTTGTGTTTTTGTTAGATTTGCATTGGTTAAACTGTATGTAGGTTTGTGATGTTTATGTAGGCCTATTTAATATGAGAGTCCTGGGTCGAATTGTCGAACATTATACTAAAACTATACGAAGACAAAATATCTATAATTAGTGAAGATAAACCTATTTCATTTTAACTATAGAAGTATAAATTATATAAAAGTATTTTTATTTTCGCTAGTCATAGATTTCAAGCGATTCTAAAAAGTATTAAACTCGGGCAAGAATTACAATGTATAACGTATCGCGTTCACCTGGAATACGATGTCATGCTGTGCTCTATCCCTCGACTGCTGATAGATAGCTCGGCGGAGTCACTTGAGGGGAGAGGTACTGACTTTATGAGACAAATGGAAAATCAATACGTTTAGTCCAATTTGTTTGTGCTTCATTTTGCATACGTTCGCTGTACGCCTGCAGACAGAAGTATTTGTCAATTGTAGGCTTCAATCTGAGGGAACAGATATTGCACCGACATCTGTTTTATATTAAAATCCGAATCATTTGTTTGTGCTTCATTTTGCTACGTTCGCTGAACGCCTGCAGACAGAAGTATTTGTCAATTGTAGGCTTCAATCTGAGGGAACAGATATTGCACCGATATCTGTTTTATATTAAAATCCGAATCATTTGTTTGTGCTTCATTTTGTTACGTTCGCAGTACGCCTGCAGACAGAAGTATTTGTCAATTGTAGGCTTCTATCTGAGGGAACAGATATTGCACCGACATCTGTTTTATATTAAAATCCGAATCATTTGTTTGTGCTTCATTTTGCATACGTTCGCTGTACGCCTGCAGATAGAAGTATTTGTCAATTGTAGGCTTCTATCTGAGGGAACAGATATTGCACCGACATCTGTTTTCTATTAAAATCCGAATCATTTGTTTGTGCTTCATTTTGCATACGTTCGCTGTACGCCTGCAGATAGAAGTATTTGTCAATTGTAGGCTTCTATCTGAGGGAACAGATATTGCATCGGCACCGGTTTTATTATGAAAATTTGATATCTACTTAATTTAAAAAAATAAGTTTTAATTAAAATACATGTAGCACTTAAACGTAAGAAAACAACCTAATTTATTTTTAGTTTTTCTGTCAAAGTGACAAAAACGTTAAGGAGTGTTCGTCGCTTAAGGTACTGAGTATTACTTAATATTTCCTAAGACAGAGGGAGAAGTTTGGTAGGGCTAGGTCGGGTCAGGTTACGTTAGCCTAGATTTAGGTTTCTTTAGGTTTTGGAGGGTAGTTTGGGGATTTTTAGTTTTCCGTGGAGACGAAGTAGTTGGTTCATAAAAACATGAACTAAATGGTTTAGTCTACAATTAAGTATTTTTTTTTTTTTTTTTTTTTTAATATTTTTCTGTGATTTTCACTTATTAAGCATTATACTTTGAGCTAGAATATCGTAATATATATTTATGCGAGTTAACTTTCAAAGATTGGTCGTATCTCCATCATCAGGCATCACTGACGGGGGTTGTAGTAGACTGGGAGCTGTGTGGAATTATATAGTTTATCTTGTAATATTCTAATGGTTTTTGTTTATCTCCTCAAAATATCTGGTCGTCGCCCCTACGATATTCTTTTCGTGAGGCGGACCAACCCTGTGTCTTACATCGATATCGAACACGTTATTGGGAAATAAAACATCTGTTAATAAACTTCTTGACGGTATCTAATGGAACTTTTAAAAATTTTCCATTTACTCGGTAACTTTTAATGCTTTTGGAAATGCTTCGGAGACCAGATTACTTGGAAAGGTTGTGACTCGGTTGCAAACTCATGGTTGACTTCACGATACACTCATGGATTCGTCACACTCCTGCTACAAATGTATACATCATTTTAGTTGTGCCAATAATCAAGGTTAACTCGTAAGTAAGCCACATTCAAATTAAGTAAGTATGTCAGATGTGGTATGGACACTGAAAATATTTTATTGGAAATTAGATTAGAAAGTTAACAAATGTATCTAAATATTTAGTATGGAATCTGCTTTTGCAACTTGTCAAGATAGGGATAGGTAAACGTGCTAGAGACAAAAGAAGCGAGCTAACTGTTAAAAGTGGCAACTCTAATTGATATTTTGTAACCTAAATATTTCTTCATTTTGAGGAGAACTAAAAAGTAAACGTACCTATGTGGAAATAGAAATAGTATTTACATGAACTTGTCTAGCCGTAACTAGCATTACCTCAAGTGTGAACATACTGATGGTTTGCTAATGAACTCGTGTTTAAATAACAGAATAACCTCTGGAATCCAATGTTCCTATATGTATGAAAGTGTACTTTTATAGGTTCATTAAATGTTTAGGTCAGCCTGGAACAGTGAGACAAATATTCGTAAAATGATTTACTCAAAGGAAAAAAAATGCGTTGGTGATGAATGGTAAATGTGGCTCTGTCCCTGTTCGTTTTAATAAACTTTAAGTTCACGCCAAGTTCGTATGAAAAAGAGTTATGTGAACGTTAAGTTCGATTAGGTTAGTTGTTGGGATGCAATTTTACTTTGAAGACTTACTTTTTAAGATTAACACAATTTTGTTTATCGTTTCTTCTATCTTTCATTTACTCACACGTACACACACACACACACACACACGATATCGATGTACATATAATGAAAGGAAATAAATAAATAACACATATATAATTATTTATTTATTTATTTACTTGCTCACGAGAAAATAGTGTTACATAATTTTATACTATTATTTATTATGATAATACTTATTCGTATATTTATTTTCTAATTTTAGTTTATAGGCAATATTTTATTTGACGATATAATCAAAATTGGTTTTTCGCTAGGAAATAGAGTCTGACACATTTTGCACTTAGTCAGTGCACTCAGGTGTGCAAGTCGAGGACAAGCCTGCCCGCTCAGGTGTGTTGTGGCGTTGTGAATCTGTAGTGTTTTGGTATTCTGTTATGCGTTGTTCTGAGTGTAGTGTTTGTTTATGAATTCGAATATATTGTTTGGTTGCGAGTATGTTTTATTACTTAGCATGTCTTGTGATTGGTTTTTGTGCTGTGTATATGTTCGGAAATTAGTCAGTTAATTGGTTTTATTATTGAAGTGTAGAGTTTCTTGGTTTGTTTATTCTAATAAATAAACGGAAATCTCTTAGGAAATTCGATGACTTTCGTGTAATCACACATATTCAGGTGTTTGTACCAAAGTCGCTAATTTAAATTGCAGATGGGGTCCGCGCCGTAAGCATTGTGTATAATTTAAGAAGCTAGATTATTCCCTAATCCGTGAAACTGCTTCGAGATCCTGGCTTTACCTTTGTAATGTTTAATTACCACCTACACTTTATCTACCAACCTAATGAAAGCAAAGCCTCCCCCACCCTTAGCTTATACAAGTGGGTTTTGTGTCAAGGGTAGAAGTAAATTAGAACATTCTCCCGAAACCTGCTCCGGAAATGTCTTAAGCGCACAAATAATGGTTCTTATTACTTTGGGGAAGATTGACAACAGAGTGTAAGTGATTTGTATTTTATGTAAGTGGATCCAATTGGAAAGGAAATATTTGATATTCTCGATAACTATTGGGGAGAAAATGTGCCGCAGAGATGAGAGGTTATGTACAGAAATAATTTGACGCCCTACTTGAATGTATTTCTCTTTGCGTTTACAAAACGGACAGTGTGGCCTTGACGGCAATTAGAGTGCTAACAAGGAACCGCCACAATATATCCAGCTACGTGCACCCTTATAATACATACTACCAAATAATGAAGGTAACCTGGGAAGCAGCTGACAAGATCACTATAGTTGGTTCTGACCTTCCCTAAGAAGATCTCTTCTTAATCTTTGTGTAGCCTTATAATATACACCACCAGCCAAATGATGAAGACAACCTGAGAAGCAGCAGCGTCAGGAAACAGATGGGAGATGATCATAAGTAGAAACGCCATTATCAGAGCCTGCCAAGAGATGACGTCGTTGCTACTTTTTGGATGGGAACCGGCCATGATAGTCTTCAGAGCCATCTACATCGATTGGGTTTTGAACACCCTTCCTCCTGTCCTCTCGGTCTAGAAAATGAATGTACGGTTGATCATCTGGTCATCTGTAACGCTCTGGATCTCTTAAATAATAATGACATTTTTGCAGTGACAGGCGATACTCTACTGGGCAGTTCGGCGTTCTATGACATTGATCATGGACTGGCGTTTTCTAAGTAAATAAGTAGCAAGTGTAAGACCTGTTGATGTAAAATTATAAGCCTATAAGTACAGATATAATAGAAAGGGTAGCCAGGGCGACTAACACGACTTCTTTCTAAATATTTGATCACAGAAATAAAGTTGAGTTGCTACTGTTACAACTCACTGTCGCGACGGATTAACGGAAATTGTTGTTATGTTGGCAGCTTGACAGACGACAGTTTGAGATTTATTTATTGTATAAAATTAATTCAGACGTGAAGAGGCGAAAGTTTGACATTTAGGTAGAAATTTTCCCTCCCTGCACCTACACTGGCGTGTGATTGGATGAGAAAGGCGTTTTTAACGAGAGAAATTACACAATCAATGCTTATATTGACACTTACAGGATTCATGTCCATATAGGCAGGATTAAGGTAAGAACATCCTTGATAAAGGACACAGGGAGATCACACTATTACGTGTTCTTGACCGCTTATTTTAAATACATAGGAATAAGGACATTAATGTCATTTACTTTGTTAGAACAGTGATCTCTTAGTAGGGGGAATAAGGGGAAATTTTGGTTTGGGAATTACGTAGAAGGTTGCTTACCTGAAATCCCATCCTTTCATCCGGGGTAAAGTGGTATATACAGAATCCTCTTTAATATAATACTATTGGTAGATAATAAAAAATTTAACAAATGTATTGCTGTCGAAAAATAATTTTAATGTTATTTCTATCATTTCATACAGAACAACTAGTTTTATCACTCCCGTTATCATTGTATTACTAAGTAAATTATATAATGTTTTCCTCGTAGGAGTAGGAAAAATTGTGTGACGTGATCAGCGTTGCTCACCCGAAGTAGACCGGCTCTCAACTTGTTTGAACAGATATGGCCGCCTGTGACGTGGTTTATAAATACAAATATGGTTCTAATGGTATTATGAATTAATGGAAAAGTAGAACATACTATTGTAATTAATAGTTTTTTTTCTACGAAGAGCCAAAAAGTCGGACTAATAATTCTTAAACTATGAAATTTAAACAGATAAAATTCTATTGCACTAATTTTCTTCTTTGCCAATATTTTAGCTAGTTCTGAACCACTTTTAGAATTGGTAACATTATAAGACAACCATAATGAAGAAAGGAAAAAAACTCGTGTATATATTAAAAGTTTTACATTGTTAAGCTCAAACGGTCTTAGGTGCTCTAAAGTCAGCACTAAAATATTGGTTAACAAATTTCTAGAGATAACTAACAAATTACGTATTAATTGGTAATTCCAGAATATTGCCATATATCTTCTGTTAATTTCAAAATATTGCCGGATAACATCTGCTATTCGCAGAATATTGTCTTGTAGCATCTAACATCTATTAATTCCAAAATATGGTCATATAACATCTGTTAATTGCAGAATACTCGCATGTAACACTTATTACAGACATTTCAAATATTATATGCAATTCAAGAATATTGACTATTTAAAATCTGTTACTCGCAACTTATTTCCAAATAATTTGTGTTAATTTAAGAAAATTAACAGTATTCTAGGTAACTCGCAGCATTGAAAATACACTGATCTAGTGCGAAACGCGTCTGCTGAGAAATATCACTAAGTAGTGGTTGTTGCAAAGTAAATTGATGTGTTATGTTTTTGGAGCAAAACTCTTTTTTTCTGATAAACCGATCCCCTATAACTGATTTTGATCAGCAGTTTTATTGTTATAGTTTATTCTTTAACTTGGCGCATATTTTACGATGACATTGTACTTAAACCAGTACATAAATAATTATAATAAACTACCCCTTCTATTTCTGCTTGTTACAAATTATTTCTCTCTGTGACGTATTGATATTATATAATTAATTAGAGTTATTATTCGTAAAACATAATTAAATCTTATGTTAATAATTAAAAGCATTTAATTAGCACAACAAGCGAGCGCTGAAACGTAGCTTACGAGGCGGCTTATGATTTATTCAAGTCAAGTAATTACTTCTAAACCCCTTCAAACGTTTATTCGTCAATTTGCCCGCAAAATGTCAAACCGATGTATTTTCTCACAACACACAACTTTAGTAAAAAAAACAGGTAATATAAACAAAATTATTTAAAGTCAATTCATTTTTGAAAGGAAAGTTTTCTATGAAATCATATGTTACCACTAATATTACACCAAATGGGATGTAATAATTATATTGCACACCTTTCCCCTTTTTTGTGAAAAGATTTTATCTTAGATAAAAATAAACTTGAATAAATAAATTTAATTATTGAATTTATATTTGAAAAAACTATTTATATATGAACATCAACTGTCATCCCTTAAAAGCTTTAAAAAAATGTATTTGAACTTAAGTGGATGAATAAAAAATATTTATTAACGATTGAAATTAGTACAATATCCAGAATATATCCATTCATTTTGCAGGGTTTAAAATCGCAGTTTTATCTCATCTTGCATTGACGAGGTAAACCCAACAAGAGTTTAAGTGCGAATGAAGAGCGCCGAGCCTGGAGAAATTCACCACTTCAGAGCCTGGAGAAATACGTGGCTAATGTTATGCAACCATTGGTTCAGAAGGCCGATTTCTATATCAAGGACTCTGTAGATTTTGTCCAAGTGTTGCAATGATTTCATATGTTGACATAATGTCTAGCTTAGTTGTCAGGTCAATATTTCCCAGCGTTTCTATTGATGAAGTACTTCAGAGGATGTCCATTATTGAAGAGCTCTCTTCACTCATCATTGATCTGGCTAAACACTTTCTCAAAAACACTTACTTTTTGTTTAATGAACAGTTTTACAAGCAACTTGATGGTGCCCCTATGGGATCTTCACTTTCTCCAGCTATAGCTAATATTTTTATGAAGTTCTTTGAGAAATACGTCCTGAATTATGCTTATCGTAGGCCTAAAGGTTGGTGAACTGGATGACGACTTTTTGATTTGGCAACGGGGTGGAACAGAACTTGATAAATTCCTTTCATACCTCAATTCTCTCCACTACAGGATATTTTTCACTTTGGAACTAGAGAGTGATGGCTGCTTGCCGTTTATGGACGTGTTGGTTAGAAAGGGTCAGAATGGTTGTGTTCGCCATTCGGTCTACACTAGCTAATTCTAACATCACCATCGACAAAGTTCTTGGTAACGCAAAAGATAAGATCGTCTCAGAAAATCATGGCGTTTACAGCGTTTTTTGTAGAGTTTGTAAGAACTTGTACATCGTCCAAACGAACAAACGTATTTCAGCTAGGCTTGAGCAGCACAAACTTAGCCTTAAAATAAAAGCAGAAAACGTCGGCTGTGTAGAAGTGCCTCTGCTATATAGGGCATACCTTTGACTTCCAGACTTGCCAACAGATTGCTCAAGTGGAAAACTACAGAACTAGAATTATTCGTGAGGCTGTCGAAATAGAGAAGCAAGGGAGTCTTAACAAACGCGATGATACTTTGAATTTGCCCGCCGTGTGAAAATGTGTCATCGATAGATTTCATAGGCAGAAAGGTGAAAAAAGTTATAAAAATGCCACTAATTGTTTAGCTCAGGAGTGTGACGTCACTGGACAGGGGGTTTTTTCTTCTATATGTAGGTGCAGAGTTGTCTGCGTCCTTCATTCGCTTTTCAACTGTTGTTGGTTTCAGCTCGTCAATGTTAGATGAGACTCTAGAGAAACATTGGTACTGCGGTTTTATAAAGGGCAAAATGAACTTTCACCGGATATTAAGTAAAAGAAACATTTATTATGGAACTTCATTTAATATAGAATATAGCGCGTTCATTTCCGTTGGATTTAGATCAGCGCCGCTGTATAATAACATGGGAATGTAGACTAGTTTCATCCGCCCTTAGTGTCTGTGACAGATCTGCCAAAAACAAAACAAACACATCATTAGATGTACTGGAAATACTCGGTTCTGGCGCCCTATTATGCGACCTAAATCTAAGTAGATGCGTATCTAAATGTGTCTGTATGTGGCGACCCGAATGATAGTCGATAACACTCTCAACAACCCATTCATATGTATATCCAAGTTATTATAGATTGAAATTTTCAAATCGGTTTTAAGAAGCGACAAATGTTGTCTCATATCGACCAGGCGAGTATGATTTTAATCCTAATGTCTTATTCGGAAACGTGTATTAGTGATGTGTATCATTTATTGCAAATGGCTCTGACGTTTGGAAGTGGTAGGGGTGCCCCCCCCCAAGAGGTCGAGTCATGATTAATGTCCTTTCTAATGTTTTTTTCATACTCGGGGCAATTAATTTATAGCTGATGTGTTTGCGTCAGACCTTTGACGATATACCCTACATTACGTACCTTATAGCCGGAGATACAGCCATTGAATAGGGCATATTGCCATTTTTATAGTGATGTATGTGAATATATGTACTAAAAATATTATTGTTTTTCAAATACTTTTAACTTATTAACAAGAAAACGTCCATAAATTCGCAGTTCCGACGTTTCGCTAGAATCTCATCGAGCAATGACGAGGTGAACCGAACAACAGTAGAAGAGCGAGTACTGGATGAGATTCTAGCAAAACGTCGGAACTGCGAATTTATGGACTGCAGAATGAACGGATGTACTCCAGATAGTAACTATTCATCATATATATATATATATATATATATATATATATATATATATATATATATATATATATATATAGATGTACAAAATAATGTACGTATACAAGAATATTAATCGATATGAGAGTCCACTTCCTAGAGTTATTGTATGCTATAGTGCTATCAGTTTCGAGCATTATAAGAGTGCGGTGTCTTTGTAGTTGTGCATGTGATGTCATTTACACGTCTCGAGAGCATATATCTCGAAAGTCGATTAAAAAAGAAATATGAAGTTCGATTTAATGTGCATCTAAGTATCAGAGGCAGGTGAATATAAAAAAAAACATTTCATACGTACTTCAACTGTTTTTGGGTTCCCTTCGTTAATGCTAGATGTGACTCTGGCGAAACGCCGGAACAATTTATGCACTGTAAAATGCACTGACGGTAGTACTCTCATCAGATATACAAACCGATATATATTCATCAGGTATATATATAGAATATTCTATACATTGAAACAGGATATTTCAAAATTGATTTGATATTCATGAGTTTAAGAAATAATGTACCAACTTACTCCTGAGGAAACCGATAGCTTTGTATTAGACGTTACTAGTAGTCACAGGTGAACAGCCCCTAGCTGATCCCAGGTCATTGGGTCACATCTACGTAAGGTTAGAGTTACAGATATATGTGGCATTGATAAATGGAGATCATGGTACTGTATGCCACGGTGTCGGTAGCAAGGAAGTCTTCAATTATGCATTTACGGCTATATGTCGTTATTTTAGCAAGAAATTATACATTTGTATTTTTGTGCAGGTTTTTGAAGAGCCGTAATATTTATTAGTGACTGTAGACGTCGACATTCTGCCAGAGATACACAGCGACAAGCAGGTAAAATTTCTAAATTTGTTTTTACATGATAATTCGAAATAAGTTCGTTTATTCTTTGCGTAAAGTTTACCTATAAAAGGGTATATATTGTATCTCCCTTCGCTGCTCATTTTATCAGTCGTCTATAAATAATATATATGTTATCGTCTCGGATTAATAATATATATTGAAGAACTATAGTTTGAAAATAATTTTAAGTCTTTTGATTGTGTTTAAAGGCAACCTCGTTGTTTACAATAATTTTTAATCTTTCCGCCATTTTATGTAGAATATATAGCAGTGTTTGTCAACATCTTGTGGAGAAAGGAACTAGTTTCAGGATGACACAAAAAACATCCATGCAGACTCAGAAAGCATGTAGAGTGGCAAACAAACATGATTTCAGTGTTTATAAAATTTTATTTCAAATAAACTGTTTTTAGAAAATAAGTAATACTAACAAACCTCTAACCAAAAATATTTTATTTTTTGCTAAACGTTTTACCTAAATATTTTAAATACATATTTTTACTAAATACATATTTTTACTAAATACATATTTATACATTTCGGTTACCATGTAACCAACCTCACAGTTATAACAACCAAGACAAGTCGTAACTAAACAGAAGCTCTTATATTTTATTACTGGGGTAGAAATGGAATACAGACCACAAGGAAATACCGGTAAGATATATACGAAGGAACTCTTACAAAACAGGAAATAAAAGAATAATTTTAAAAGAAAAGAAAGAGAAAATATGAACAAATAAAAAACAGTATTAAATAAAGAGAGACTGTTATAATAAAATGAATAATAAAATGAAAAAAACGCTAAAATATCTAACGAAAAGAAGTCTAAAATATATCGTAAAAATAAAGAATCACACAGAGAGCAGCAAAGAATATTGTAAACAATAAGAGGGAAAAAGAAATACAAAAAATAAAAAAGAAGAATAAAGCGAGTGAAGGAAGTAATAAATGATTGAGAAAGAAACAAACACACAGACACACACACAAGGAATATATCTATCTTTGGGGACTGATATAAGGACGTTCTTATTGTCCTTAATGTCTTAAACAGGATTCATTAATCTAACTTCCTTTATCTCCTTCATATAAAGTTTTAATTTGAGACTCTTCCCAACACTTCCCTTGGGAGTCTGGAGGGAATCGTACTCTAGTAATTTCCCTCAGGAACCGCCCCATTTTCCGGCAATAAAACAATGAGTCTGAATTTAACACGTTTGTCGGTGGTTGAAAGGTGTTTTACTTGCCCCGCTACAAAGAAAGCTTACCGACTAATGCGGTGACGGTGAATATCTCTAAGTAATACAGTTGGCTATGTATGAGTGTGTTAAATCTGAGGGAATTAGTTTTTTCCATCCGGACACGCGACACTTAACTAATACAGTAAATACACCTCACTTTAATTATACTCACTCATTGTAAAATATGATTTTATGTTTTTGGCATTTTTACATCTCTGTTAGTAATATAGTGTGTATATAGGGGAGCGTAACAAGGGTTATACTGATAAAAAAAAAAAGATACAAACTCTGACGAGAGAGAGAATAAATGAAAATTATAGAGAGCAAGGGAGAGACAGACAGAAAAAGAGAATGTCAGGGAAGGAATGCAACAGAATGTGGGGGGGGGGGAGTTAGATACAAAAAAGGTAAAGGAATAAAAAGAATGAGAAAGAGGGTGAAAACAGAATGTATCTTGCCTCTTTACTTATATGTTCTATACGTAAATACTATTCTCGTATTTAAGCCATAACACGATCTGTATTACTAATAACATTGGTAGAAACAGGCTTTAATCCTACGTTATTCCAACCCCTATAGATACACATCTTCTTATGGCAATTGAGAGTTCTACCACATTATCGCTTGTGCTTTCCTCAGCCTCAAGTGACTCCGTAGTCCTTTCCCTTTGCCCCATATCCTTCTTCCAATAAGAGGATATAATACCTTCTAACGAGGGTTCCTTCCTCCCAGTACTAGAAGATAAGTTGTCCTTTCCTCAGTCCCAAGTGATTCCGCGGCCATTTCCCATTTCTTTATATTTCTTCCTACACGAGGATGTAACTCATAGGTATCCTCTTACCTACAAGGTACCTTATGAGGGTTCCTTTCTCCCAGTACCACAAGATACCTTGTGCTTTCCTCAGTCCCAAGTGATTCCGCTGCCATTTCTTTTTTTTTATCCTTCTCCCTACTAGAGGATGTAACGCCTAGATACCTCCGTCCTTCTCCTCTGACAGAGAGTGTACGATCTTGTTGGTACACTACCATGCATTACTGATCGTAGCTACCCACTAATATTCCAGCCTATGGAAGATCCATTTATTTATAAAAGAGCGCCCTGGCTAGCGGTATTACACCATTCTTTTATCCCAGTCGAGAGTAGGTGAGCTTTAGGTAACTATGTGTTACGTCCCTCCTTTATTTCTCAAACATTTCGTTTTTCCTTTCAATAAAAGAGGGAAACCTCCCTGAGAACTCATCATGGATAGTCTCACCTTGTAACATGATGCCTACATCATACACTAGGGTTTCATGACGCTGCCCTAACCCTATTTATTATTCCCATTCGCTTTCCTATCTTGACAAGGGTTGTACTGAACAGTCAATCATAAAGCCACATCTGTAGAGTTTAGCTTTTACGTAGTCTTTGATTAAAAATACGCCTGAATAGCGCAATACACTATAGAAATCTCCGTGTAGTTTTATTGATAACTTCTTGTGGCTTCATCTATTTTAGCGAAATTAAAAACCCTCCAAACAGAGAATATATCCAATTAAAGGATTGTAACGTCAAAAAGATACATTTTAAATAACAAAGCCTCTATTAAACAAATAATACCAAAATGGGAGAGATTAAGTTTGCTCAAGCCAAACACAAAATGTACACATACACTTATTGTATCTAGAGGCGTGTGCTCTGCCAACTGAATTATTTAATTAAAATCACTTTTATCTCGAGGAACGAGTTATTTTGACATCATGTTCATAGAACTGGTACCGAACCTGCACCTTGGAAGTCTTTAAGTCTTTATTATATATCAATTTAATTCAACATACCACAATATAAATAAAGTAACATGACATATGCTTTAAAAAGCTGTTATACCACATAACTTATAACATACAATCAGTTGTCTTATGAAATCATATGTTATCACTTATTTTAGCCAAACGGGAGGAAGTAACTAAATTGCATACCTTACCCTTTTATGAAACGTTTTCCTCCTATATAAAGCTAACATTAATTAATTAATTAAATTTAAACATTGGGTTATTATTTGGGAAAAAAACTGTATTAAAATCATGTGTCATCCACTACAGGTAAAACTTAAATATATATTTGTACTTGAGAGGATGAATACAATTTTTTTTACTAAGGATTGAAAATTTGAACAAGATAATTAAAGAGATTGTGAACTAATGGAAGGAATTTAATAAATTTATTGGTTGGAGGAAAAATCTCTATTTTGAACAGAATAAATTTACTGTAATATTTGTTAGACTTAAGAAAAAAACTCACTGATTGCTCATTAAATTTAACTCTAATGATAATTCAAATTTTACTACTAATTTAAATTTCGATCCTATGCTTATTAATTCATTAATTCCATCTAGCTTAATATCAGCGGTAAAACAACCGGAAAAATCTTTAAAGTTTACAATTGTTTTTTTAGATTTAAAACTAATTTAATCTCAACCAACAAAATATAATTAATGGAATTTACCTCTAGGCGTGAAGCTACAGGTATGGTTTGTATTTTATAAATTAGTTATTTAGCGATGCCAGTTTTCTGAACATACTTTGCTGGTTATAAGAATTTAATTTTACAAAACAATAATTTATAAATTATATAATTCGTACTTGAGTAGAATTTAAGTAGCCTTGGTCGATCCTCAGTGGCTTCGTGCACTGCCTCAGGTCCGACGTGGCCCACTTGGCTTCCAAGATGAAGGAGGTGCTTCCTTCTTGGTCGGTCGAATGTTGCTCCTTAGGAACTTGTATCTTTCATGACTTCCCGATTTCAATACCTCTCACACCCATGGTCCCCAGTGCTTGGTTGCTCTCTCTCCGTCTACCGAACCTTTCAGCTCTACTCCTGCGAGCTCCTCCCTCTCATCCCTTCATTATATTTCCGTATTGTCTACCAATGATATCTCTTTTAATATATCAGGTAACCCTTAGCTGTTTTCCATCTCTTGTCCTTGTCATTCATTACGAGCCACATTTCGGAAATTACATCTTTATCCGAAAACAGTTTACTTTAGAAACTGCACGCGCTTATGTCCTTTACCCCTCATAACCTGTAGCTTATTTTTGAAGTTTCCAGATCAATTTTTCTATGTACGAGTATTTGAATGCTTGCTTTTCTTTAATGACCTCATACATATATTCCTTACCTACAGATTCCATTATTTAGGCTATATTGCCTCACAAAAGAGTTTCTTACAATTCCTTACGATAGCTATAGTTCGATAGTCTCTCTCTCTCCCTCTTTCTCTCTCTTTCTCCCTCCATCTCTCTCTTTCTCTCTCTCTCCCTCTCTCTTTCTCTCTCTCTCTCTCTCTCTCTCTCTCTCTCTCTCTCTCTATATATATATATATATATATATATATATATATATATATACATATGTATACTGTGTGTCAAAATTAAATAGTAACACACAGTCACATAACTAAAGAAATATTATTAATATTACGCTGTAGATTTGAGTTTAACATTGATAATAAGAGGAAATAATGAATCATTTAGTTCTGTTGCTTGAAAATATTATTTTCGAATATTTAATATTTATTTATTTTTGTTCCTGTTATGGATCCTTCATTGTGAGGCTAAGAGACGTTGAACAGAGAGAGTAGATTACTTCTCTTGTATGCTATTCTTTGCTCTGGGAAACGTGAGAGGGGGGTGTAGGATGAGGGTTGGTACTGAAATTATTGTACTATTAGTCATGAAGTGTTACTCGCGTCACGATGATTTGTTATTTATGGAAATGAATTTACTTTAAGAGGCTTATGACAAAGTTAAGTGTTGTGAAGTAACCTGGGATAAGGAGAAGCAGAAAAGATAAAAGCAAAGTGTGGAATGCTGGGAAATATTTATAACAACACATTAGGAATGTAGAACATAATTGGATAAAGAATTAACAAATCTATATGTGTGGGTCAATGATATAAATATGTAACAATAATGTACTGAAGCAGACAAATAGATCTGAGGGAACAGTAGAGGGGTTGCAAAACCAGGGCTCGCACAACGCCGCTCAGTTTGGGTAAACAGAGACATGCTGTTTGAGGAAACGGACTTCGCCGATAACACTTTGGTGATTTCCCGAGAGACGCGCATTGGCTGTAATCTGTTGCACAGTGAACTGTTTCAATCAATGCACAATGGGCTGCATCACAGACAAAGCTGCGCTCATTTCGGTTAAATCAATCGCAATTACGGCCTTCGTTTTGTTTTAATTACAACCGCAGCAAAACCTGTGCACTCGAAAATTTCCAATTAACTTTGACTAATTTTAATGAATTAGAAATAGTCACAGTGCAGAGCCATGAATGATTGGCATTGAATATTCGCTCCTAAAATTGAAATTTGTCAACATACAGCATGTTCCGAATCTAATATCCCAAGAACAATAACAGTCAAAGATCAAGACGCGTATTACGAGAAAATCAGGTATTTAAAATAGACGATGTAATCCTGTGGAAAACTTTGTTAAAAGTAGTGAAATGTATGTTTGGATACTTTGTATATTAATAGGAATAAAAATAATAATGTAAATAATGGGTTTGGTCTTATTAGAAATCCTATATTAATGTATTTTTTGTGACACAAGAAAATTTGATTTTAACTTTTGGGTTAAAATCTTGAAATAATAATAATTATAATAATGCTGAAATAATAATTATGTTTTTTGTTTATTAGTAATTATTTGTATAGGTGAGAATTTTATTGTAATTTATGAGTTAAGTATAAAATTTTTGTTAGATGTATCTTGTTCGAAAGTAATGTTAAAAACATTTGACAGGTGGGCATAGGAACGCCCACAGTATAAATTTAGAAGTGTAACCTTACTTCCACCAACGTTGTAAGTTAGAGTTTGTAATATCAACACTCACTGATGATGATGACTTTGTCATTGAAACGCGTCTGAGTTACTAAATGATTATTTTGTGAGGTTTTTGTACGTCTTTTATATTAACATAACCTCATAAGCTAAGCTCAAATAATTGTTGTATATCTCGTATGTTGGTAACTAAACCAGGATTGTTAGAGGAGAATGTTTGGGTGCAATGGTGAAGAAACTTTAGTTGATTGTTGAAAAAATCATTACTAAATAAAATCTCGTAAAAACCAAAAACACTTTTTTGTTGTTAGGATCTCGGAGGTGCTATACTTTGTAGAGAACTTTGCTTTATCCTTTGAAACAATTTTCCATCCCACAACAGGATTCTCATATTGTATGCGTACCTCTGTGCAGTAACCAAGTAACCACCTTACGCTGACCATTTGGTGTTTAAAACTGTGATCAACTCCACCATGATTCTGAGGTGTAGCCTACTTAAAGAGAATAGTCCTGTGGTCTAATTATATTCATCGTCTCCTTCGCGGACCCAGTCCATACCTCATGCCTATGGTTCATCGCAGCATTTCTCCTTCAAGTGTCTACGCCAGTGCAGCCTCCTATCCTGAAAACGTCTACATATTAAGTAGTTCTTTGCAACACATAACTCCCGAATATTCCCACCGAGCTTTGTTCTTGTTACAGCCCAAGGACGCTTCCAATCATTGGCCCACCATGCACCACTTTTTGTTTTAACTTTACGTCTCTCATTTTCCATTGCGAGAGGCAGTGTTTTATTGTGAAGGTATATACAGAGCTCCTTCAGTGCATCTCTAAATAACAGTTTATGCTTCTGCTACGTATCTTCCACTGCCCGAAAGTAACATAAATCCACGCTAAGAAGGGTTTCCCCTCTTACATGCGCTTGACTCTCTTTTCAAACGTGTATTAACTATGCTGATTTCAACATACTCTACGCAAATTTTAATGAACGTTTTCAGCAAGTAGACAATTAATAAAACAATAGTTACTCTAAGCAGCTACGTTGGAAAACATTTTCTAGCACGAAAGTTAAAATATTCAGAATTTATAATCACAACTCCCTTCAGACCGGGAACGTACGACAGCTTAAGTGGTGTAAATTGTCTAAACTGTAGTTTAAATTACCCATCATTAAAATAGTTGCTGAAAACCCTTCAAGATAGAACGTTTGAAGTGGATTAATTAATTAAACGGTGGCGGTGATGCGATTCCCTCAACACTTATTTATTCTTGAATCCAACGCTAACAATCCGATTTAAAACTTCCTTCAAGACAACCAAGAAATTGGTGGCTATTTACGTGAAAATACAGCTTAAAAGTATCATTGATGAAGCTAAATGCAGATAGCACAACCGAAGTGTTTGCACTAGGCAGTGAATTACATTAAATAATATGAATGTTTCTTTAACAACCCGGAATTAGAATAAACACAGAAATGAATCCGCTTAATTAATTTTAAATTTCCAAATGTAGAAAGTTGGGTTTGGGTTTACTATTAAAGTTTTATATGTATATTTATGTTATTTATGTATATGAATTTATAAGAGTTTTTGTAATCTGTTGATAGTTTGCGAAGCTACTGGTCATGTATTAAATTGCTAAAACACTACGATTGCGTTGATTTATAAATGTTCTTGTTGAAATAATTTTACTTTATTAAATGAAAATCTATAAAGAAAAATACCAACTACAAAATCTAGATGTGTGTGTTCGCGCTTATATATATATATATATATATATATATATATATATATATATATATATATATATATATATTTGTAGATTATGCAACACTGTTTTCTTGTATACACTTATCACTTTCACTTATGTACTTAAACAAGAATCTTACTTGGTATTTATGCGAGTACTTTCAAAGACTGTTTTTGTCTCCATCCTTGGGCATACTGAACAGGGGTTTTGTGGACTGCGAGCTGCGTGGATTTGCCGTTGACCTTGGTGTACCGTTAATATCTATTTTTGGATTCACTGCACTGTGCGAGTTTTTAACGTTTGTTTTGGGGTTAATATTGTCTATTAGATTGAATAATTTATCGTTTTTTTATTTTATTTGTATCTGTTCGTTAATGATATTATTTTTATTTTTATAAATTTCTAGTTGTTCCCAGATTGTCATTTTGAGGCTTTTTGAACCTTTTTTACTAGGTGTACGTTTTTTAATGTGGGGAATGTGTGTTTGTTTTTGATGGCGTGTGTGGCTAAGTTTGAGTTATAAATTTCAGGTTTGATGTATGGATTGAGGTGTTCTTGATATCTGTCTTTTAATTTCTTTTTTGTTTGGCCTATGTATATTTTATTACAGTCTGGTCTGGGCATTCGATTTTGTATATTCCGTTATTAAGTGTGGGGCATATTTTTTCTGGTTGGTTTATTTTGTTGATTATGTTTCCTGTGTTTTTGTAGGCTATGTTAATATTATTATTTTTTAGTGTTTTAGTTATTCCTTTTATGTTGTATCCTGTGTATGTGAATGTAGCCCATTTTGTTGTTTGTGGTTCGATTTTAGGTTGTTTTAATTTATTTAATATTTTAAATTCAAATGTATCTATAGTTTTTTTTATTGTATCCTTTTTTTTGGACTGTTTGATATATTATTTGTTTTTCTTTTGTTTTTTCTTCATTATTTGGCAATTTTAGCATCCTGTATAAAAGTGAGTTGTAAGCGGCCATTTTTTGTTGTGGGGTATGGTTGGAGTGGTTTGGTATTGTATTAATGGTTTGTGTGGGTTTCCTATAAATAGAATATGTTACTTGACGAATTAATCACACAAACCATAAAAACACACGACCCCAACGGACATTGGATACGATATGTTGATGATGGATTATACATCTCACAAAATAAAGCAATAAATAATAACATCATTTTAAATGAAATCAATAACTTACACCCTAACATACAATTCACCATGGAGGAAGAAATAAACAATAAAATAAACTATCTAGACCTAACATTGACCAGAAATACAAATAACATTGAATATTCTATTTATAGGAAACCCACACAAACCATTAATACAATACCAAACCACTCCAACCATCCCCCACAACAAAAAATGGCCGCTTTCAACTCACTTTTATACAGGATGCTAAAATTGCCAAATAATGAAGAAAACATCAAAGAAAAACAAATAATATATCAAATAGCCCAAAAAAATGGATACAATAAAAAAACTATAGATACATTTGAATTAAAAATATTAAATAATTTAAAACAACCTAAAATCGAACCACAAACAACAAAATGGGCTACATTCACATACACAGGATACAGCATAAAAGGAATAACTAAAACACTAAAAAATAATAATATTAAAATAGCCTACAAAAACACAGGAAACATAATCAACAAAATAAACCAACCAGAAAAAATATGTCCCACACTTAATAATGGAATATACAAAATCGAATGCCCAGACCAGACTGTAATAAAATATACATAGGCCAAATAAAAAAGAAATTAAAAGACAGATATCAAGAACACCTCAATGCATACATCAAACCTGAAATTTATAACTCAAACTTAGCAACACACGCCATCAAAAACAAACACACATTCCCTACATTAAAAAAACGTACACCTGGTAAAAAAGGTTCAAAAAGGCCTCAAAATGACAATCTGGGAACAAGTAGAAATTTATAAAAATAAAAATGATATCATTAACGAACAGATACAAATAAAATAAAAAAACGTTAAATTATTCAATCCAATAGACCAGGGGTTCCCAAACTGGGGGGCGTGGAGAAAGTCCAGGGGGGGGCGTGACACCCAAATGAAATAAATAAAAAAAATTACAAAAATAATTTCCTCAGATCTTTGAAATAAAATCTTTCTAAGTTTCCATAATTGTTTTTGTAAAGCTTCAATAAAGTTGTGTGCTGTGTGTACCGATACCTCCGTTTGGCCTTAACGCGAGTGCTCGTGTTCCCCCATCGCACCTTCAATCCAATGCAGTTTGTTCAGTGCTTGCATTGTAACTAGTCCGTTCTGGCACAGTACTTTCCGTGAATTATCAGTCAACGTGTTTGCTGTATTGTGGGTGTTCTATAATTGCTGCGACGTTTGAATTGAAGTAATTGTTTTTGTGTTGTGTGAGTTCTGTGTGAAGCAAAGAAACGCAAGTATATTGACGATTATATTCAATATGGGTTTGTTTCCTTGCTTAAAGGTAATATTGATCACCCTCAGTGCGTTATTTGCTATGAACTATTAAACAATGACGAGATGAGGCCTAATCGTCTTCTGATACATTTGTCAACCAAACATGCCTCTCTAAAGGACAAACCTAAAGAGTTTTTTGCTGCAAAATCTCAGAATTTAAAGCGCATGAAGTTAGATAGCACTGGATCTGCTGCTCAGTCATCTCTAAAAGTGCTTGAAGCTTCCTATGAATTATCTCTTCTTATTGCTAAGGAAAAGAAAAGTTACACTATTGGTGAAACGCTTGATAAACCGTGCCTTTTAAAAACAGCCAATGTTGTCCTTGGAACTGATAGTAGGCAAAAGCTATCACAAATACCACTTTTAGACCGTAAAACGCCGAATTGATGATATGGCCGAGGACATTAAAAACCCAGCTTGATGAGAGTACAGACATATCACAATGTTCTCATTTGATTGTATATGTTCGTTACATTGAAAATGAAAGAATGAAGGATGAACTGATGTTTTCTACCGAGCTGTTGACCACTACTAAAGCTGTAGATGTGATGGAAGCAGTATCAGATTTTTTTAGGAAACACGAACTTTCTTGGCAAAAACTTATTGGTGTATGCACAGATGGTGCTCCTTGAATGCTGGGTTCTCATTCAGGCTTTGTGCAGTTGGTCAAAGAGAAAAATGCTGATGTGGTTGGGATTTATAGTTTTATTCACCGCCAAGCCTTGGCAGCAAAAACGCTTCCAAACGAACTCAATGCTGTTTTTAAAACGATGCTATTTCATACAGAAGTACGATGGCTATGAAAAAACAATATGTTGGGAAGACTATTTCAACTCCGTGATGGAGTGATTACATTTTTGGCACAGCAGAAACAAAACGAGCAGAGTTCAAAAAACCCACTAACCAAGTGATTTTGGCCAATTATGAGACTTTTTTGACACTTTAAACAACCTAAACTTGAGACTGCAAGGTGCAAACTCAAATATAGTAACACATCAGGATGCAATCAAGATGTACGTTGAGAAACTACAACTTTGGATACGTAAAGTGTCAATGAACCCCAGCAACTATTCAAGTTTCACCAAAGTAGTATCAGTCTCAGAAGAAGCATGTTTTGAGGACGTTTTTGAAGGACCCATATTGAAAAAACTTGATAATTGACCATTTGAAGAACCTCAAGGAGGAGTTCAGCAGGTACTTTCCTAACTTCAGAGGAGTTTTACAAACTATCAACCGACCCGTTCCGGTCTATCATAGGACAGACA
>JBAIZL010000011.1:3289235-3364235 GCA_036971475.1 Prosapia bicincta | reverse complement strand
TTGTGTGTTGTATTTGATACTTTTGTTGTACATCACACCCTTCACAGAGTGATGAGAGGTAGAAGCTTCATCACAAGGGATTTGATAAAACCGCACTCACAAGCTGAGAAACCCTGTGGGAATTTCGAGCTGTGGATGTGGATATAGAAATCCATAGACGTTTATTGTGATTTATTGTTAAAATAATGCATAGGGGGATGCTGTTTAAATACCTAACAGTATATATTTGGCAAACATTTGTCCTAAGAAATTGGTCGGTATAAATAGTAAAACCTATTCTGTATTACACATGCAATCGGGAAGGATCTGAGATCGAACCTAAAACATCGGTTTATTAAGATATTATGTATTTTGTGTTGTTCTGTGGACATTTGGGAAACTGGTAGAGAGAGAATGGAGGTGTTTGAAATGTGGAGATTTGTAGAAGGATGAGAAAAGATTCCATTGAATGTAGGAATGCTTAGTACATATCTTGAGGAGTGAATGAATGAAGTGCTGCAAGACATTATCCAGGGTAGAATAGTGGGGGGGGGGGGGGGAAGAACCATCGTGAAGATAGCCTGAGGAAGTGGACCATCAGTGGCACCAACCAATTGTTCAAGGCAGCGGTTTTGGAAATGCGACTGGTCTCGAAGATTGCATGACTTCAAAGAAACAAGGAACTTAAAGAAGAACAAATTTGACTCTAATGTAGAAAAATAGATATAAATTAACTCGATCTAAAAATTAATTCATTAAAAAAAAAATCAAATTTCTTAATAAAAGTTTATATATACTGTCAGTAGAAATATATATATATATATATATATATATATATATATATATATATATATATATATATATATATATATATATAATTGAAGTCAATATATAAGGAGAGTGCCTACTAATATAAGGAATTGAAAAATAAAAGAATATAATTTAGTAGAAATGAACCACAGTGGCAACAAATTTTAAAGCTTAGATGGACCTTAATGAGCTTATAATCGTATTGGAAATTATATCAATACAAATTATTTGCCACTTGTTTGTCGTTGATGGACTGCAAATAAATAGTTTGCCAATATCTCTGGACTAGTAAAAATGCACTCATTTAGCCTAAATAAAATATGTTTACAATAGAGCCTAATGTATGCAGAACTTTGCCAATTCCACACGCCACACAACATTACGTATGCCGAATGATATCAACTCATTTCGATGCACAGCGACAAGCAAATCAATCATACACGACGAGCATCTAACATAATGGATCGTATATTTACATATTGATGTGTCAGGGCTGATATGGGTATGTTAAATTGTTGCAATCTTGGGTTGCACTGAGGCGCGGTAGAGGCGACATCCTTCTACGTCCTTGAGGTACGTCGCTATGTGTCGCTAGACTGAATTTGGTTTAACCTAAATTTTAATATATTTCTGCAAGTTTGGCTTTTTATTTATCTCCTTGTAGTGTTTATAAATGTTTAGGAAGATTATTTAAAAAAATAACACTTTAAGTAACTCAAGGCTCTAGAAAATTACATACACTGGATTTTCCTCCGTTATGGTATTAGTATTTGTTATCAATCCAAACTCGCGACTCGTATGTTTTCTATCTTCGTGTCTTATAAATTCCTTGTGAGGCATTGTAGGTTTGAATGTTTGCTGGGTGTTCTATTTATCAATACAAACACGTCTTACAAGATTTGTAGAACCACGTGGGGCGGCTGGGAATGTATTTTCTGATTTAGAGAGCAAGGTTAGCGTTATTTATCGAAGAAGCTAAATGAATTTAGAGTTGTTCGCCGAGGGATTAGTGCGGGATAGCAAGAAAATAATTCCTGCTTACAATAGAATAATTTTATGGGGAAATACACACTTATATAAATGTTAAATTAATTTACACTTGAAAATATATAAACTGGGCTAAAGTACTTAGCTACTTAAAGATACCATTTCGTCCCATCTTGAACCTTATTTCCTGTTTATATGGATAGAATAAAGGCGAGGAAACTCTATTTGGTGTTTGTATGTGTTGCGATCACAGCCTGTCACTTTGCAAATGTCAGATGTGATAAGAAGAATAAAAGCAAGTAGTATGAACACAAACTTTAATGTCAATTCCAACTTAGACCAACAAGGAAAGATTTTATTTTAGTTACTTTTTAATAAATAATTACAATTAATATAAATAAAGTAACACATGTAATAAAGCAAATGTTCTACCACATCGAACCTGTAACATGATATCAGCTGTTTTATGAAGTATGTTTTCACTTATTTTCAACCAAATGGGACGAAATAACTATATTGTATAACTTGTCCCATGTGTGAAAACCTTTTCTGACATAAAAATAAATTTAACTAATTAAATTCAATTAATAAAATAATATTTGAAAGAAAACTGTAATAACATCAATACTCATCTCCTACAAGTTTAAAAAAAGGTATTTGAACTACAGTGTATGAATAAATAGTATTTAATTACTGATTGAAAATTTGCACCGTGTTGGAAACATTTCACCTTTTCTCTATTAAAATGATCACCTAATATAACAAGACCTACCCTTCCTTGTTCTACTCTGTACAAGGGCGTGAAAGTGGTAGATAGTTTGTATGACTCTGGTAAAAAGTAAATCTACTTGAGGTAAGTGACCTTCCTACGTGTAGGCAAAATTTCACAATTTCCGTATAACAAATGATCACATAATATAACAGGACAAGGGGGTGTAAAGGGTGGACATCTCTTACAACTCCAATAGAAGATAAAGCTACTTGTTGTGGGTGGTTCTGCATACGTGATTCAGTGGAAACCCTTTATATTCTCTACAAAATAGTTTCATTTCCCTACTTTGGCCCTCAATATATTCACAATGTTTTCCTAACCTTCTTTGGCGATACTATCGTAGCTCTACTGGTCGTTCGCTATAATAATAAAAACAAAACAACAGTTATGATATTTGACAATAAATAAAAAAGAGCTCTAGTTTTTTTAAATAACACACATATCCATTAATTTGTGTTAAAAAAATGGAATCATAAATTGTTAAATTTTAATTACTTGAACGCATTTCAACGTTCATAAGGTCATCTTCAGTGACATAACTCAATTACAATTGTTGCCTTTGTGACACGTAATATTTTCTGTAGTGCTATTATTTGTTTCACGACGCACGTCTATTCCAATTAAACGTATAATATTGTTCTATACATATACCGCTGTTTCAGACTTGGAATGAATATTTTCATTTCGTTATTTTTTTAAACAATGAAGTTAATTTTACGTAATAATAAGAACAAATGAAAAAAACCTATGACGTAAAAAACTAGTTAAACATTTAGAGTCTACAACAAACGATTTCATATCTAAAAAAGCAGAACAGTGATCGATACAACATTACAAACGTTCCAGAACAAATAATTTATTAAATTGCTAATTATAGCACCAATAACTATTATTATATCATCGTTCTAGTTAATTTATTAGTTTCGTCCAGTTATTTTGTATTTTCCATTAACTTAATTTGTTTTGCATTTGCTGTTGCAACTGAAACCTATAACTCTGATATTTGACGTAAGTCGCAACAATTACAAGATATCCTAGGGCTTTCACGCAACATTTAAATTAAGCATTCAGTTATTACAAGTTTGAAAGTTTCATTTTATATTCCCTCAACATTTGTTCAAAGAACATTATTAAAATATATTTTAGGAATACTTTACTTTGTGCGTTTCCACAGCTTTTTATATCTTGAACGTTAAGTCGTTATTGATAAAAATAAACATCAAGTTATTTGATATAGACAAAATTAAATTTAAAGATTAAATAAATTTTAGATTTGAATAAATAAAGAGGTGTAGAGTTATTTTAATGGGTTTGAACAAAACTAGAAATAATTAAGCATGGAGAGTAATTAGAGGGTTCAGGAAAAATACAAAAGAAAGATTAAACATTAAATGTAAGTCTTGTATAATTTCCTCTGAAGATTATTGCATTGAAATCGAAATGATCATCAGGATATAAATAAAAAGTATTTAAGAGATTATATATATTTATAATAACAAGTTACACCAGGGTTGGTCCCTATTTATTATATTAAATGTGTTAAATAAACACAATAAATAAAAACAAAATAATTAAAATAAAATTCGTTAGAGCTTAGCTAGTGAGAACAAATCACAACGAAGCCAATCACTAATGAAGGAGACATTGTCGACAAAACTAGTCTGGTTGTTTTAATAGTCCAATGTGTAGTGAGATTTAGAGATAATTGTTTAAAATTTTACCGTTGACAATTATTATACTCTCTATTAGTTGACAATGTAGAATATAATTGTAAGTCTTGTATAATATCCTCTGAAGATTATTGCTTTGAAATGGAAATGTTCATTAGGATATAAAAAAACGTATTTGTGGTTTAAGAGATTTTATGTATTTATAATAAAAGGTTATACTAGAGTTACATTGTGTTAAGTAAACACAAAAAATTAAAACCAAATATTAACAATAAAATAATTAGTTCTTAGCTAGAGAGAACATTTCACAACGAAGTCAAAGACTGATGAAGGCGACATCGTCGACGAAACTAGTCTGTTTGTTTTAATAAACTAGTGTGTTTGGTATAATAAACTAATGTGTAGTGAGATTTAAAGTTAACGGTTTTAATGTAAAATGTAATAGTAGCTAAATTGACTTGTGAACTGTGGTTATTATTGTTGGTAATTGTAATTCTGTACTTATGTATTGTAGGACTGAAGGCGGTAGCGTAGCCGTTATTGGAACGTTGCCATAAATATTTTGCCATTGCTATAGTTATTTCTCCTACACCACAAATACATGGTTAAAACCCATGAAGTATGGTCTTTATAAGACTTAAAAAAGGTTAAGAAGCTTTTTGAGACAAAACGTCTTGTCGTTAAATAAATGGAATTCAAACGACACTTTGAAATATTTTCAAAATGTAAATAAATACATTTTTAATAAACATGACACAACTGAAATAAAAACAAGTTTGTCAGACATTCTTTTCTTTTGATATCGCAACAATAGTAAGCTAGTACGCAATAAATCAGGACACTCTAATAAATAACTTTTCACATTTGTTTAATTAATGCTAGAGATAAAAAAAAGCGTATTGGATATTCATTTCCCGTGTTCTTTTTGTCCGACGGCGCTAATGGAATCGAGGCCATTATATGTAATGCATTTTAAATGGCTTTGCTTCATTTCCAATATCTAACAATTTATTGAGAGAAGAAATTCCATTGCTTTAATGGGGGTAGAACGTAGTCCGGAATGTGACTCATTTTAGTAGGCTTGAAAAGCGAATATTTATTTAATCTCTGTCTTATGTCTTATCAAGCGCCCCTAAGAATGTTGTGTTGTAAGGCAGTTATTTACATGTTCTTTACCGAGACTTGTAAAATTTGGTTTTTAAATGTCTTAGTTGGAATTTTAGTGGTTTTAAAGAAATTATCATAATTAATATACAATGCGAGATACTACGATACTATGATACTATGTATACTACTTAATATACTATGAGAGATGTTTAAGATTAATCAAAAGCCATTTCGTCTTCGTACTTTCGTAGCCTAACTAATAAAATTATCAATTAATCTAGCATCACTGTGCAATCCTAATAATTAAATCATAACTAATTTACAGAAATAAACGATTAAGTTTAGTCCTGATGTACGTTTCAATATCCCAGTCATCATTAGAGGTTATACCAACAGTTTGTTTGGAAAAAAGAAGCTACTGTCTAGGTTTGTGCGGGAAGGATCAAAGCCCCGTAACAAACGAGTTCCGCACCAATCAGCGATGACCTCGACAATCAGGTTGATGTGAAACAGGTTTTGTGGGCGGGAGTTTTATTCTCCTTTCTGAACTGAAATACGTAGCTGTCTAATTTGTTTCATGACTTTTATGTAGTTATGCTCTAAAGACAATGGCTTGGTATTGACGTAATAATAGAAAAATTGTTACTGTTTTTTCGCGTTTTATTTTGAGTACTGGCCCAGTTAACTTTACTAACCCAATCAACAATTCGGCGTCGAACCTCCCAGTAACGCTTGGGTACGTTAGAGCCGGACAGTATGTTTGGTCAGTAGCGAGGTAAATCCGCTGCGATGGACTCGTAGGTAGTCCACTCTGTGGCTAAGCTTAAACGGACCCAGCTTCACTTCCTTACATATATCCCGGGACTGATCTCACGGTAGTGAGGCTTTTCCACGTTTTGCCTGTGCTCATGATCTTCAGAGTTCTATTAGCCTAAGTAAAGATAGTGTTAAGCTGTCGCATGCTTTTTGAAGTGGTCGCAGAAAACCAAAAGATCAGTTTTTGATGAACCTCGTTTCATTCCTACCGCCCACTTCATACAGGCTGCTTGTAGGTTGTACAGGCTGCTTGTAGGTTCTACAGGCTGCTTGTAGTTTGTTCAGACTGCTTGTAGGTTGTACAGGCTGCTTGTAGGTTGTAGAGGCTGCTTATAGGTTGTACAGGCTGCTTGTAGGTTGTACAGGCTGCTTGTAGGTTGTAAGCTTCAACTCAATCTGTGTATCGTTATCTTATAATCGTTCCAGTTCCAGCACATCTCTGTTTCGGGCAAACGGTTCCTGTACGTCGTTATCTAGGTGTGTGAACGCTTTAAGGCGTTAGTTCAAAAGGAAGGTAAATATACAAATGCTATTCATGTCCTTGTTCATCTGGTATATCATGCATTGCTCTACTGACAGTTTATGTATACTCCTTGCCTATCTGTGATTGGACCTAAGATCGCCAATATCCGGTTTTACTTATCAGAGCTTCTTTCCTTATCGTACGTAGTAGTCTGCAGCTTACAAACGTATCGTCTCATGTCAACGGATTTACCATATTGACATATTGACATTTTTATATATAAAGTAATTTACTTGGATATAGGACTCGTGCGTAGCTGAAGGGAAATGTTATGAAGGCATAAAACATTGCCTTACTTAATAAATGTATAATATGACTGGTTATTTTATATTACTAAGTGGATTATGTTTAATTTGATAAAATACATTTCTATCTGTAAAGAAAAAACATACTCAATTATCGACCAATGAATCTTATTTTAAAACGAAAGTTATAAAAGTTCGTGTAATTTATTCGATTCAGTTTATCATCCAACGTGAACAAATAATAAAGTATGTAGGAATTTAACTATCCATGAAACTTTAAAAAATATTGATCTTGTCGTTGTATAGTTGATTTATCAGATTTAATAATGGTTGTAAAATATTTATACAAATTAGCTTAATGTAGAAATATTTTGGTTTAACGTAACTAATTTTGAACTGATTATAATTCACAGAATAACTATATTTCACTAAAAATTAGGATCTAAGAAAATACATTATTCCCAATGTTTTAAATTATTTTTAAAAATAAATTGACTTTTAACTTGTCGCATTAGTATTACCCGATTTGTTTAAGAGCCTATTTAGAACTAAAGAAGCCTACAATAAACTCAGCTAAATTTATAAGCGCCGTAACATTTGGCGTTACAGTCACTGAATCAATGATGGTAGCGCCAAAAATTATCAATTAATCTAACATCACTGTGCAATCCTAATAATCAAATCATAACTAATTTACAAAAATAAATTATTAAGTTTAGTCCTGATGTACGTTTCAATATCCCAGTCATCATTAGAGGTTATATCAACAGTTTGTTTTACTGTCAGTAGAAATTATATATATATAATAGAGGTCAATATATAAGGAGAGTGCCTACTAATAAAAGGAATTAAAAAATAAATGAATATAATTTAGTAGAAATGAACCAAAGTTGCTACAAATTGTTAAAGATTACGATGGACTTTAATGAGCCTATATTCGTATTGGAAATGTTATCAATACAACTTATTTGCCACGTGCTTGTCGTTGATGGACTGCAAATAAATAGTTTGCCAATATCTCTGGACTAGTAAAAATGCACTCATTTAGCCTAAATAAAATATGTTTACAATAGAGCCTAATGTATGCAGAACTTTGCCAAATCCACACGCCACACATTACGTATGCCAAATGATATCAACTCATTTCGATACACAGCGACAAGCAAATCAATCATACACGACGAGCATGTAACATAAAGGATCGTATATTTACATATTGATGTGTCAGGGCTGATACGGGTATGTTAAATTGTTGCAATCTGGGGTTGCACTTTGACGCGGTAGAGGCGACATTCTTATACGTTCTTGAGGTACGTCGCTATGTGTCGCTAGACTGAATTTGGTTTAACCTAAATTTTAATATATTTCTGCAAGTTTGGCTTTTTATTTATCTCCTTGTAGTGTTTATAAATGTTTAGGAAGATAATAAAAAAAATAATAACACTTTAAGTAACTCAAGGCTCTAGAAAATTACATACACTGAATTTACCTCCGTTATGGTATTAGTATTTGTTATCAATCCAAACTCGCGACTCGTATGTTTTCTATCTTCGCGTCTTATAAATTCCTTGAGATAAATTTCAGCATTGTAGGTTTGATGTTTGCTGGGTGTTCTATTTATCAATACAAACACGTCTTTCAAGATTTGTAGAACCCCTCGGGGGCACAAGGGCAGTGTTTTTTTTATCGAAACAGGTAAATGCATTTAGAGGTGTTCGCCGAGGGATTAGTGTGGGACACCAAGAAAATAATTCCTGCTTACAATAGAATGTAAATGTTAAACACACACAAATGTTAAACTACTTTACACTTTAAGATATATAAACTAAAATAGCTTCTACTTAGTTAATTAAATTTACCATTTCGTCCCATCTTGAACCTTATTTCCTGTTTTTACGGATAGAATAAAAACGAGGAGTTTCTATTGGTGTTTGTATGTGTTGCGATCACAGCCAGTCACTTTGCAAATGTCAGATGTGATAAGAAGAATAAAAGCAAGTAGTATAAACACAAACGTTAGTGTCAATTCCAACTTAGACCAACAAGGAAAGATTATATTTTAGTAAATATTTATTACATAATTGCAATTAATATAAATAAAGTAACACTCGTATTAAAGCAGCTGTTCTACCATATCTAACTTATAACATAAAATCAGCTGTTTTATGAAGTATGTTTTCACTTAATTTCAGCCAAATGGGACGAAATAACTATATTGTATACCTTGTCCCATGTGTGAAAACATTTTCTGACATAAAAATAAATTTAATTCATTAAATTCAATTAATAAAATAATATTTGAATGAAAACTGTAAAAACATCAATAGTCATCTCATACAAGTTTAAAAAAAGGTATTTGAACTACAGTGTATGAATAAATAGTGTTTAATTACCGATTGAAAATTTGCACCGTGTTGGAAACATTTCACCTTTTCTCTATTAAAAATGATCTCCTAATATAACAAGACCTACCCTTCCTTGTTCTACTCTGTACAAGACGTGAAAATGGTAGATAGTTTGTATGACTCTGGTCAAAAGTAAATCTACTTGAGGTAAGTGATCTTTCTACGTGTTGGCGAAATTTCACAATTTCCGTATAACAAATGAACACTCAATATAACAATATCCACCCTTCCTTGTTTTACTCTGTACAAGGGGGTGTATGGGCAGATAGTTTGTATGACTCTGGTAAAAAGTAAATCTACTTGAGGTAAGTGATCTTTCTACGTGTTGGCGAAATTTCACAATTTCCGTATAACAAATGAACACTCAATATAACAATATCCACCCTTCCTTGTTCTACTCTGTACAAGACGTGAAAATGGTAGATAGTTTGTATGACTCTGGTAAAAAGTAAATCTACTTGAGGTGAGTGATCTTTCTACGTGTTGGCGAAATTTCACTATTTCTGTATAACAAATGAACACTCAATATAACAAGACCTACCCTTCCTTGTTCTACTCTGTACAAGGGGATGTATGGACAGATAGTTTGTATGACTCTGGTAAAAAGTAAATCTACTTGAGGTAAGTGATCTTTCTACGTGTTGGCGAAATTTCACTATTTCTGTATAACAAATGAACACTCAATATAACAAGACCTACCCTTCCTTGTTCTACTCTGTACAAGGGGATGTATGGACAGATAGTTTGTATGACTCTGGTAAAAAGTAAATCTACTTGAGGTAAGTGATCTTTCTACGTGTTGGCGAAATTTCACTATTTCTGTATAACAAATGAACACTCAATATAACAAGACCTACCCTTCCTTGTTCTACTCTGTACAAGGGGATGTATGGACAGATAGTTTGTATGACTCTGGTAAAAAGTAAATCTACTTGAGGTAAGTGATCTTTCTACGTGTTGGCGAAATTTCACTATTTCTGTATAACAAATGAACACTCAATATAACAAGACCTACCCTTCCTTGTTCTACTCTGTACAAGGGGATGTATGGACAGATAGTTTGTATGACTCTGGTAAAAAGTAAATCTACTTGAGGTAAGTGACCTTTCTACGTGTAGGCAAATTTTCGCTATTTCTGTATAACAAATGAACACCTAATATAACAAGATCCACCCTTCCTTGTTTTACTCCGTACAAGGCGGCGTATGGGCAGATAGTTTGTATGACTCTGGTAAAAAGTAAATCTACTTGATTTAAGTGATCTTTCTACGTGTTGGAGAAATTTCACAATTTCCGTATAACAAATGAACACTTAATATAACAAGACCTACCCTTGTTTATTCTCCTCTGTACAAGGGAGTGTAAAGGGTAGACATCTCTTACAAATTCAATAGAAGATAAAGCTACTTGTTGTGGGTGGTTCTGCATACGTGATTCAGTGGAAACTCTTTATATTCTCTATAAAAGGGTTCCATGTCCCTACTTTGACACTCACTATATTCACAATGTTTTCCTAACCACCTTAGGTGATACTGTCAGAGCCCTAATGGTCGATCGCCTTAATAATAGAAACAAAACAACAGTTATGATTTTTTACTATAAATAAAAAAAGATTTCTTGTTTTTTTAAAATAAAACGCATATCCATTAATTTGCGTTAAAAAAATGGAACCATAAATGGTTAAATTTTAATTACGTGAACGCATTTCAACATTCATACGGTCATCTTTAGTGACATAACTCAATTACAATTGTTGCCTTTGTGACACGTAATATTTACTGTAGTGCTATTATTTGTTTCACGTCTATTCCATTTAAACGGAATAATATTATTCTATACATATACCGCTGTTTCAGATTTGGAATGAATATTTTAATTTCGTTATTTTTTTAAAGAATAGAGTTAACTTTATGTAATAATAGGAACAAATGAAAAAACCTATGACGTAAAAAATTAGTTAAACATTTAGAGTCTACAACGAACGATTACATATCTACTAAAGCAGAACAGTGATCGATACAACATTACAAACGTTCCACAACAAATAATTTATTAAATTGCTAATTATAGCACCAATAACTTATTAATATATCATCGTTCTAGTTAATTTATTAGTTACGTCGAGTTATTTTGTATTTTCCACTAACTTAATTTGTTTTGCATTTGCTGTTGCAACTGAAACCTATAATTCTGATATTTGATGTAAGTCGCATCAATTACAAGATATCCCCCGAGCTTGCTTGCGACGCTGTAACATTGAAATTAAGCATTCAGTTATTATAAGTTTGAAAGTTTCATTTTATATTCCCTCAACATTTGTTCAAAGAACATTATTAAAATATATTTTAGGAATACTTCATTTTGTGCGTTTCCACAGCTTTTTATATCTTGAACGTTAAGTCGTTATTGATAAAAATAAACATCAAGTTATTTGATATAGACAAAATTAAATTTAAAGATTAAATAAATTTTAGATTTGAATAAATAAAGATGTGTAGAGTTATTTAAATGAGTTTGAACAAAACTAGAAATAAGGAAGCATGGAGAGTAATTAGAGGATTCAGGAAAAATACAAAAGAAAGATTAAACATTAAATGTATGTCTTCTATAATTTCCTCTGAAGATTATTGCTTTGAAATGGAAATGTTCATTAGGATATAAAAAAAACCTATTTGTGGTTTAAGAGATTTTATGTATTTATAATAAAAAGTTATACTAGAGTTACATTGTGTTAAGTAAACACAATAAATTAAAACCAAATATTAACAATAAAATAATTAGAGCTTAGCTAGAGAGAACAACTCACAACAAAGTCAAGCACTGATGAAGGCGACATCGTTGACGAAACTAGTCTGTTTGTTTTAATAAACTAGTGTGTTAGTTATAATAAAGTAATGCGTAGTGAGATTTAAAGTTACCTGTTCTAGTTTTTATCGTTGAAAATTAATCTCTATAAATTAACAATGTAGTCCTACATTTCGGATACAAGGGAAACATCTTCCGAAGTGCTATATCAGTGTTTGTAGAGATGATTACCTTGTGACCCAAATGCACGTCACGCGTCGATTTGTAGCGAATAATAATTCTTATTGTATTATTAATCATGTTTACTGTGACAGAAATTATTGTTGAAATAAATGCGGTTTATTTGCGAATAAATACAAATATTTATTAAAACTGGCAATGTGTTATTTTCATCAGTCCAGAATACATGAGTACACAATTAAAATTACCAAAAGTAAAAACAATCATTCATAAATAAACATTGCTATAATAAAATGTCTTATATTTTAAAATATTACAAAAACGTTTAGTTACTAATTTTTGGGTTTTTGTAATGTTTTATAATTATAAGAAATGTAATAGTAGCTATATTGACTTGTGAACTGTGGTTATTATTGTTGGTAATTGTAATTGTGTACTTATGTATTGTAGGGCTGAAGGCGGTAGCGTAGCCGTTATTGTAGTGTTGCCTGTTTTAACAAATATTTGTATTTATTTGCCAATAAATCGAATTCACTTACACAATAATGTTATTGGGGTTCTTCGGATATTACTTATTGTGTGTAATTATACCTTATTCCATAGTTGGTAAAGACAATAACTAATTAAATTTGTTCAAATGGTAAAATGAGAAAGTTAATGTAACAAAGCGATTGGCGTGTTTTTTGTAAACGTTCGATATTTTTTACTCCAGTTGAGAATAGGTGTAATTTTGGAAAAGCTCTGAGCACGCACTTTATATCTGATATTTATACATTAAAGAATACTGTACTCTGTATAGGTTGATGGATTCTTAGAGCCAGAACTACCTGCGGTCAATCCCAATAACCCCCCCCCCCCCGTCTCTGGACCTACCTGCAATGAATCCATCTAAGATTAACTTACTACACTTATTAATTTCTTTAAAGAACAATATGTTTTCAACAGTTATTTCAATTGTATGGAAAGTAATACCAGACTCGACTATATTATGCTTTAAAACTTATGTTTAATATCAGCTAAATTAGAAACTAGTATTTGATTTCCTTAGCTACATGTAAACATTAGGTATCTCATATGTAATTATAAAATTCAGCAAAAATAAACATTAGATTTGCTCAATAAACAGCGGGGTAGCAAAAGAACTATACAGTAAAATGGTACTTTGGTATTACACCGACCACAGACCTATAAAAGTTTAATGAAAGGATTTCTTTATGTATATTTTCATTCGGTAATGTCCTACAATCCCTACACGTGTGTGGTCAGTGTAATACCAAGGTACCATACAAGCAGTGGATATTGTGAGTTTATTTTGTTAAAGTTCGACATGTTTAAAGCTCGGTAGAGAAAAAGAAGTCTATAGACATAATTCTGGCAATTTTCTGACCTCGCCTTCATATCTCGCAATTTCTGTTAAAGAATAGTAGATGTAAGGTTTCAACAATCGAGGTTTCAACAAAACGACTGTACAATAAACAGCTAAGTAATATATACATATCCGTGCCTTATAAACTGCAATAACGTGTATTTTATAAAGGCTTAAGATCGTGTTTAGCTCCGCGGAGTAAGTTTCCAAGCAAATGTGAGAGCACTAAGACCTAAATAGGCTGAGGGTTATAGCGTGTGCCTTCTGTTACGTCCTCCCACAGGACATTAGGCATTAAACAAAAAAAACTCTTCCCCCCCCATTTAAATCCCCGGATATCTCTCAACAGCAAATGCTTGGGTAATATACTGCTCACTGTGGCAGTGCTATATTTTTAGTGTAATTAGAAATGTTTGAACTTTTAAATTTATTATTTAATTTTGAACCAGATATCACATCTTTTTAACACAAATTTACTTCAAAACTGAATGATAAAGACATTGTGATTTCTTTTCTTTGTGTTTTAAATATCACAATTTGATATTGAAATTGATTTAGAAAACATTAGTCGTAACATCAATAAAAGTTAACAAGTTTGTGCAAGTTTTAATAGTATATGAAGTACTTTGTAGTACGCGTGCCCGTACGACGAGGACGGCTCGTAAATCCCAATCAAGTTGGAAAACCTCCAAAGTCTATCGATCCAGAAATCTGCTGACTCTTGTCCGCAATTAAAACTAACGCTCAGTGGATGTAATTTACTCGCAATATTAAAGCCGGGGGAATAGTTTTTTGTCTTGCGCTTTGACGTCAGGCGTAATTTTGAATTTCTGATTGTTTAATAGTATATAAAGTAATAACTTTGCACATTGACTAAAATATAAAAATGATATCTTATTTTTGCTAATGGCCGGAGTTATACATATACCCATTAAAGTGATACCCCATTTATACTATTGGCCGTAGTTATACAGATACCCATTCAAGTGATACTCCATTTATACTAATGGCCGGAGTTATACATATACCCGTTAAAGTGATACCCTTTTCATACATATGACCGGAGTTATACATATACCCATTAAAGTGATGCCCCATTTATACTAATGGCCGGAGTTATACATATACCCATTAAAGTGGTACCCCATTTATACTATTGGCCGGAGTTATACATATACCCATTAAAGTGATACCCCATTTATACTATTGGCCGGAGTTATACATATACCCATTAAAGTGGTACCCCATTTATACTAATGGCCGGAGTTATACATATACCCATTAAAGTGGTACCCCATTTATACTAATGGCCGGAGCTATACATATACCCATTAAAGTGATGCCCCATTTATACTAATGGCCGGAGTTATACATATACCCATTAAAGTGGTACCCCATTTATACTAATGGCCGGAGCTATACATATACCCATTAAAGTGATACCCCATTTATACTATTGGCCGGAGTTATACATATACCCATTAAAGTGATGCCCCATTTAAACTATTGGCCGGAGTTATACATATACCCATTAAAGTGATACCCCATTTATACTAATGGCCGGAGTTATACATATACCCATTAAAGTGATACCCCATTTATACTAATGGCCGGAGTTATACATATACCCATTAAAGTGATACCCCATTTATACTAATGGCCGGAGTTATACATATACCCATTAAAGTGATACCCCATTTATACTAATGGCCGGAATTATACATATACCCATTCAAGTGATACCCCATTTATACTAATGGTCAGAGTTATACATATACCCATTCAAGTGATACCCCATTTATACTATTGGCCGGAGTTATACATATACCCATTCAAGTGATACCCCACTTATACTAATGGCCGAAGTTATACATATACCAATTCAAGTGATACCCCATTTTTACTATTGGCCGGAGTTATACATATACCCGTTAAAGTGATACCCTATTTATACATATGACCGGAGTTATACATATACCCATTAAAATGATGCCCCATTTATACTAATGGCCGGAGTTATACATATACCCATTAAAGTGATACCCCATTTATACTAATGGCCGGAGTTATACATATACACGTTAAAGTGATACCCCATTTATACTATTGACCGGAGTTATACATATACCCGTTAAAGTGATACCCTATTTATACATATGACCGGAGTTATACATATACCCATTAAAGTGATGCCCCATTTATACTAATGGCCGGAGTTATACATATACCCATTAAAGTGATACCCCATTTATACTATTGACCGGAGTTATACATATACCCGTTAAAGTGATACCCAATTTATACATATGCCCGGAGTTATACATATACTCATTAAAGTGATTCCTCATTTATACTAATGGCCGGAGTGATACATATACCCAATAAAGTGATACCCCATTTATACTAATGGCCGGAGTTATACATATACCCATTAAAGTGGTACCCCATTTATACTAATGGCCGGAGCTATACATATACCCATTAAAGTGATACCCCATTTATACTATTGGCCGGAGTTATACATATACCCATTAAAGTGATACCCCATTTATACTATTGGCCGGAGTTATACATATACCCATTAAAGTGATACTCCATTTATTCTAATGGCTTGAGTTATACATATACCCATTAAAGTGATACCCCATTTATACTAATGGCCGGAATTATACATATACCCATTCAAGTGATACCCCATTTATACTAACGGTCAGAGTTATACATATACCCATTTAAGTGATACCCCATTTATACTATTGGCCGGAGTTATACATATACCCATTCAAGTGATACCCCATTTATACTAATGGCAGGAGTTATACATATACCCATTCAAGTGATACCCCATTTATACTAATGGCCTGAGCTAAACATATACCCGTTAAAGTGATACCCTATTTATACTAATGGCCGGAGTTATACATATACCCATTCAAGTGATACCCCATTTATACTAATGGCCGGAGTTATACATATACCCGTTAAAGTGATACCCCATTTATACTAATGGCCGGAGTTATACATATACCCATTCAAGTGATACCCCATTTATACTAATGGCCTGAGCTATACATATACCCGTTAAAGTGATACCCCATTTATACTAATGGCCGGAGTTATACATATACCCATTCAAGTGATACCCCATTTACACTAATGGCCGGAGTTATACATATACCCATTAAAGTGATACCCCATTTATACTAATGGCCGGAGTTATACATATACCCATTAAAGTGATACTCCATTTATACTAATGGCCGGAGTTATACATCTACCCATTCAAGTGATACCCCATTTATACTAATGGCCGGAGTTATACATATACCCATTAAAGTGATACCCCTTTTATACTATTGGCCGGAGTTATACATATACCCATTAAAGTGATACCCCATTTATAATAATGGCCGGAGTTATACATCTACCCATTAAAGTGATACCCCATTTATACTAATGGCCGGAGTTATACATATACCCATTCAAGTGATGCCCCATTTATACTAATGGCCGGAGTTATACATATACCCATTAAAGTGATACCCCATTTATACTATTGACCGGAGTTATACATATACCCGTTAAAGTGATACCCAATTTATACATATGCCCGGAGTTATACATATACTCATTAAAGTGATTCCTCATTTATACTAATGGCCGGAGTGATACATATACCCAATAAAGTGATACCCCATTTATACTAATGGCCGGAGTTATACATATACCCATTAAAGTGGTACCCCATTTATACTAATGGCCGGAGCTATACATATACCCATTAAAGTGATACCCCATTTATACTATTGGCCGGAGTTATACATATACCCATTAAAGTGATACCCCATTTATACTATTGGCCGGAGTTATACATATACCCATTAAAGTGATACTCCATTTATTCTAATGGCTTGAGTTATACATATACCCATTAAAGTGATACCCCATTTATACTAATGGCCGGAATTATACATATACCCATTCAAGTGATACCCCATTTATACTAACGGTCAGAGTTATACATATACCCATTCAAGTGATACCCCATTTATACTATTGGCCGGAGTTATACATATACCCATTCAAGTGATACCCCATTTATACTAATGGCAGGAGTTATACATATACCCATTCAAGTGATACCCCATTTATACTAATGGCCTGAGCTAAACATATACCCGTTAAAGTGATACCCTATTTATACTAATGGCCGGAGTTATACATATACCCATTCAAGTGATACCCCATTTATACTAATGGCCGGAGTTATACATATACCCGTTAAAGTGATACCCCATTTATACTAATGGCCGGAGTTATACATATACCCATTCAAGTGATACCCCATTTATACTAATGGCCTGAGCTATACATATACCCGTTAAAGTGATACCCCATTTATACTAATGGCCGGAGTTATACATATACCCATTCAAGTGATACCCCATTTACACTAATGGCCGGAGTTATACATATACCCATTAAAGTGATACCCCATTTATACTAATGGCCGGAGTTATACATATACCCATTAAAGTGATACTCCATTTATACTAATGGCCGGAGTTATACATCTACCCATTCAAGTGATACCCCATTTATACTAATGGCCGGAGTTATACATATACCCATTAAAGTGATACCCCTTTTATACTATTGGCCGGAGTTATACATATACCCATTAAAGTGATACCCCATTTATAATAATGGCCGGAGTTATACATCTACCCATTAAAGTGATACCCCATTTATACTAATGGCCGGAGTTATACATATACCCATTCAAGTGATACCCCATTTATACTAATGGTCAGAGTTATACTTATACCCATAAAGTGATACCCCATTTATACTAATGGCCGGAGTTATACATCTACCCATTAAAGTGATACCCCATTTATACTAATGGCCGGAGTTATACATATACCCATTCAAGTGATACCCCATTTGTACTAATGGTCAGAGTTATACATATACAAATTAAAGTGATACCCCATTTATACTATTGGCCGTAGTTATACATATACCCATTAAAGTGATACCCTATTTATACTATTGGCCGGAGTTATACATCTACCCATTAAAGTGATACCCCATTTATGCTAATGGCCGGAGTTATACATATACCCATTCAAGTGATACCCCATTTGTACTAATGGTCAGAGTTATACATATACCCATTAAAGTGATACCCCATTTATACTATTGGCCGTAGTTATACATATACCCATTAAAGTGATACCCCATTTATACTAATGGCTGGAGTTATACATATACCGCGGAATACTGTGAAACTATAACAGATTGTTTTGCTTCCTATCCATCATAGCCTCACACGTTTCGGACAACTCTTATCCTCAGAAACTATAAATATGTTCGTTTGAAAGTCGTATGGAAACTTATTTAAAATACATCAAATATGGAACGTAAAAGTTGTTCCAACTTTTAATATTTTAATATGTTATATATACAACCTAATAGGTTATGTTTAGTTTCTCAATTAAGTTTAAATTGTGTAGCATCACTGAAGATGATGACATATTGTCATTGAAACGCGTATGATAATAAAGTTTTTATAATTGAGAGTTGTACCATATTTATTCTTTTATTTATTACTATATACTGTATAGAGAGGAAAATGAAAAATTGGAAAGAAATTCGCTTTCTATTTTGCCACTTAATATTGCGATTCTGCCATATGTATATACATAACTATATTAATTATAGCTATTTAATAAAGAAGTGACTAAAATATAATTTTTCTTTGTTAACCTCAGTAAGATTTTTTTTTATATTACTTGTTACAAACTGAGGTCTAGCAAGAGCAGTTTATATATAAGTTCCAGATAGGTGCATTTCTAGTGTAGATTTCAGGGAAAACTTCGTCACGCACGACAAGTCAGTCGTATGCCAGAATATTTCACTTCAGAATATGTTTAGAAAAATTTTAAATTCATTCGCAAATGCAGCTGACCTCGTGTTGGTAATTTGCCCGTGAAGTTATACAAACGTATTTACAGCGTATGTAGTAGGAAATATAAGATGTGCATAGTTTAGGAAAGTACATGGAAAATTTCCAATTCAAATGCTGCTATTAAAACTTTGCCGGAATATAAACAAGAATGTTAGCAGACAATTTAAATAAGCTGCTGACGCCATTTGCAATTCAAGTTCTCACTTCCCCGACTCCACGTTCGCATTATACAATTTAATCACCTTTCTTCAACTACGAACCTTATTAATTGTGTTTTATAAATCGACCTAATACAATAATTTTAAATAAACGTCGTGTCTGTGTCTGAAACACGCCCGCTATGAGTGTAATCCTATACTCGTTGTAGACATTCTAAACTTAACTTTGAAAATATCTTTTTATCATAATGTTTCTTACAAATTTATTCGAATCTTCAAAAAAAAGACATTTATTTACACAATACAGAATGCAACATAACCTAAAATTAATCTTTAACAACATATCGTTTCTTTGACATTCACTCGAATATCCAAAAGAAAATACATCGTTACATAATAGAAAACGGAACATAACCTAAAAATAGTCTTTATTAAAATAATTTTTTTTAAACATTTTCTTCGAATGGCCAAAAGAAAAAGGCATATGATTACACAATACAGTTAGCAACATAACCATAGCAAGAACCATAGCCATACCAAGAACTAACTAGGTTAGTTGGCAAAGCATTTGTTTAAACGCATGACGTATATTACTTTGTTTACTGTAGAATATTACGTGAAATGCTATTGAATTGAAAACTTTCTAATTTATAAGTTAATAAATATAACAGTTTATAAAATAAATCTTACTAAATTATTTTGCAATAATAAAATCCAGTAATGTAAACAAAAATATTATAAAGCAAATCTATTAAAATCAACAATGAACAATTGTATTCTGTTACATTTTATTAAATAATTGCAATTAATGTAAAGAAAGTAACATTAAATATGCTTTAGAACAGATGTTCTACCACATGACCTATAACATAAAATCAGCTGTCTTATCAAATCATATGTTCTCACTTATTTCACCCAAATAGAACGAATTAACAATATTGCATGCCTTGTCCGATTTGTGAAACGTTTTTAAGCCTTATAAAACTAAAATTAGCTGATTAAATTGAAATAATTGATAGTAATTGAATAAACTGTTTTAACATCAAGTGCCATCCACTACAAGTTTAGAAAAATGTATTTACATTGAGAGGATGAATGAAAAGAATTTTATCAACGATTGAAAGTTTGAACAAGGTGTAGTCTGTATAAGGAGAGGGTTAACTAATGGTAGGAATTGAATGAATGAACTCCATTTTTGTGTGTTAAGGTGGACTAATATTAATGTAAATAAATTGTTTTATTTTGAGAAAGATATGAATTGGGTTACTATTTGTACACGTAAAGGCTAGAATATTGATTGAAATTTATTTACTAACGGGTTTTCAAACTGTGGTCCTCGTAGTCCTTGGGTTACGCAAAAATGTTCAAGGGGGACGCGTAATTAAAAATAAACCATTTATTTCTTTCTGTTTCGTGCTACAATTTGATCCGATTAAAAAAAAAATATTTCAGTGCTACGTTGTTGGAATTTTCAGATTGGTGTTGGAGAGGAGCATCAAGAACTTTCAAACACTGCTGTAAAGATCCTTATTGGGTTTCTAACTACATACTTATGTGAAAGATGGGTTTCGAGCTTAAAATATCTAAACAGTAAGTACAGAAACAATCTTAATGTTGAGGACGGTTTAAGGTTGTACTTAACAAACCTTGCCGGGACATTATGAAAATATGTAAAAAGAAACAAGGTCCTCTTTCACATTAATTTTATTGTGATCATATTTGTCAGAAGCATATTTGATAACAATAACCGAACGATAACAATAACCGAACGCTTAATCACGATGTAGTCTACAGCCGTACTGCATTGAGCTCACTGTATTATTGCCACAACTGTTTGTTCTGAACGATCCTACCTTTAAGCCTATCATTACATCAAGTAATTCTAATTCTGTAACACTATAATTAAACTGTACTTACAAATTTTTGATGCTATTCCGGACAGTTTTATGTACAGTAGTAGAATTTCTGTAATTTAGTTTTCTACTTGTTAAAATTAGTGGGCATATTTCATGTCAGTTTATTTTATTCGACTGTAGATTTTTTTTAAACACTGAATCTAGCATAATTGAAAAAATACAGTATATAGAACTACGTAAAACACTTGATCAAAACATTTTAACACATAAAACTCCATTATAAAACACTTCAATCTTATTTACACTTCAAATTTACATTTACTTTTTCTCGAAGAATTTCTCTATATGTGACTGTCTGTAGTCTTCTCGTAAAATATTGTTTATAAATTGTTCATATTCATAATGTTTGTTGAAATTTTCTGCTTTTTGTTGAACAAACTGCCTTAGAATCTCAAGAGCTTGGTGAACTTCCTGCTTAGATCTTTGCGGTACACATTTATCATTTTCGTCATCATCGCCTTCTTCTTTTTCAGTAACTTTTGATGTTGAAGCAACTACCTCACAAATATCGTCTTCAGTCGTTTCCGCTGCTGTTTCAATACTATCGTCAACTTCCATCCACTCAGTATATTCTTTTAAGGACAAATCGAAAGGCTTCAAGTTCTCTTCAGAGTCTTCCTCAGATGTAGCTTGCTCTCGATTTTCTTCAACAAAAAAAAAACACCTTTTCTAAAGCAATTTTTCACAGTTTTTTCAGAAACTTCACTCCAAGGTTTTACTATCAGATGAATAGCATCGAGTAAAGAAGTTTTTTTAGCCAATTCATTTGAGGTAAGGGTTTGAAATTCATCCATATTTTCTATAATTCTAGCACGCATCTCTCGTCGATAAAAACTTTTGAGATTTTTAATTATGCCTTGGTCACATGGCTGAATAATTGATGTTGTATTGGCCGGAAGGTAAATCACTTTGATGTGTTTTAGCGTAGTGCTTATGTCATTATGTGCAGTGCAGTTGTCTAGTAGAAGGACAATATTGCGTTTGAGGCTGGTATCCCAATTAGTCAGCCATTCATTAAAAATTTTTGATGTCATCGAAGCATTGGAGTTTGAATGATATTCAACCGGTAGCTTTTTGATACCTTGAAAACAACGTGGAATTTTAGATTTACCGATAATTAAGAGTTTTTCTTTATGACCAACCATGTTAACACAACACAAAACAGTTATTCTTTGTTTACATATTTTACAGCCGTTAGCAATTTCATTTTTAAATAAGTAAGTATGTTCGGGTAAAGCACGATAATAAAGTCCTGTTTGATCTGCATTGTATATGCAGCTAGGAGAATACTCGGCCAAAATCTTTGGCCATTCGTATTGTAACCAGTCCTCAGCTCAAACAAAATCAGCATTTCTTTTTTCACCACACGTTTTCTTGTAAACAATGTTTTCCCTTTTCTTCCATCGATTGAACCATCCATCTGTGTCGTTAAAATCCTGTTTTATTATTTTTTCGGCAAGATCCTCAGCTTTTAGACGCATTAGTGGGCCGTCAACTCGAGGATCTTTTTCGCGAACATTTTTAAACCACAATTTCAAAGCTGATTCCACTTGCGGATCCTTCCCAGAAGGATGTCTTTTGTTGTCAACATTTGCATTACACTTTGATAATGACAAGATTTTTTCTTTGTTGTTCAATAATTTACATAAGAGAGGTTGAGAAACGCCAAGTTGAGAAGCAGCATTTCTTTGACTCATTTTTGGTAATTTACTGTACCTATCTAGAATGTCAAGTTTTTGTTTAAGACTTGAATCGCGTCGTTTCTTTTGAGATTCGGACATCTTGCAATACTGTCCTTTGAATCTTCAAGTGACACTAAACTCTACAAAACAAACGAAAAAGATCTTTAAAAATTAAGTTATGTAAAATCACACTGAAATACTGTAATAAACGTTCATAAAAATTCACTGTTAAAAAATACAGTAGGACTGTACTGTAAATGGCTCAGTAGTAACATCAACTAATGTTAACAAACAACTAAAGACGACTCAAGCGAGGCTAGGGTGTTTGTGTAAACAAAGAGTAAGGGAGACATTCTGAGAACTGTGCTAAGTGCTCAAACCCTTATAAAGTATTTCTGTCATTCTAAAAATAAACATTCTATGAATTGGGCGTCATTGTGTGTTGCACGTGCTGTTTACACTACTTTGTAGACATTTTTACTTGGTCCATGCTAGTATACGTTGACGCATATGATTTTGAATGGCAAATTAAATGATAATAATAAGCGAACAGATGATTACAATAAGCGGCCTAATTACAATGTATTAATTTCCGTCCGTGTTTGTTTTTCAATGAAACGATATCAATAACCGAATGATAACATTAACCGTGATCACAATAAGCGGCGCCGACTGTATTTCCAAATGTATTGTGTTTTTCATGTAAAAAGTGTTTTTAATTTAACTAAATACAATAAAAGGATACGTACAATTGTAATATGTCATTGAGGAGTACAATCTTTGAAAAATATTGAAAACTTCTGATTCTAACCTATTATACCGATATTTATGAATGGTTTCATAAATATTTTGCCATTGCTATAGTTATTTCTCAGAAACAACAAATACATGGTTAAAACCCATGAAGTATGGTCTTTATACGAAAAAACGTCCTTTCGTTAAATAAATGGAATTCAAACGACACTTTGAAATATTTTCAAAATGTAAATAAATAAATTTTTAATAAACATGACACAACTGAAATAAAAACAAGTTTGTCAGACATTCTTTTCTTTTGATATCGCAACAATAGTAAGCTAGTACGCAATAAATCAGGCCACTCTAATAAATAACTTTTCACATTTGTTTAATTAATGCTGGAGATAAAAAAAGCGTGTTGGATATTCATTTTCCGTGTTCTTTTTGCCCGACGGCGCTAATGGAATCGAGGCCATTATATGCAATGCATTTTAAATGGCTTTGCTTCATTTCCAATATCTAACAATTTATTGAGAGAAGAAATTCCATTGCTTTAATGGGGTTAGAACGTAGTCCGGAATGTGACTCATTTTAGTAGGCTTGAAAAGCGAATATTTATTTAATCTCTGTCTTATGTCTTATCAAGCGCCCCTAAGAATGTTGTGTTGTAAGGCAGTTATTTCCATGTTCTTTACCGAGATTTGTAAATTTTTGTTTTTAAATGACTTAGTTGGAATTTTAGTGGTTTTAAAGAAATTATCATAATTAATATACTATGCGAGATGTTTAAGATTAATGAAAAGCCATTTCGTCTTCGTACTTTCGTAGCCTAACTAATAAAATTATCAATTAATCTAACATCATTGTGCAATCCTAATAATCAAATCATAACTAATTTACAGAAATAAACGATTTAGTTTAGTCCTGATGTACGTTTCAATATCCCAGTCATCATTAGAGGTTATATCAACAGTTTGTTTGGAAAAAAATAGCTACTGTCTAGGTTTGTGCGTGAAGGACCGAAGCCCCGCCGAACAAACGAGTTCCGCACCAATCAACGATGACCTCAAAAATCAGGTTGTAGTGGAACAGGTTTTGTGTGCAGGTTTTTTATTCTCTTTTCTGAACTGAAATACGGAGCTGTCTAATTTGTTTTATGACTTTTATGTAGTTATGCTCTAAAGACAATGGCTTGGTATTGACGTTGTAATAATAGAAAAAATGTTACTGTTTTTTCACGTTTTATTTTGAGTACTGGCCCAGTTAACTTTACTAACCCAATCAACAATTCGGCGTCGAACCTCCCAGTAACGCTTGGGTACGTTAGAGCCGGACAGTATGTTTGGTCAGTAGCGAGGTAAATCCGCTGCGATGGACTCGTAGGTAGCCTGCTCTGTGGCTAAGCTTAAACGAACCCAGCTTCACTTCCTTACATATATCCTGGGACTGATCTCACGGTAGTAAGGCTTTTCCACGTTTTGCCTGTGCTCATGATCTTCAGAGTTCTATTAGCCTAAGTAAAGATAGTGTTAAGCTGTCACATGCTTTTTGAAGTGGTCGCAGAAAACAAAAGATCAAGTTTTGATGAACCTCGTTTCTTTCCTACCGCTCACTTCATACAGGCTACTTGTAGGTTGTACAGGCTGCTTGTAGGTTGTACAGGCTGCTTGTAGGTTGTACTGGCTGCTTGTAGGTTGTACAGGCTGCTTGTAGGTTGTACAGGCTGCTTGTAGTTTGTACAGGCTGCTTGTAGGTTGTACAGGCTGCTTGTAGGTTGTACAGGCTGCTTGTAGGTTATACAGGCTGCTTGTAGGTTGTACAGGCTGCTTGTAGGTTGTACAGGCTGCTTGTAGGTTGTACAGGCTGCTTGTAGGTTGTACAGGTTGCTTGTAGGTTGTACAGGCTGCTTGTAGGTTGTACAGGCTGCTTGTAAGTTGTACAGGCTGCTTGTAGGTTGTACAGGGTGCTTGTAGGTTGTACAGGCTGCTTGTAGGTTGTACAGGCAGCTTGTAGGTTGTACAGGTTGCTTGTAGGTTATACAGGCTGCTTGTAGGTTGTACAGGCTGCTTGTAGGTTGTACAGGCTGCTTGTAGGTAATACAGGCTGCTTGTAGGTTGTACAGGCTGCTTGTAGGTTGTACAGGCTGCTTGTAGGTTATACAGGCTGCTTGTAGGTTGTACAGGCTGCTTGTAGGTTGTACAGGCTGCTTGTAGGTTGTACAGGCTGCTTGTAGGTTGTACAGGCTGCTTGTAGGTTGTACAGGCTGCTTGTAGGTTGTACAGGCTGCTTTTAGGTTGTACAGGCTGCTTGTAGGTTGTACAGGCTGCTTGTAGGTTGTACAGGTTGCTTGTAGGTTGTACAGGTTGCTTGTAGGTTGTACAGGCAGCTTGTAGGTTGTACAGGCTGCTTGTAGGTTGTACAGGCTGCTTGTAGGTTGTACAGGCTGCTTGTAGGTTGTACAGGCTGCTTGTAGGTTGTACAGGCTGCTTGTATGTTGCACAGGCTGCTTGTAGGTTGTACAGGCTGCTTGTAGGTTGTACAGGCTGCTTGTAGGTTGTACAGGCTGCTTGTAGGTTGTACAGGCTGCTTGTTGGTTGTACAGGCTGCTTGTACGCCTGCAGACAGAAGTATTTGTCAATTGTAGGCTTCTATCTGAGGGAACAGATATTGCACCGACATCTGTTTTATATTAAAATCCGAATCATTTGTTTGTGCTTCATTATGCATACGTTCGCTGTACGGCTGCAGACAGAAGTATTTGTCAATTGTATGCTTCTATCTGAGGGAACAGATATTGCACCGACATCTGTTTTATAATAAAATCCGAATAATTTGTTTGTGCTTCATTTTGCATACGTTCGCTGTACGCCTGCAGACAGAAGTATTTGTCAATTGTAGGCTTCTATCTGAGGGAACAGATATTGCACCGACATCTGTTTTATATTAAAATCCGAATCATTTGTTTGTGCTTCATTTTGCATACGTTCGCTGTACGCCTGCAGACAGAAGTATTTGTCAATTGTAGGCTTCTATCTGAGGGAACAGATATTGCACCGACATCTGTTTTATATTAAAATGCGAATCATTTGTTTGTGCTTCATTTTGCATATGTTCGCTGTACGCCTGCAGACAGAAGTATTTGTCAATTGTAGGCTTCTATCTGAGGGAACAGATATTGCACCGACATCTGTTTTATATTAAAATGCGAATCATTTGTTTGTGCTTCATTTTGCATATGTTCGCTGTACGCCTGCAGACAGAAGTATTTGTCAATTGTAGGCTTCTATCTGAGGGAACAGATATTGCATCGGCACCGGTTTTATTATGAAAATTTGATATCTACTTAATTTAAAAAAATAAGTTTTAATTAAAATACATGTAGCACTTAAACGTAAGAAAACCTAATTTATTTTTAGTTTTTCTGTCAAAGTGACAAAAACGTTAAGGAGTGTTCGTCGCTTAAGGTACTGAGTATTACTTAATATTTCCTAAGACAGAGGGAGAAGTTTGGTTGGGCTAGGTCGGGTCAGGTTACGTTAGCCTAGATTTAGGTTTCTTTAGGTTTTGGAGGTTAGTTTGGGGATTTTTAGTTTTCCGTGGAGACGAAGTAGTTAGTTCATAAAAACATGAACTAAATGGTTTAGTCTACAATTAAGTATTTTTTTTTTTTAAAATATTTTTCTGTGATTTTCACTTATTAGGCATTATACTTTGAGCTAGAATATCTTAATATATATTTATGCGAGTTAACTTTCAAAGATTGGTCGTATCTCCATCATCAGGCATCACTGACGGGGGTTGTAGTAGACTGGGAGCTGTGTGAAATTTCCGTTGTCGCAAGGTGTGATGTATCGTTATGTTCTATTTTCGGATTCACTGCACTGTGCGAGTATTTTAAATTTGTCTTGGAGTTAATTTTGTCTATTAGGTTGAATAATTTATCGTTTATTGATTTTATTTGTATTTGTTCGTTTATGATATTATTTTTATGTTTATAAATTTGTAGTTGTTCCCAGATTGTCATTTTGAGGCTTTTTTGTACTTTTTTTTATTAGGTGTAAGTTTTCTAATGTGGGGGAATGTATGTTTGTTTTTGATGGCGCGTGTAGCTAAGTTTGAGTTATAAATTTCAGGTTTGATGTATGCATTGAGGTGTTCTTGATACCTGTCTATTAAGTTCTTTTTTGTTTGGCCTATGTATATTTTATTACAGTCTGGGCATTCGACTTTTTATATTCCGTTATTAACTATGGGACATATTTTTTCCCGTTGTTTTATTTTATTGATTATGTTTCCTGTGTTTTTGTAAGCAATGTTAATATTATTATTTTCTAGTGTTTTAGTTATTCCTTTTATGTTGTACCCTGTGTATGTGAATGTTACCCATTTTGTTGTTGTTTGTAGTTAGATTTTAGGTTGTTTTAATTTATTTAATATTTTAAATTTATCTATAGTTTTTAATTGTATCCATTTTTTGGGCTGTTTGATATATTATTTGTTTTTCTTTGTTTTTTTTATGAAGCAGTTTTAGCATTCTTTATAAGATTGAGTTGTAAGCAGCCATTTTATGTTGTGGGAGGATGGTTAGAGTAGTTTGGTATTGTAGTAATGGTTTGCGAGGGTTTCCTATATATTGAGTATTCAATGTTACTTGTATTTCTGGTTATTGTTTGGTCTAGATAGTTTATTTTATTGTTTTTTCTTCGAATAGAAATGTATCTTATTAACGATAATTTAAACAATATTTATAATTTTATATATGATAATGCGAAGTAATAGAAGGAGTCGAATGGAAAAGGAAAAATCTCTGAATTGAAATATATGGTTAGGATTTTACCAAATTCGAAAGAATCGGACGACGTGTATAATTTTGAGGAAAGAAAGAGAGAGAGAGAGAGAGAGAGAGAGAGAGAGAGAGAGAGAGAAGGGGGTAAAAAGTGTATGTTTGAGAGAGAGTGTGGGGAAGAGGAAAATCTGTTTGGAGTTAAAATCCATGCCGTTAATTGAAAACAACACATTTTTGTCCCAGCTTCAATAAACGTCTAAGATTATTCTTTTCATGATTGGGAGTTGCAAAAAACCATTACCTAATAGTTTATCTTGTAATATTCTAATGGTTTGTTTATTTCCTCAAAATATCTGGTCGTCTCCCCTACAATATTCTTTTCGTGAGGCGGACCAACCCTGTGTCTTACATCGACATCGAACACGTTATTGGGAAATAAAACATCTGTTAATAAACTTCTTGACAGCGACAACGGCATCTAATGGAACTTTTAAAAACTTTCCATTTACTCGGTAACTTTTAATGCTTTTGGAAATGCTTCGGAGACCAGATTACTTGGAAAGGTTGTGACTCGGTTGCAAACTCATGGTTGACTTCACGACACACTCATGGATTCATCACACTCCTGCTACAAATGTATACATCATTTTAGTTGTGCCAATAATCAAGGTTAACTCGTAAGTAAGCCACATTCAAATTAAGTAAGTATGTCAGATGTGGTATGGACACTGAAAATATTTTATTGGAAATTAGATTAGAAAGTTAACAAATGTATCTAAATATTTAGTATGGAATCTGCTTTTGCAACTTGTCAAGAAAGGGATAGGTAAACGTGCTAGAGACAAAAGAAGCGAGCTAACTGTTAAAAGTGGCAACTCTAATTGATATTTTGTAACCTAAATATTTCTTCATTTTGAGGAGAAGTCAAAAGTAAACGTACCTATGTGGAAATAGAAATAGTATTTACATGAACTTGTCTAGCCGTAACTAGCAATACCTCAAGTGTGAACATAATGATGGTTCGCTAATGAACTCGTGTCTAAATAACAGAATAACCTCTGGAACCAAATGTTCTTATATGTATGAAAGTGTACTTTTATAGGTTAACTGTCATTAAATGTTTAGGTCAGCCTAGAACAGTAAGACAAATATTCGTTAAATGATTCACTCAAAGGAAGAAAAAATGCGATGGTGATGAATGGTAAATGTGGCTCTGTCCCTGTTCGTTTTAATAAACTCTAAGTTCACGCCAGTTCGTTTGAAAAAAAGGTTATATGAACGTTAAGTTCGTTTAGGTTAGTTGTTGGGGTGCAATTTTACTTTGAAGGATTTAGAGTACTTTATTTGTACAAGAAAATTGTTTTTAAGATTAAAACAATTTTGTTTATTGTTTCTTCTATCTTTCATTCACTCACACGTACACACACACACACACACAGACACACACACACACGATATCGATGTACATATAATGAAAGAAAATAAATAAATAACACATATATAATTATTTATTTATTTATTTATTTACTTGCTCACGAGAAAATAGTGTTACATAATTTTATACTATTATTTATTATGATAATACTTATTCGTATATTTATTTTCTAATTTTAGTTTATAGGCATTATTTTATTTGACGATATAATCAAAATTGGTTTTTACCGCTAGGAAATAGAGTCTGACACATTTTGCACTTAGTCAGTGCACTTAGGTGTGCAAGTCGAGGACAAACCTGCCCGCTCAGGTGTGTTGTGGCGTTGTGAATCTGTAGTGTTTTGGTATTCTGTTATGCGTTGTTCTGAGTGTAGTGTTTATTTATGAATTCGAATATATTGTTTGGTTGCGAGTATGTTTTATTACTTAGCATGTCTTGTGATTGGTTTTTGTGCTATGTATATGTTCGGAAATTAGTGAGTTAATTGGTTTTATTAATGAAGTGAAGAGTTACTTGGTTTGTTTATTCTAATAAATAAACGGAAATCTCTTAGGAAATTCGATGACTTTCGTGTAATCACACATATTCAGGTGTTTGTACCAACGTCGCTAATTTAAATTGCAGATGGGGTCCGCGCCGTAAGCATTGTGCATAATTTAAGAAGCTAGATTATTCCCTAATCCGTGAAACTACTTCGAGATCCTGGCTTTACCTTTGTAATGTTTAATTACCACCTACACTTTATCTACCAACCTAATGAAAGCAAAGCCTCCCCCACCCTTAGCTTATCCAAGTGGGTTTTGTGTCAAGGGTAAAAGTAAATTAGAACATTCTCCCGAAACCTGCTACGGAAATGTCTTAAGCGCACAAATAATGGTTCTTATTACTTTGTGGAAGATTGACAAGGGTGTGTAAGTAATATGTATTTTATGTAAGTGGATCCAATTGGAAAGGAAATATTTGATATTCTCGATAACTATTGGGGAGAAAATGTGCCGCAGAGATGAGAGGTTATGTACAGAAATAATTTGAAACCCTACTTGAATGTATTTCTCTTTGCGTTTACAAAACGGTTGCGGAATATTGATTGATTCAATCTCTGCATTACCGCAAGAAGGCGATGTTATCTTAAGGAGCGAATAAGGTCTATTCCAGTCTCTGCCTAGGTTTACAGTGTATCCTTGGACAGTGTGGCCTTGACGGAAACTAGCGTGCTAACAAGGAACCGCCACAATATATCCAGCTTCGTGCACCCTTATAATACATACTACCTGCAGCGGCCAGAATGTCCGATGCAAAGAATCAGGGTAATTGTACAGAATACCAGAATCAAACCTAACCTGGTTAAATAATTGGCTAAATTTATATGTAAAAATTTTAAAGCATTATAATAAAAATAATATTAAAACTAGGGTAAATAATAGTAAAATGAAGAAAATAAAAAATAACTTTAGACTTAAAAAACAAATTATAATCAATAAGAAAAATTATCACTTCAAAGTGGATAGCCTAAATTATGTATACAAAAAAAGACGGTAATTGTGTAGTATAACAAACTCGGCCTAGATGCAGGCTATTAAAATAATTGTAATTAAATATAATCAGGAATAAAGAATGTAAATTAATAAGATGTGAGGAAAGTAAATTAGGCCTAGATAGGGAAAATAGTATTTATGTAAAAGTAAAGATTAAAGGTTAAAAAGTAATAGCCTAGAAATTAGGTTATATTAGAAGCAGTCATATTTGATTCCGGAAAAATCAGCTTAGGGTATTGATTATAAATCTTGTCACTACGAAACGAAAGCGCTACAGTCGAACTTTGGATTAGGAATTTTAAAAAGTAAATTAAATTAAATAAGAAGAAATAAAGTCAAATATGTTAATTAATAAAAGGTAAAAATGGAAAGGACACATCAGAATACAGAAACGCCTTTTACAAAAAGTGAAACTAATCTTAGTTCAGAATTTCCGAACAAACAAAGTCAATTGCCATGGCAACGGCTTTCTGATTGGTCAAAAGTTGAAAAATGGATACTATGAAGTGGGGCTCACAAAAAAGGACGCTATCCAGAATTAGAATGCATTAGGCTCTCAAGGCGAGCAGACGTGTTTTTGTACCATGCGAAAAGGACAAGAAAAAATGTGCTAGAAACAGAGTAAAAAGTGCTACGATGTGATCAGGGGAAGGAAGATATATATGAGCAAGGGCTCATATATACCCAGAACAAAATTTCGACCACCAAAATGCAAAATTAAAGAAAATAAGAAGATTAACCGAAATTATGGAGAGACGCCTACTTACCAAGACCCTTGAAGCTGTAATGGGACCGACAGAGGACAACATAAATGAAGATAAAAAGATTTCTACAGTACAAGGTTATATAATCAATTTAATTATTCTTTTTTAATAACATTTTACTTCAAATTATAATAACTTAAATTAAAAATTAAATAAGATGGGAATAACCTAAGGGACTGATTAGTCAACTCTCTTAGGCTACCCAAATTTAAGTAACAAAGATTCAAAATTGACTTTCCATTCCCATCGCTGTGGGAATGTATGGATTAAGTATAAAGATGTATATCTTATATGGCTTTTTCTAAGTAAATTTCTAATGAATAATTTCTAAAGAAGGTAATTGTTCAAGGCCTAGCCTAAAGGCATTAAATAGTAATATTAAGTGTTTGAAAAAGAATCAGATTTTAAAATATGGTAAATTTAACTGTAACAATCAAAACTATATACAAAATTAATTATGGTAACTTTGATAATTTAAATTATATACAAAATTAATGGTAATAAGAAAATTTAAAAAACATAGAATGAGATAATAATGTTTAATTAAATGGCAAGTTGTATGAAATTTTGAAAAAGTAATTAGTCAAGAAAATCCTGTTAAATTTAATAAAAACAATAATAATTAATTTGAACCTTGGAACAAATAAATAAAAGGGTATATTTTCCAATTAGCCGTGTTTTCATTCTAAATAAAATAAGTTCACTAGGTATCCAGGTATAGTCTTTAAATCACAAGTGTCTCTCAAAGATCCCACTACCCGAAAAGGAGCTTGAACAGGGCTTATCGGAGGCTAATTGGTTTTATCAAAAATTCAGGGGTTGGTTCCTCTGAGAGGTTTATTCCTTGAGGCACAGGTCTATGAAACTAGGTTCGTAGTCAATGGATAAACCATTACTTTCTTACTGACTTAGCAATTGATGAAAAGAAAGGGCCAAAGTAAGGCAGGAGAAAAAGGTCGGTAAGAAAAGTATGGCGCCCAACATTTGAGGCTCGATGCTTACATTGTAACATCGGGTCAACATCAAATAGAGACAGATTTAAATCGACTAAGGAGCCTAGTGAAACAAAATCAATTAAATAGAATTCAATTAAAATTGTAAATAATAATAGGAATCATAAAATGAAAACCAAAGAAGTTCTTTGAATTAAATAAGAGTTAATTATAATAAAAACGAAATTAAAAAGAACTTAGAATAAATAATAATAATTAAAAGGAAATAATTAAGTAAAATAAAATTCAGTTGGCGTCGGTAGGGCATAATATAAAAAATAATGTTAGTTATTAATAAAAGTAAATAGAATACATAGGCGTTAGATAGACAAGGTCAAGGGAACACTGAACCGGATCACATCGAGCACAATTATAATTGAATATTTAATTAAATACTCAGTATATAGTAAAAATATAGAAGTAGGAGAAGTTAGTAAGGGAATAAAAGGATAGTTAAATACGAGACTTTAAGATGGCGACAAGACAGAGAAAAGACACAGAACCATCTGAAATGATGGAGTTTTTAAAAAAAATGATGGAGGAACAGAAACAAGGGAGAATAAAGGAACAAGAAGAATTAGTAAAAAAGATAGAGGAACAAAGAAAGAAAGAAAGAGAGGAGGAAAAAGTAGAAAGAAAGAAAGAAAGAGAGGAGGAAAAAGTAGAAAGAAAGAAAGAAAGAGAGGAGGATAAACAAGAAATTAAGAATCTTTGGGTAATCATGAATAAGAGGAAAGATGAAATAAATGAAGGAATTACAAGAAAGAATGAGGAAATGGGAAATAAAATCCAAGAGACTATAGAAAAGATGTATAACTTAGAGGTAACAGTCAGTGAAAATAAACAGACTGTAGAAACAGTTAAGGGAGAAGTCAAAAAAGTAGAAAGAAGGGTACAAGTAGTTGAGAATAAGATAAAGAATATGGGAGAAGGAATAAATATAGCTACCTTGTTTAAATCAAGGATGTTTGAGATGGGTGATAATGGAGACAAAAGCAAGAAGGAATTCTACGGTAGGGAAGATGAAGACCCTATTGATTTCATTAAACACCTAGAAGGTATGATGTCCGAAATTGATCCTGACATGGAGGAAGGACAAAAAAGGAAAATAATGGAGAGACATCTTAAAGGACCAGCACAAGAATGGTGGTTGGCCATGAATATGGAGGAGAAAAATTATGATGAAGTTAAGGAGAGATTCTTTAGCCACTTTTGGGGGTCTCATGCACAAGAGAGAATTCGAGGAAGAATCGAAAATGGAAAATATGAATACCATCGAGGCACAAACAACATGGTAAATTATTTCTTAAAAATGGTGAACACGGCGAGACACCTAACCCCGCCATACAATCAGGCGGAGTTAATTATGAAGATTATGAAGCATTATGGGAACAGAATGTATATAGGATGTTCCGGGATGGCGGCTACCGACATAGAGGAGGCGGTAAAATACATCCGAAGGAACATGGAGCAGGAGGCTACCAGGAACCGGACTCAGCCTAGGACTGAGGAACGGGAACCTGAGAGGAGAGGGTGGACACACCAAACGAGAAACCCCGGATACAAGGGAAATTGGAGGCAAGAGCCTTACCCGGTAGAAGGGAGAGGACACTGGAGACAGGGGCCCTACCAAAGAGAGGGACCAAGAAATAGGCCGCAATATCAGTGGCAACAACAAAGGCCAGAGTACAGGCCACAAAACCAAACGGAAGAAGGCCCACAGACAAAAGAAAAGAGACCACAAAATCCAGGGCCAAGTGGTCAATCAAAAAACTAAATGAGAGGATCCCTAATGGTAGGAAGGAAAAGAGGAGAAAACCATTAGAGATCCAACAACATACAAAATATAGGAAATATTACCCGGAGAAACAGGGAACATTAAATAAAGGAAAGGCGGAAGACCTAAAGAACTAAAATAAAAAAACAATACAACAGGAAAATAACAATAAAGTACACCAAAATCAAGAGCTTAGAGTTGGTGGACTATCTCTTGATATTCGTGCTGAATTGTTAGAAGAGGACAAGGAGATTGGCGAAGGTAACCAGAAGAAAGAGCCATGCCCTGTAATTGACTGTGAGGTAGAAGAGCTCTCTATAGAGGTAGAGATTGACACGGGTGCAGACGTGTCAGTCATTCAAGAAAAGGCTTACAACAACCTCAAGTTGCATGGGCTTAAGTTCCTGGAACTACCCATCAACAATGTGGGAGTTGTAACAGCCATTAAGACTGCACAGATAAACGTTACCCGGCAATGCTTAATTCCCTTAACAATTAAAGGCATAAAAGTGGACTGCATCTTCATAGTGGTCTCCAAACTTCGGTCGGAGATGATTATGGGGTGCAACACACTGTATGACCTAAAGGCACGGATAAACATGGATAGACGCTTTGTGACCTTTGAGATAGAAGGGAAGATGGTGTACCAGGATTTTAAAAATAAAATACAAAAGATAGAGGAAAATAAAGAAGTCCGAAAAATATGTCAGATAACCCAGGCAAAAGAAGATGCATCAACAATAGGGCATCAAAGCAAAAAGGAGGGGTTAATGCGACAGTGCGAGAAGCAGGGGCACTGCCGAATGAATGAAGGAGGAAATGGACAAGAAACAAGTAAAGGGGAAATCTTAAATATAAAAAACGAATATCAAAGAAAAATAAAAAATGAAACAGAGGAAAAATTAAACAAAAACAAAAAATTAAAAAACAAAAATGAAAATATAATAAATAAGGAAATTAATTTAAGACCTGAGGGAGTCAATACAGGAGATAAAGAAACAAAGGACATGGAAAGAAGAGCTGCAGCTGAGATTAAGAGCAAAACAAAATATAAACAAGGTAAGGCCGAAATAGTGCCAAAAAGGGGAAATAATGTGAGTGAAAAAATAATAAATAAGAAAATAAATATAAATAAAAATATAAACGTGGCGTCGAAACAATTAAAAGGGGGGAACAACGAGGTTAAAATGAATAACCAACAAGTAGCTCGGAAGCCCATGCCTAAGACTTTAGATTCTGGAAAGATAACCCAAAGGAAAGAAATTGAAATTAAAGAAAGAAAAAAGAAAAACCCATTTACTAGATCAAGAGTTCGAAAGTCAATTAAAATGAGAACCAATCCAAATACGAGAAGAACCTTCATTTCATTACAATTCAAAAACAGAAAAATAAAAGGTAGATTTAAGGAAAATAAGGGAAAGTTAAGAAATTGGAAACGGAGAAAGAAGAAAAAGAAAGATAAAGCTGGACGGATAATAAGAAAATATTTGAGAATAAACCATTTAGGAATCGAAGAAGAAGAAACAGAAAATAAATGTATATTAGACAAAGAACAGCAAAATCAATTAAACCAGCTAATATTGGAATATGACGATATATTTAGCGAGATACCGGGAAGATCAAATAAATATAAGCCTCAATTGAAACTAATAGAGAATAAAACTTTTGTACGAAGGAATTATCCAATTCCAATTAATTACCGTAAACAGGTCCAAGAAGAGATTGAAAGAATGCTCAGATATGACATCATCGATCGCTCAAGAACTCCTTACATCAACCCAATGGTGACAGTAATAAAACCAGACAAGACCATCCGTCTGTGCCTAGACGCTAGGAAGTTGAATGAGATAACTGTGCCGGATTAAGAAAGTGCACCCACTATTGACGATATACTAAGGAAAGGTCGCAACAGGCGATATTTTTCAAAAATATATTTAACGTCAAGTTTCTGGCAAATACCGTTGACTAATGAGTCCAAAAAATATACAGGATTTTTATTTAATAATAAAGTATATAATTTCAAAGTGGTGCCTTTCGGACTCCAAAACTCCCTAGCGGCTCTAGTGAGAACGGTAGATATCACTTTGGGTAAGGAGTTAGAGGAAAATCTTTTAGTGTATGTCGATGATCTGTTGTGTCTATCTGAGACATTCGATGAGCACCTCAGTCACCTGAGGACAATTTTCACCAGATTCAGAGAGGGGAATTTAACCATCAACCCGAAGAAAACCTTGTTCTGTCAACAAGAGGTGAAGTTCTTAGGATATATCTTCAGACAAGAAGGGGTCACCACAGACCCAGAGAAGCTACAGGCAATACAGGATTTCCCAGAACCTAGAAACAAAAAACAACTACAATCGTTTCTAGGTTTTGTAAATTACTATGCACGATTTACAAAGAAACATGCTGAAGAGACTTCACCCTTGTTGAAATTACTAAGAAAAGATCAGCCCTGGATCTGGGATGAATACATGAGTAAAGCCTTCAATAGGGTAAAAGACTTGTTTACGGAATCAGTCACTCTGATGCATCCAATCGAAGGGCAACGTACGTTCCTACAGACAGATGCATGCGATAATGCAATTGCCAGTCAGATTTTCCAGAGAGATGGACAAAGGCAAATGCAAGTAATAGGGTTCGTTAGCCGAACACTTAAGAGTTGTGAGAAGGCATACACTATATGCGAGAAAGAATTATTGGCTATAGTGCATGGCTTGAAAAAATTTCGGCTATTAATAGTGGGAGCGCCACTAACTATCATAACGGATAATAAGGCATTGAAATTTATGAACACATGCAATTTCACTAATTCACGAATCACTAGGTGGATATTGGCGATTCAGGAGTATCAACCAACAGTGATACATTGCCCAGGAAAGGAAAACATACCATGCGACGTCGTGAGTCGGATGTATCAGAATGAGATGGATAATAAGGGAAACAGTCAGAACCGTCAGGTGATAAAAGTAGGACGGTTACAAATAGGATGTGAAGAAACACTAAAAGCAAAGTTTCAAAACATAAAAAACTTACAAAGACAACAACCAGAATTAGAAAAAAATTTTTAAAACGTGACCAAATTTAAGAAATATTCAATACAAAAAGGGATATTGTGTAAAGAAGTCAAAAATAAAATAAAGATAGTAATCCCGGAATCAATAATAAACGAGGTAATTGAGAACATGCATCAGATATATGCTCACATAGGGAGAAATAAAATAACGAATATAATGAGCCAGAGCATGTATATAAAGCAAATGAAGAAACGGATACTACAAGTGATAGAAAGATGTCAGATATGTCAGTACGCAAAACCGACAAATAGATACCTCCAAGGAAGCACGAAACCAATCGTCTCAAGAGGGCCAGGTGAAATGGTGGCGATAGACCATCTAGGGCCCTTACCAACCAGCGTTGGTGGGGTAAAACATATATTGGTAGTAATAGATAGCTTCTCGAAGTATGTTAAGTTATATGCAGTACGAAGTACCACAACAAGGAGCTCAAAGTTGAAGTTACTGCATTATTTTCAAGAAGTAGGGAAACCAAGCAAGATCCTTACAGATTTTGGAACTGCATTTACATCACGGCAATGGCGTACTTGGATCAGGTGTGAAGGAATCCAACACATACTGAGCCCAGTACGGCACCCGCAGGTGAATTTAGCAGAAAGAGTAAATAGAGAACTGAGAAGGATATTGCGGACCTACTGCTATGATAACCAATCGCACTGGCGGAAGTACCTGTCATACATAGAAGGAGTAATCAATGCTTTACCGCATGACGCTACTGGATACACTCCAGAGCAGATTCAGTTTGGGGTTGATCCGGAATATGTGTGGCAAGGATTTGTACCAGACGTTTGTAAAAATGTAGTAACGGAAACACAACAGCAGCGTGTGCAGAAGGCATACGATAGAATGAGAAGGGCAGGAGAGCTCAGGGCTGAGAAATTAAATAGAAAGACGAAGCAGACGGAATTGAAATGTGGGGACAAGGTACAGGTAACAAGGGTAAATAGATCTAACTTGAGCCGTCAAGAAACCGAGAAGATGCTATTAATTTACCAGGGTCCATATGTAGTGGCTAGACGATTGGGGGCAAAAACTTATGAAATAGCAAACTTGGAAACAGGGAATATAAGGGGGATCTATGACATCAAAGACAAAAAGATATTTAAAGAATAATGGGATAATAAGGCAAGGTAAAAAAAAAATGATCCATCAGTGACATAGGGAGTAACGGTTAAGTAATAAAAATAAAAATGTAAAATAAAGCAGTAACATAATCCAAATACATAGGACAAATAATATAAAATCAGTATTAAAAGTAAAAGAAAAAGCCATATGTTAAATGAACGGGATTCATTGAATTTATTAAAGTAAATGTTGTGTTAAACGACAATGAATGTGTAATATAAGGATTACAATATACAATACTGTATAGTTAATATAAACTTGAAATGAGATTAAATAAAAAAGAATGTGACTAAGGACAGGAGTAATAAATGAGTAAATAGAATGTGAAGTGACTAATGTGACAATGATATATATGTGAGTGAAAGGGACAGGAGAGTAAATTGTGAACTTTAGTAAAATTAATTAAGTTATGAAGATGAATAGAAATAGTAGATTAATGAAAGGAATATGAAAATTTTAATATAAACTAGTATAAGTGTTAATGTTACTTTTCACAAATATGTTATTAATTATGTTTATCTGTTTCAAGGGAGAGAAGAACCAAAATTTTCATATTTTAAAAAGGGGGGAATTTTGCAGCGGCCAGAATGTCCGATGCAAAGAATCAGGGTAATTGTACAGAATACCAGAATCAAACCTAACCTGGTTAAATAATTGGCTAAATTTATATGTAAAAATTTTAAAGCATTATAATAAAAATAATATTAAAACTAGGGTAAATAATAGTAAAATGAAGAAAATAAAAAATAACTTTAGACTTAAAAAACAAATTATAATCAATAAGAAAAATTATCACTTCAAAGTGGATAGCCTAAATTATGTATACAAAAAAAGACGGTAATTGTGTAGTATAACAAACTCGGCCTAGATGCAGGCTATTAAAATAATTGTAATTAAATATAATCAGGAATAAAGAATGTAAATTAATAAGATGTGAGGAAAGTAAATTAGGCCTAGATAGGGAAAATAGTATTTATGTAAAAGTAAAGATTAAAGGTTAAAAAGTAATAGCCCAGAAATTAGGTTATATTAGAAGCAGTCATATTTGATTCCGGAAAAATCAGCTTAGGGTATTGATTATAAATCTTGTCACTACGAAACGAAAGCGCTACAGTCGAACTTTGGATTAGGAATTTTAAAAAGTAAATTAAATTAAATAAGAAGAAATAAAGTCAAATATGTTATTAAATAAAAGGTAAAAATGGAAAGGACACATCAGAATACAGAAACGCCTTTTACAAAAAGTGAAACTAATCTTAGTTCAGAATTTCCGAACAAACAAAGTCAATTGCCATGGCAACGGCTTTCTGATTGGTCAAAAGTTGAAAAATGGATACTATGAAGTGGGGCTCACAAAAAAGGACGCTATCCAGAATTAGAATGCATTAGGCTCTCAAGGCGAGCAGACGTGTTTTTGTACCATGCGAAAAGGACAAGAAAAAATGTGCTAGAAACAGAGTAAAAAGTGCTACGATGTGATCAGGGGAAGGAAGATATATATGAGCAAGGGCTCATATATACCCAGAACAAAATTTCGACCACCAAAATGCAAAATTAAAGAAAATAAGAAGATTAACCGAAATTATGGAGAGACGCCTACCTACCAAAACCCTTGAAGCTGTAATGGGACCGACAGATGACAACATAAATGAAGATAAAAAGATTTCTACAGTACAAGGTTATATAATCAATTTAATTATTCTTTTTTAATAACATTTTACTTCAAATTATATTAACTTAAATTAAAAATTAAATAAGATGGGAATAACCTAAGGGACTGATTAGTCAACTCTCTTAGGCTACCCAAATTTAAGTAACAAAGATTCAAAATTGACTTTCCTTTCCCATCGCTGTGGGAATGTATGGATTAAGTATAAAGATGTATATCTTATATGGCTTTTTCTAAGTAAATTTCTAATGAATAATTTCTAAAGAAGGTAATTGTTCAAGGCCTAGCCTAAAGGCATTAAATAGTAATATTAAGTGTTTGAAAAAGAATCAAATTTTAAAATATGGTAAATTTAACTGTAACAATCAAAACTATATACAAAATTAATTATGGTAACTTTGATAATTTAAATTATATACAAAATTAATGGTAATAAGAAAATTTAAAAAACATAGATTGAGATAATAATGTTTAATTAAATGGCAAGTTGTATGAAATTTTGAAAAAGTAATTAGTCAAGAAAATCCTGTTAAATTTAATAAAAACAATAATAATTAATTTGAACCTTGGAACAAATAAATAAAAAGGTATATTTTCCAATTAGCCGTGTTTTCATTCTAAATAAAATAAGTTCACTAGGTATCCAGGTATAGTCTTTAAATCACAAGTGTCTCTCAAAGATCCCACTACCCGAAAAGGAGCTTGAACAGGGCTTATCGGAGGCTAATTGGTTTTATCAAAAATTCAGGGGTTGGTTCCTCTGAGAGGTTTATTCCTTGAGGCACAGGTCTATGAAACTAGGTTCGTAGTCAATGGATAAACCATTACTTTCTTACTGACTTAGCAATTGATGAAAAGAAAGGGCCAAAGTAAGGCAGGAGAAAAAGGTCGGTAAGATACCGAATAATGAAGGTAACCTGGGAAGCAGCTGACAAGATCACTATAGCTAGTTCTGACCTTCCCTAAGAATATCTCCTCTTAATCTTTGTGTAGCCTTATAATACACACCACCAGCCAAATGATGAAGACAACCTGAGAAGCAGCAGCGTCAGGAAACAGATGGGAGATGATCATAAGTTGAAACGCCATTATCAGAGCCTGCCAAGAGATGACGTCGTTGCTACGTTTTGGATGGGAACCGGCCATGATAGTCTCCAGCGCCATCTACATCGATTGGGTTTTGAACACCCCTCTTCCTGTCCTCTCGGTCTAGAAAATGAATGTACGGCTGATCATCTGGCCATCTGTAACGCTCTGGATCTCTTAAATAATAACGATATATTTGCAATGACAGGCGATACTCTACTGGGCAGTTCGGCGTTCTATGACATTGATCATGGACTGGCGTTTTCTAAGTAAATAAGTAGCAAGTGTAAGACCTGTTGATGTAAAATTATAAGCCTATAAGTACAGATATAATAGAAAGGGTAGCCAGGGCGACTAACACGACTTCTTTCTAAATATTTGATCACAGAAATAAAGTTGAGCGCCGAGTTGCTACTGTTACTACTCACTGTCGCGACGGATTACCGGAAATTGTTGTTATGTTGGCAGCTTGACAGACGACAGTTTGAGAATCATTTATTGTATAAAATTAATTCAGACGTGAAGAGGCGAAAGTTTGACATTTAGGTAGAAATTTTTCCTCCCTGCACCTACACTGGCGTGCGAATGGATGAGAAAGATAATTTTAATATTATTTCTATCATTTCATACAGATCAACTAGTTTTAGCACTCCCGTCATTATTGTATGACTAAGTAAATTATATAATGTTTTCCTCGTAGCAGTAGGAAAAATTGTGTCACGTGATCGGCGTTGCTCACCCGAAGTAGATCGGCTCTCAACTTGTTTGAACAGAGATGGGCGCCTGTGACGTGGTTTATAAATACAAATATGGTTCTAATGGTATTTTGAATTAATGGAAAAGTGGAACATACTATTGTAATTAATAGTTTTTTTCTACGAAGAGTCAAATAGTCAGACTAATAATTCTTAAACTATGAAATTTAAACAGATAAAATTCTATTGCACTAATTTTCTTCTTTGCCAATGTTTTAGCTAGTTCTGAACCACTTTCACAATTGGTAACATTATAGGACAACCATAATGAGGAAAGGAAAAAAACTCGTGTATATATTAAAAGTTTTACATTGTTAAGCTCAAACGGTCTTAGGTGCTCTAAAGTCAGCACTAAAATATTGGTTAACAAATTTCTAGAGATAACTAACAAATTACGTATAAATTGGTAATTCCAGAATATTGCCATATATCTTCTGTTAAATTCAAAATATTGCCGGATAACTTCTGATATTCGCAGAATATTGTCTTGTAACATCTAACATCTATTACTTGCAAAATATGGTCATTTAATATCTGCTAATTGCAGAATATTCGCATATAACACTTATTACAGACCTAGAATATTGACCATATAAAACCTGTTACTCGCAAAATATTTCCAAATTATTTGTGTTAATTTAACAAAATTAACAGTATTCTAGGTGACTCGCAGCATTGAAAATGCACTGATCTAGTGCGAAACGCGTCTGCTGAGAAATATAACTAAGTAGTGGTTGTTGCAAAGTAAATTGATGTGTTAAGTTTTTGGAGCAAAACTTCCGTTTTTCTGATAAACTGATCCCTTATAAATGATTTTGAACAGCAGTTTTATTGTGATAGTTTATTCTTTAACTTGGCGCATATTTTACAATGACATTGTACTTAAACCAGTACATAAATAATTATAATCAACCACCCCTTCTATTTCAGCTTGTCACAATTAATTTCTCTCAGTGGCGTATTGATATTATATAATTAATTAGAGTTATTATTCGTAAAACATAATTAAATCTGGTGTTAATAATAAAAGCATTTAATTAGCACAACAAGCGAGCGCTGAAACGTGGCTTACGAGGCGGCTTATGATTTATTCAAGTCAAGTAATTACTTCTAAGCCCCTTCAAACGTTTATTCGTCTATTTGCCCGCAAAATGTCAAACCGATGTATTTTCTCACAACACACAACTTTAGTAAAAAAACAGGTAATATAAACAAAATTATTTAAAGCCAATTCATTTTTTAAAGGAATGTTTTCTATGAAATCATATGTTACCACTAATATTACACCAAATGGGATGTAATAATTATATTGCACACCTTTCCCCTTTTTTGTGAAAAGATTTTATCTTAGATAAAATTAAACTTGAATAAATAAATTTAATTATTGAATTTATATTTGAAAAAACTATATGAACATCAACTGTCATCCCTTACAAGCTTTAAAAAAATGTATTTGAACTTGAGTGGATGAATAAAAAGTATTTATTAACGATTGAAATTAGTACAATATCCGGAATATATCCATTCATTTTGCAGGGTTTAAAATCGCAGTTTTATCTCATCTAGCATTGACGAAGTAAACCCAACAACAGTTTAAGTGCGAATGAAGAGCGCCGAGCCTGGAGAAATTCACCACTTCAGAGCCTGGAGAAAAACGTGGCTAAAGGTATGCAACCATTGGTTCAGAAGGCCGATTTCTATAACAAGGACTCTGTAGATTTTGTCCAAGTGTTGCAATGATTTCATATGTTGACATAATGGCTAGCTTAGTTGTCAGGTCAATATTTCCCAGCGTTTCTATTGATGAAGTACTTCAGAGGATGTCCATTATTGAAGAGCTCCCTTCACTCATCATTGATCTGGCTAAACACTTTCTCAAAAACACTTACTTTTTGTTTAATGAACAGTTTTACAGGCAACTTGATGGTGCTCCTATGGGATCTTCACTTTATCCAGCTATAGCCAATATTTATATGACGTTCATTGAGAAATACGTCCTGAATGATGCTTATCTCAGTCCTAAAGGTTGGTGATGTGGATGACGACTTTTTGATTTGGCAACGGGGTGGAACAGAACTTGATAAATTCCTTTCATACCTCAATTCTCTCCACTCCAGGATATTTTCACTTTGGAACTAGAGAGTGATGGCTGCTTGGCGTTTATGGACGTGTTGGTTAGAAAGGATCAGAATGGTTGTGTTCACCATTCGGTCTACACTAGCTAAACCTAACATCACCATCGACAAAGTTCTTGGTAACGCAAAAGATAAGATCTTCTCAGAAAACCATGGCGTTTACAGCGTTTTTTGTAGAGTTTGTAAGAACTTGTACATCGTCCAAACGAACAAACGTATTTCAGCTAGGCTTGAGCAGCACAAACTTAGCCTTAAAATAGAAGCAGAAAACGTCGGCTGTGTACAAGTACCTCTACGAGACAGGGCATTCCTTTGACTTCCAGACTTGCCGACAGATTGCTCAAGTGGAAAACTACAGGACTAGAATTATTCGTGAGGCTGTCGAAATAGAGAAGCAAGGGAGTATTAACAAACGCGATGATACTTTGAATTTGTCCGCAGTGTGAAAATGTGTCATCGATAGATTTCATAGACAGAAAGGTGAAAAAATTGATAAAAATGCCACTAATTGTTTTGCTCAGGAGTGTGACGTCACTGGATGGGGGTTTTTTCTTCTATATGTAGGTGCAGAGTTGTCTGCGTTCTTCATTCGAATTTCAACTGTTGTTGGTTTCACTTCGTCAATGTTAGATGAGATTCTAGAGAAACATTGGTACTGCGGTTTTATGGAGTGCAAAATGAACGGATGTACACCGGATAGTAAGTAAAAGAAACATTTATTGTAGACCTTCATTTAATATAGAATATAGTGCGTTCATTGCTGTTGGATTTAGATCAGCGCCGCTGTATAATAACATGGGAATGCAGACTAGTTTCATCCGCCCTTAGTATCTGTGACAGATCTGCCAAAAACAAAAGAAACACATCATTAGATGTACTGGAAATACTCGGTTCTGGCGCCCTATTATGCGACCTAAATCTAAGTAAATGCGTATCTAAATGTGTCTAAAGTGTCTATATGTGGGGACCAGAATGATAGTCGATAACACTCTCAACAATCCATTCATATGTATATTAAAGTTATTATAGATTGAAATTTACAAATCGGTTTTAAGAAGCGACAAATGTTGGCTCATGTCGACCAGGCGAGTACGATTTTAAACCTAATGTCTTATCCGGAAACGTGTATTAGTGATGTGTATCATTTAATGCAAATCGCTCTGACGTTTGGAAGTGGTAGTGGCGCCCCCCCCCCCCAAGAGGTCGAGTCGTGATTAATGTCCTTTCTAATGTACTTTTCATACTCGTAGCAATTAATTTATAGCTGATGTGTTTGCGTCAGACCTGCTACGATATGTCCTACATTACGTATCTTATAGCCGGAGATATAGCCATTGCATAGGGCATATTGGCATTTCATAGTGATGTATGTGAATATATGTTTTAAAAATATTCTTGTTTTTCAAATACTTTAAATTTATTAACAAGAAAACGTATCACCATATTTAATATAAATACATACTTAATATATATACATACATACAGCATATATATATATATGCTGAAACGTATTCCTTCACGGATGGAAAAATATGATGAATAGTTACTATCTGGAGTACATCCGTTCATTCTGCAGTCCATAAATTCGCAGGACGTTTCGCTAAAATCTCATCCAGCAATGACGAGGTGAACCAAACAACAGTAGAAGAGCGAATGCTGGATGAGATTCTAGCGAAACGTCGGAACTGCGAATTTATGGACTGCAGAATGAACGGATGTACTCCAGATAGTAACTATTCATCATTTATATATATATATATATATATATATATATATATATATATATATATATATATATATATATATATATATATATATATATAGATGTACACAATAATGTGCGTATACAAGAATATTAATCGATATGAGAGTCCACTTCCTGGAGTTATTGTATGCTATAGTGCTATCAGTTTCGAGCATTATAAGATTGCGGTGTCTTTGTAGTTGTGCATGTGATGTGATTTACACGTCTCGAGAGCATTTATCTCGAAAGTCGATTAAAAAAGAAATATGAAGTCCGTTTTAATGTGCATTTAAGTATCAGAGGCAGGTGAATATAAGAAAAACATTTCATACGCACTTCAACTGTTGTTGGGTTCCCCTCGTTAATGCTAGATGTGACTCTGGCGAAACGTCGGAACATTTTATGCACTGCAAAATGCACTGACGGTAGTACTCTCATCAGATATACAAACCGATATATATTCATCAGGTATATATAGAATATTCTATACATTGAAACAGGATATTTCAAAATTGGTTTGACATTAATGAGTTTAAGAAATGATGTACCAAGTTACTCCTGAGGAAACCGATAGCTTTGTATTAGACGTTACTTGTAGTCACAGGTGAACAGCCAGTAGGTGATCCCAGGTCATTTTTTCACGTTTACATAAGGTTAGAGTTACAGATATATGTGGCATTGATAAATGGAGATCATGGTATTGTATGTGTCAGTAGCAAGGAAGTCTCAGTTATGCATTTACTGTTATATGTCGTTATTTTAGCAAGAAATTATACATTTGTATTTTTGTGCAGGTTTTTGAAGAGCCGTAATATTTATTCGTGAGTGTAGACGTCGACATTCTGCCAGAGATACACAGCGACAAGCAGGTAAAATTTCTAAATTTGTTTTTATATGATAATTCGAAATAAGTTCGTTTATTCTTTGCGTAAAGTTTACCTATAAAAGGGTATAAATTGTATCTCACTTCGCTGCTTATTTTATCAGTCGTCTGTAAATAATATATATGTTATCGACTCGGATTAATAATATATATTGAAGAACTATAGTTTGAAAATAATTTTAAGTCTTTTGATTGTGTTTAAAGGCAACCTCGTTGTTTACAATAATTTTTAATCTTTCCGCCATTTTATATAGAATATATAGCGGTTTTTGTCAACATGTTGTTGTGGAGAAAGGAACTAGTTCCAGGATGACACAAAAACATTCATGCAGACTCAGGAAGCATGTAGAGTGGCAAACAAACATTATTTCAGTGTTTATAAAATTTTATTTCAATTAAACTGTGGTTAGAAAATAAGTAATAGTAACAAACCTCTAACCAAAAATATTTTATATTTTGCTATACGTTTTACCTAAATATTTTAAATACATTTTTTTACTAAATACATATTTTTACATTTCGGTTACCATGTAACCATTCTCACAAGTATAACAACCAAGACAAGTCGTAACTAAACAGGAGGTCTTATATTTTATTACTGGGTTAGAAATGGAATACAGACAACAAGGAAATACTAGTAAGATATGTATGAAAGAACTCTTACAAAACAGGAAATAAAAGAATAATTTTAGAAGAAAAGAAAGAGAAAATATGAACAAATAAAAAAACAGTAATAAATAAAGAGAGACTGTTATAATATAATGAATAATAAAATGAAAGAAACTCTAAAATATCAAACGAAATGATGTCTAAAATATATCGTAAAAATAAAGAATCACACAGAGAGCAGCAAAGAATATCGTAAACAATAAGAGGAAAAGAGAAATATAAAGAATAAAAGAAGAATAAAGCGAGTGAGGGAGTAATGAATGATTGATAAAGAAACACACACATACACAAGGAATATATCTATCTTTGGGGACTGATATAAGGACGTCCTTATTGTCCTTAATGTCTTAAACAGGATTCATTAATCTAACTTCCTTTATCTCCTTCATATAAAGTTTTAATTTGAGACTGTTCCCAACACTTCCCTTGGGAGTCTGGAGGGAGTCGTACTCTACTAATTTCCCTCAGGAACAGCCCCATTTTCCGGCAATAAAACAATGAGTCTGAATTTAACACGTTTGTCGGTGGTTGAAAGGTGTTTTACTTGCCCCGCTACAAAGAAAGCTTACCGACTAAAGCGGGGACGGTGAATATCTCTAAGTAATACAGTTGGCAATGTTGTGAGTGTGTTAAATCTAAGGGGATTAGTTTTTTCCATTCGGTCACGCGAGACATAACTAATACAGTAAATACACCTCACTTTAATTATACTCACTCATTGTAAAATATGACTTTACGTTTTTGGCATTTTTACATCTCTGTTACTAGTATAGAGTGTATATAGGGGAGCGTAACAAGGGGTATACTGATAAAAAAGAAAAACGATGCAAACTCTGAAGAGAAAGAGAACAAATCAAATATATAGAGAGCAAGGGAGAGACAGACAGAAAAAGAGAATGTCAGAGAAGGAATGTATCAGAATGGGGGGGGGGAGGGGTTAGAAAAAGGTAAAGGAATAAAATGAATGAGAAAGAGGTTGAAAACAGAATGTATCTTGCCTCTTTACTTATATGTTCTATACGTAAATACTATTCTCGTATTTAAGCCATAACACGATCTGTATTACTAATAACATTGGTAGAAACAGCCTTTAATCCTACGTTATTCCATAGCTTATAGATACACATCTTCTTATGGCTATCGAGAGTTCTCCCAGTACCACATTATCGCTTGTGCTTTCCTCAGCCCCAAGTGACTCAGCAATCCTTTCCCTTTGCCCCATATCCTTCTTCCTACAAGAGGATGTATTACTTAAAAATACCTTCTAACTAGGGTTCCTTCCTCCCAGTACCAGAAGATCACTTGTGCTTTCCTCAGTCCCAAGTGATTCCGCGGCCATTTCCCATTTCTTTATATTTCTTCCTACACGAGGATGTAACTCATAGGTATCCTCTTACCTACAAGGTACCTTATGAGGGTTCCTTTCTCCCAGTACCACAAGATAGCTTGTGCTTTCCTCAGTCCCAATTGATTCTGAGGCCATTTCCTCTTTCTTTATCCTTCTTCCTACAAGAGGATGTAAAACTTAAAAATACCTTCTAACGAGGATTCCTTCCTCCCAGTATCAGAAGATGACTTGTGATTTCCTCAGTACCAAGTGATTCTGCGGTCATTTCCCATTTCTTTATATTTCTTCCTACACGAGGATGTAACTCATAGGTATCCTCTTACCTACAAGGTACCTCATGAGGGTTCCTTTCTCCCAGTACCACAAAATAGCTTGTGCTTTCCTCAGTCCCAAGTGATTCTGAGGCCATTTCCTCTTTCTTTATCCTTCTTCCTACAAGAGGATGTAAAACTTAAAAATACGTTCCAACGAGGATTCCTTCCTCCCAGTATCAGAAGATAACTTGTGATTTCCTCAGTCCCAAGTGATTCCGCGGCCATTTCCCATTTCTTTATATTTCTTCCTACACGAGGATGTAACTCATAGGTATCCTCTTACCTACAAGGTACCTTATGAGGGTTCCTTTCTCCCAGTACCACAAGATAGCTTGTGCTTTCCTCAGTCCCAATTGATTCTGAGGCCATTTCCTCTTTCTTTATCCTTCTTCCTACAAGAGGATGTAAAACTTAAAAATACCTTCTAACGAGGATTCCTTCCTCCCAGTATCAGAAGATTACTTGTGATTTCCTCAGTACCAAGTGATTCTGCGGTCATTTCCCATTTCTTTATATTTCTTCCTACACGAGGATGTAACTCATAGGTATCCTCTTACCTACAAGGTACCTTATGAGGGTTCCTTTCTCCCAGTACCACAAAATAGCTTGTGCTTTCCTCAGTCCCAAGTGATTCTGAGGCCATTTCCTCTTTCTTTATCCTTCTTCCTACAAGAGGATGTAAAACTTAAAAATACGTTCTAACGAGGATTCCTTCCTCCCAGTATCAGAAGATCACTTGTGATTTCCTCAGTCCCAAGTGATTCCGCGGCCATTTCCCATTTCTTTATATTTCTTCCTACACGAGGATGTAACTCATAGGTATCCTCTTACCTACAAGGTACCTTATGAGGGTTCCTTTCTCCCAATACCACAAGATAGCTTGTGCTTTCCTCAGTCCAAAGTGATTCTGAGGCCATTTCCTCTTTTTTTATAATTCTTCCTACAAGAGGATGTAAAACTTAAAAATACCTTCTAACGAGGATTCCTTCCTCCCAGTATCAGAAGATCACTTGTGCTTTCCTCAGTCCCAAGTGATTCCGCGGCCATTTCCCATTTCTTTATATTTCTTCCTACACGAGGATGTAACTCATAGGTATCCTCTTACCTACAAGGTACCTTATGAGGGTTCCTTTCTCCCAGTACCACAAGATAGCTTGTGCTTTCCTCAGTCCCAATTGATTCTGAGGCCATTTCCTCTTTCTTTATCCTTCTTCCTACAAGAGGATGTAAAACTTAAAAATACCTTCTAACGAGGATTCCTTCCTCCCAGTATCAGAAGATGACTTGTGATTTCCTCAGTACCAAGTGATTCTGCGGTCATTTCCCATTTCTTTATATTTCTTCCTACACGAGGATGTAACTCATAGGTATCCTCTTACCTACAAGGTACCTCATGAGGGTTCCTTTCTCCCAGTACCACAAAATAGCTTGTGCTTTCCTCAGTCCCAAGTGATTCTGAGGCCATTTCCTCTTTCTTTATCCTTCTTCCTACAAGAGGATGTAAAACTTAAAAATACGTTCCAACGAGGATTCCTTCCTCCCAGTATCAGAAGATAACTTGTGATTTCCTCAGTCCCAAGTGATTCCGCGGCCATTTCCCATTTCTTTATATTTCTTCCTACACGAGGATGTAACTCATAGGTATCCTCTTACCTACAAGGTACCTTATGAGGGTTCCTTTCTCCCAGTACCACAAGATAGCTTGTGCTTTCCTCAGTCCCAATTGATTCTGAGGCCATTTCCTCTTTCTTTATCCTTCTTCCTACAAGAGGATGTAAAACTTAAAAATACCTTCTAACGAGGATTCCTTCCTCCCAGTATCAGAAGATAACTTGTGATTTCCTCAGTACCAAGTGATTCTGCGGTCATTTCCCATTTCTTTATATTTCTTCCTACACGAGGATGTAACTCATAGGTATCCTCTTACCTACAAGGTACCTTATGAGGGTTCCTTTCTCCCAGTACCACAAAATAGCTTGTGCTTTCCTCAGTCCCAAGTGATTCTGAGGCCATTTCCTCTTTCTTTATCCTTCTTCCTACAAGAGGATGTAAAACTTAAAAATACGTTCTAACGAGGATTCCTTCCTCCCAGTATCAGAAGATCACTTGTGATTTCCTCAGTCCCAAGTGATTCCGCGGCCATTTCCCATTTCTTTATATTTCTTCCTACACGAGGATGTAACTCATAGGTATCCTCTTACCTACAAGGTACCTTATGAGGGTTCCTTTCTCCCAATACCACAAGATAGCTTGTGCTTTCCTCAGTCCAAAGTGATTCTGAGGCCATTTCCTCTTTTTTTATAATTCTTCCTACAAGAGGATGTAAAACTTAAAAATACCTTCTAACGAGGATTCCTTCCTCCCAGTATCAGAAGATCACTTGTGCTTTCCTCAGTCCCAAGTGATTCCGCGGCCATTTCCCATTTCTTTATATTTCTTCCTACACGAGGATGTAACTCATAGGTATCCTCTTACATACAAGTTACCTTATGAGGGTTCCTTTCTCCCAATACCACAAGATAGCTTGTGCTTTCCTCAGTCCCAAGTGATTCTGGGGCCATTTCCTCTTTCTTTATCCTTCTTCCTACAAGAGGATGTAAAACTTAAAAATACCCTCTAACGAGGATTCCTTCCTCCCAGTATCAGAAGATCACTTGTGCTTTCCACAGTCCCAGTGATTCCGCGGCCATTTCTTCTTTCTTTATCCTTCTTTCTACAAGAGGATGTAACGGTTAGATACCTCCGTATTTCTCCTTTGACTTAGAGTGTACGATCCTGTAGGTACACTACCATGCATTACCGATCGTAGCTACCCACTAATATTCCAGCATATGGAAGATCCATTTATTTATAAATGAGCGCCCTGGGTAGCGGTCTTACACCATTATTTTATCCCAGGCGAGAGTAGGTGAACTTTATCGTAGATAGATCTTATTTAGACATGCGGCCTTGTAACGTGATGCCTACATCATACACTAGGGTATCATGATGCTGCCCTAATCCTATTTATTATTCATAATCGCTTTCCTATCCTGACAGGGATTGTACAGAACAGTTTATAATTTAAAGCCACATCTGTAGAGTTTCGCTTTTACGTAGTCTTTGATTCAAAGTACGCCTGAATAGCGCAATACACTATAGAAATCTTCGTGTAGTTTTATTGATAACTTCTTGTGGCTTCATCTATTTTAGCGAAATTAAAAACCCTCCAAACAGAGAGTATATCCAATTAAAGGATTGTAACGTCAAGGAGATACATTTTAAATAACAAAGCCTCTATTAAACAAATAATACCGAAATGGGAGAGATTAAGTTTGCTCAAGCCAAACACAAAATGTACACGTGCACTTATTGTATCTTGAGGCGTGTGCTCTGCCAACTGAATTATTTAATTAAAATCACTTTTATCTCGAGGAACGAGTTATTTTGACATCATGTTCGTAGAACTGGTACCGATCTGCACCGTGGAAGTCTTTAAGTCTTTATTATTTATCAATTTAATTCAACATACCACAATATAAATAAAGTAACATGACTTATGCGTTAAGAAAGCTGTTCTACCACATTACTTATAACATACAATCAGTTGTCTTATGAAATCATCTGTTATCACTTATTTTAGCCAAACGGGAGAAAGTAACTAAATTGCATACCTTACCCTTTTAGGAAAAGTTCTCCTCCTATATAAAGCTAACATTAATTAATTAATTAAATTTAAACATTGGGTTATTATTTGGAAAAAAAACTGTATTAACAACAAGTGTCATCCACTACAGGTAAAACGTAAATATATATTTGTATTTGGGAGGATGAATAAAAGTATTTTACTAAGGATTGAAAATTTGAACAAGATAATTAAAGATAATTAATGTGTGAACTAATGGAAGGAATTGAATAAATTTATTGGTTGGAGGAAAAATCTCTATTTTGAACACAATAAATTTACTGAAATATTTGTTAGACTTGAAAAAATTCATGTTTAAAAAACATGAAAAATATTTGTTTTTCTTAGACTAAAGAAAAACTCACTGATTTCTCATTAAATTTAACTCTAATGATAATTCAAATTTTACTACTAATTTGAATTTCGAACCTATGCCTATTAATTCATTAATTGGCTATAATGTTTAATGTTACTTGACGAATTAATCAAACTAACCATAAAAACACACGACCCCAACGGACATTGTATACGATATGTTGATGATGGATTATACATCTCACAAAATAAAGCAATAAATAATAACATCATTTTAAATGAAATCAATAACTTACACCCTAACATACAATTCACCATGGAGGAAGAAATAAACAATAAAATAAACTATCTAGACCTAACATTGACCAGAAATACAAATAACAATGAATATTCTATTTATAGGAAACCCACACAAACCATTAATAGAATACCAAACCACTCCAACCATACCCCACAACAAAAAATGGCCGCTTACAACTCACTTTTATACAGGATGCTAAAATTGCCAAATAATGAAGAAAAAAGCAAAGAAAAACAAATAATATATCAAATAGCCCAAAAAAATGGATACAATAAAAAAACTATAGATACATTTGAATTTAAAATATTAAATAAATTAAAACAACCTAAAATTGAACCACAAACAACAAAATGGGCTACATTTACATACACAAGATACAACATAAAAGGAATAACTAATACACTAAAAAATAATAATATTAACATAGGCTACAAAAACACAGGAAACATAATCAACAAAATAAACCAACCAGAAAAAATATGTCCCACACTTAATAACGGAATATACAAAATCGAATGCCCACACCAGACTGTGTGTGTGTGTGTGTGTGTGTGTGTCTGTTAGCGTGTGTGTGTGTGTTTGTGAGTATGTGTGTGTGTTTGTGAGTATGTGTGTGTGTGTGTGTATGTGTGTGTGTGTGTGTGTGTGTTTTGGGGTGTGTGTGTGTGTGTGTGTGTGTGTGTGTGTGTGTGTAGGTGAAATGTTGTATCTGGGACCTTTTTTACTATTACAATAATTCAGTCCTGTTAATTCTCTGCATTTACCTGAATCAAATATAATTTAAGTTCAATATTTCAAAGTACGTAATTTGTTTTTTTTTGTGTTTTCTACTAAGCTCGTTATATTCATCTTATCTGTTATTATTTTCTCATATTATGTACGCCACCTGTTTTCTGCATGGTCCTATTATTAATAGCTAAGGGCAGGGGCTGTAGCAACACGCCTGCACAGTGTTTAATGGAATCATTAGCACTAATCACTAGATAGCATATGTTATGCCGTGAGATAGCTGTTATGTTGAATTATTGCCATTATCTCTATTGCTCTGTGATCATTACACCAGCCAATTACTGCTTAACCTATAAACATTTCCTGACCACTGCTTCAAAATCTAGCAAAGCGTTATCGGATTTGTGTTGTTGGGACGTTTAGCTTTGTGTTGCTAAACTTAAAACTTTATTAAATTGTTGTTGAGTTGCCGATTTGATCAGGCAATTTACGAAGAAAAAATAAAACGGTTACGAGTAATAGGTATGATTGGATGTAACATTACCTAAACTGGCAAAGGAAAGACTCCCTGTCTCTCGTGACCATGCCTTATCCTTATTTAGTGTCTCATAGAAATGCGTCTGCTTATTTAGAAGCAGGAAGGGGGAGAATGTGATGGGGTAGCACTAAGGATGGAGGGCTTCTAGCCTTCCTTTAGTCAACTCTGAGGAAGAGTTAATGATTACATATGGTTAGGGTTGCAAGGATTTTTATTTCACACACTGTAACAAGTTTACTATTAGCGAAAAGTTTAAGCTATTTCTTATGAATGGAAGTTTTATTTTACTATAATAACAAATTATTATATACCTACTAAAATTACTAAAATAACTATAATTTTTAAAATTGAATTTTCATTTATCGCTTTTCTCTTCAAGTGTTTTCATGATCAGTGGAATGTTGTAATGTTTGTTGTAAGTGATAACTTTTATTTCAAATTTTGTACTTTTACTTTACATTTTTTCAATGATATGATTTTAAGCCGCGCAGTTACACACTAACCTCGTTGTAACCACCTGCGCACTTTAACCAATTAGTTATAGTAATTCTTGAATTCTGAGAATAACCTGGCGTGGTAAAGGAGTAAGCTAGGTTTGGCAGAGCACTGGATAGTTAAGTGACGTGAGAATTTTTTCTGAACGGATTATTTTTATCTAAAAGGGATGTCTTACCTACCCAGAACCTAACCGTATATATATAGATGTGTGCACGCTACGCGCGTGAAAGCCCTAAGTAGGTTTCTTCAGGCGTATACGTGTTGTTCGACCGAGCTACGGAGAAACACCGAACCTCTCAGGACGTGCGGCTTGTCCACACACCCTTGGGGGTTACAATCGTATTACAGAAGCTTTAACGTGCATACTTAGTAACTCGTATATACGGTTTTTATCTCCGTATGGCAGATGTAAACAATTTCTTGTGGGAGGAGATTGCGGCACTATATAAAGAAATTTCTTGTTGCATTAATTGCGTTCTTCATTTCACAAGTAGACGTGTTTTAATATCGAATTACCCTGGCTGGATCTATAGATATCACTTGATTATCTATATCTGGATTTAATGTATAATGATTTGAAAATGTACGACGTGGGCCGGCCGTTACTGTAAAAAGGCAATATATTGCCTTTCTTATGGTAAGGTAAATTATTATAACAAGGTAAATTCGTTGGGAAATTAATTTGCACATATTTTTAAAAACAAACCTTTTAAACAGCTCAATAACAAAAGTAATAAGTAAAACAAGTTAGAGCATTTATAATCATAAAAGGGAATTTGTTATCAATTAACTAGTGTATAGTCATTTAAATATGATATATATACGTATATATACATATATACACTTTTTCTTTTTAGATATTTTTATTTCAACAAACAGCGAACCAACAAGAATGTATTCACTTTAGAGGCCTCAAGATTTTCAACTGAATTGCTATCATTATTTATGAATTTGCCTCGCTAACTCAGTTACCAGTTTTCAAGAGAATTTACTGAGGTTTAATAATTCTAGAAATGTAACTGGCTAAAAGCCTAAGTTCATTCTTCTTTGTAAACGGTTTGTTAAAACTTTCTATTCGTACATTTATAACACACACAAACACACACACACACACACACACACACACACACACACACAGAAGTACATACGAACACACACACACACACACAGACAAACACACAATCACACAGACGTACACAAACTCACACACACACACACACACACACACACACACACACACACACACACACACACACACACACACACACACACACACACACACACTTACACACACACACACACACACACACACACACACACACACAAACACACACACACACACACACACACACACACACACACACACACACACACACACACACACACACACACACATATATATATATATATATATATATATATATATAATGTGTGTATGTCTGTGTGTGTTTAAAAAACAAGAGAACCGAGATTGTTCAAGTACGTAAATTATTTATTAATTTTATTCAAAGATTTTCGTTGGTAAATAGTACAGTGTAAAATATATATATATATTCACTGCGGATTGAAACAGAAAAACACGGCGCTATGTAGGCAATGTGGAGACACGATAAAATGGAAATGTAAGGCTGTAACCTAATGGCAAAATGTACTCGTAGTTCAGTAATGCTAAGGATATTTAACGTGGAATACCATAAATTTAAATAAACTGATTTTAAATGTAAGGTGTAAGTTCAAACACATTTATCTAGTTACTATTTATTAGGAATATCCTGTGGTTGAATTTAATAATAAATACACAAAAACCTCTTAACCACAAACTTTCTTTAATTTACCCTAATGTACATTTCAGTTACAAAGTAACCATCCTCAGAGTCTTTGTATGTTATCCCTCTGAGGATGGTTACTTTGTAACTGAAATGTACATTAGGGTAAATTAAAGAAAGTTTGTGGTTAAGAGGTTTTTGTGTATTTATTACATTTATCTAGGTTTTACAATACATCGCAATATTGCTTTCTTACAATATGGAACACGTACATGTTAAATAACGTTCTATATACAGAAACAGTTGTACCAACTGGAAATACTTGCTTAGTTGTGTCTGCTACAGACTTGATTAAATCCCCTGCAACTGTATTCGCTGGAAGTCGTATAGCTACGATCGCTGTGATGTAAACATTCCTTATGACTGTTTCGCTACGGGCGAGCAGAGTCTTGAATGCGCTCACATTCCGGGCCTTGACATTAGTTTAATGATTTTTATACAACTGTCTTAATTTATTCACAAATTAAGCTGAAGTCTGCATGAATATCTCTTGGAATAAAGTAAGGAATCCCTTTAAGGGAATCGAGATAGGGAGAACTGCTGTTTGAACTTTTTTATGTTGATATCGGTAAGAATAGAAACTATATTATATGGAGAAAATTTGTGCAAACACTAGTCATTTATATCTCGCCTATGTTTTTGATTGTTTCAACGCGTCTAACAGCTGGCCAGCTATTTACTATCCACATTAAAAATTATGATTGATCAACTGTAGGTTTTGATTAGCGTGTGTTGTTATAGATTTGGGTCATATGTGTTCATGACTCACACATGCAAAACATGAAACACGTAGCTCACACATGCAAAACATTATTTCACCCCACCCCCTCCACGATCAACTAAAACCTTACAAAATCAATGTTTTACCTTGATTTAGTAACCTTGAAACTAGCAAAATGCTTCGAAAAGTAGTTACATTCTTTTATAACCACGGAAGGTTGATGGTTTTCCAAGTTTTGGTGGAACTACGGTTTTTTGCGCGCAGTAGCATCACTGCACTGTAGGCTAATACGTCTAAACACGTATGTCCAGTCAGGATTGATTTGTTTGTATTTATGTACAAGATTAATTAATACTTGTAGTACAAGTAAATAAAAAGTAAATACATTTCTAGGAATTGTGCTCGTTTCAAGGTAAAACATTAATTTTGTAAGGTTATACGGGTCCGTGGAGGGGAGAGGTGGAATAATGTTTAGCATGGTTGGGTGGGTTATTAGTTTCTGCATCAGTCGGTAAAATAATTCGGCCGAAATCGCTTTCGTAGATAAGAAGGCAGTTAGCAAATAACCGTTAAGAAATATTCAAATAAATATACGTGTCCCTTAATATTAGGTTATTCTATTAAATATATTTTGTGTGTTGTATTTGATACTTTTGTTGTACATCCCACCTCACAGCTAGAAGCTACATCACAAGGGATTTGATAAAACCGCACTCACAAGCTGAGAAACCCTGAGGGAATTTCGAGCTGAGGATGTGGATATAGAAATTCATAGAAGTTTATTGTGATTTATTGTTGAGATAATCCATAGGGGGATGCTGTTTAGATACCTAACAGTATATATTTGGCATAAATAGTAAAACCTATTCTGTATTACACATGCAATCGGGAAGGATCTGAGATCGAACCTAAAACATCGGTTTAATAAGATAATATGTATTTTGTGTTGTTCTATGGACATTTGGGAAACTGGAAGAGAGAGAATGCAGGTGTTTGAAATGTGGAGATTTGTAGAAGGATGAGAAAAGATTCCATTGAATGTAGGAATGCTTAGTACATATCTTTAGGAGTGAATGAATGGAGTGCTGCAAGACATTATCCAGGGTAGAATAGTGGGGGGGGGGAAACCATCGTAAAGAGGGCCTGAGAAAGTGGACCATCAGTGGCACCAACTAATTGTTCAAGGCAGCGGTTTTGGAAATGCGACTGGTCTCGAAGATTGCATGACTTCAAAAGAAACAAAGAACTCAAAGAAGAACAAATTTGACTCTAATGTAGAAAAATAGATATAAATTAACTCGATCTAAAAATCAATTCATTAAAAAAAATCAAATTTCTTAATAAAAGTTTATATATACTGTCAGTAGAAGTTATATATATATATATATATATATATATATATATATATATATATATAATAGAGGTCAATATATAAAGAGAGTGCCTACTTATAGAAGGAATTGAAAAAAAAGAATATAATTTAGTAGAAATGAACCACAGTGGCAACAAATTTTAAAGCTTAGATGGACCTTAATGAGCTTATAATCGTATTGGAAATTTTATCAATACAAATTATTTGCCACTTGTTTGTCGTTGATGGACTGCAAATAAATAGTTTGCCAATATCTCTGGACTAGTAAAAATGTACTCATTTAGCCTAAATAAAATATGTTTACAATAGAGCCTAATGTATGCAGAACTTTGCGAAATCCACACGCCACACATTACGTATGCCGAATGTTATCAACCTATTTCGATGCACTGCGACAAGCAAATTAATCATATACGTCGAGCATGTAACATAATGGATCGTATATTTACATATTGATGTGTCAGGGCTGATAGGGGATGTTAAATTGTTGCAATCTTGGGTTTCACTGTGACGCGGTAGAGGCAACATTCTTGTACGTTCTTGAGGTACGTCGCTTTGTGTCGCTAGACTGAATTTGGTTTAACCTAAATTTTAATATATTTCTGCAAGTTTGGCTTTTTATTTATTTCCTTGTAGTGTTTATAAATGTTTATGAAGATAATTTAAACAAAAATAATAACACTTTAAGTAACTCAAGGCTCTAGAAAATTACATACACTGAATTTACCTCCGTTATGGTATTAGTATTTGTTATCAATACAAACTCGCGACTCGTATGTTTTCTATCTTCGCGTCCTATAAATTCCTTGTGAGGCATTGTAGGTTTGAATGTTTGCTGGATGTTCTATTTATCAATACAAACACGTCTTTCAAGATTTGTAGAACCCCTCGGGGCGGCTCGGAATGTATTTCCTGATTTAGAGCGCAAGGTTAGCGTTATTTATCGAAGAAGCTAAATGAATTTAGAGTTGTTCGCCGAGGGATTAGTGAAGGATAGCATGAAAATAATTCCTGCTTACAATAGAATAATTTTATGGGGAAATACACACTTATATAAATGTTAAATTACTTTACACTTGAAAATATATAAACTGGGCTAAAGTAGCTGCTACTTAGCTACTTAAAATTACCATTTCGTCCTATCTTGAACCTTATTTCTTGTTTATATGGATAGAATAAAGGCGAGGAAACTCTATTTGGTGTTTGTATGTGTTGCGATCACAGCCAGTCACTTTGCAAATGTCAGATGTGATAAGAAGAATAAGAGCAAGTAGTATATTCACAAACTTTATAGTCAATTCCAACTTAGACCAACAAGGAAAGATTTTATTTTAGTTACTTTCTAATAAATAATTACAATTATAATAAATAACGTAACACGTTTATTAAAGCAGCTGTTCTACCACATCGAACCTGTAACATGATATCAGCTGTTTTATGAAGTATGTTTTCACTTATTTTCAACCAAATGGGACGAAATAACTATATTGTATACCTTGTCCACGCGTTAAAAGTTTTTCTCCCATAAAAATAAATTTAATTAATTATATTCAATTAATAAAATAATATAATAACTGTAATAACACCAATATTCATCTCCTACAAGTTTAAAAAAAGGTATTTGAACTACAGTGTATGAATAAATAGTATTTAATTACCGATTGAAATTTTGCACAGTGTTGGAAACATTTCACCTTTTCTCTATTAAAATGATCACATAATATAACAAGACCTACCCTTCCTTGTTCTACTCTGTACAAGGCGTGAAAAGGGTAGATAGTTTGTATGACTCTGGTAAAAAGTAAATCTACTTGATTTAAGTGATCTTTCTACGTGTTGGAGAAATTTCACTATTTCTGTATAACAAATGAACACTTAATACAACAAGACCTACCCTTCCTTGTTCTACTCTGTACAAGGGCTTGAAAAGGGTAGATAGTTTGTATGACTCTGGTAAAAAGTAAATCTACTTGATTTAAGTGATCTTTCTACGTGTTGGCGAAATTTCACTATTTCTGTATAACAAATGAACACTTAATATAACAATATCCACCCTTCCTTGTTTTACTCTGTACAAGGGGGTGTATGGGCAGATAGTTTGTATGACTCTGGTAAAAAGTAAATCTACTTGATTTAAGTGATCTTTCTACGTGTTGGCGAAATTTCACTATTTCTGTATAACAAATGAACACTTAATATAACAAGATCCACCCTTGTTTATTCTCCTCTGTACAAGGGGGTGTAAAGGGCAGATAGTTTGTATGACTCTGGTAAAAAGTAAATCTACTTGATTTAAGTGATCTTTCTACGTGTTGGCGAAATTTCACTATTTCTGTATAACAAATGAACACTTAATATAACAAGATCCACCCTTCCTTGTTCTACTCTGTACAAGGGGGTGTAAAGGGCAGATAGTTTGTATGACTCTGGTAAAAAGTAAATCTACTTGATTTAAGTGATCTTTCTACGTGTTGGCGAAATTTCACTATTTCTGTATAACAAATGAACACTTAATATAACAAGACCGACCCTTCCTTGTTCTCCTCCGTACATGGGGGTGTAAAGGGAAGACATCTCTTACAACTCCAATAGAAGATAAAGCTACTTGTTGTGGGTGGTTCTGCATACGTGATTCAGAGGAAACTCTTTATATTCTCTATAAAAGAGTTCCATGTCCCTACTTTGAACCTCACTATATTCACAATGTTTTCCTAACCACCTTACGTGATACTATCGTAGCTCTACTGGTCTCCTTAATAATAGAAACAAAACAACAGTTATGATTTTTTACCATAAATAAAAAAGATTTCTTGTTTTTTTTAAAATAAAACGCATATCCATTAATTTGCGTTAAAAAAATGGAATCATAAATGGTTAAATTTTAATTACGTGAACGCATTTCAACGTTCATAAGGTCATCTTCAGTGACATACCTCAATTACAATTGTTGCCTTTGTGAAACGTAATATTTAGTGTAGTGCTATTATTTGTTTCACGACGCACGTCTATTCCAATTAAACGTAAAATATTATTCTATACATATACCGCTGTTTCAGATTTGGAATGAATATTTTCATTTCGTTATTTTTTTAAACAATGAAGTTAACTTTATGTAATAATAAGAACAAATGCAAAAAAACCTATGACGTAAAAAGTTAGTTAAACATTTAGAGTCTACAACGAACGATTACATATCTAAAAAAGCAGATCAGTGATCGATACAACATTACAAACGTTCCAGAACAAATAATTTATTAAATTGCTAATTATAGCACCAATAACTATTAATATATTATCGTTCTATATAATTTATTAGTTACGTCGAGTTATTTTGTATTTTCCATTAACTTAATTTGTTTTGCATTTGCTGTTGCAACTGAAACCTATAACTCTGATATTTGACGTAAGTCGCAACAATTACAAGATATCCTAGGGCTTTCACGCAACATTTAAATTAAGCATTCAGTTATTACAAGTTTGAAAGTTTCATTTTAGATTCCCTCAACATTTGTTCAAAGAACATTATTAAAATATATTTTAGGAATACTTCATTTTGTGCGTTTCCACAGCTTTTTATATCTTGAACGTTAAGTCGTTATTGATAAAAATAAACATCAAGTTATTTGATATAGACAAAATTAAATTTAAAGATTAAATAAATTTTAGATTTGAATAAATAAAGATGTGTAGAGTTATTTAAATGAGTTTGAACAAAACTAGAAATAATTAAGCATGGAGAGTAATTAGAGGATTCAGGAAAAATACAAAAGGAAGATTAAACATTAAATGTAAGTCTTGCATAATTTCCTCTGAAGATTATTGCTTTGAAATGGAAATGTTCATTAGGATATAAAAAAAGTATTTGTGGTTTAAGAGATTTTATGTATTTATAATAAAAGGTTATACTAGAGTTGCATTGTGTTAAGTAAACACAAAAAATTAAAACCAAATATTGATAATAAAATAATTAGATCTTAGCTAGAGAGAACATTTCACAACGAAGTCAAAGACTGATGAAGGCGACATCGTCGACGAAACTAGTCTGGTTGTTTTAATAAACTAGTGTGTTTGGTATAATAAACTAATGTGTAGTGAGATTTAAAGTTAACGGTTTTAATTTTTATCGTTGAAAATTAATATAATCTCTTTAAATAACAATGTAGTGTTAGATTTCGGATACAATGGAAACATCTTCAGAAGTGCTTTATCATTATTTGTAGAAGTGATTACCTTGTGACCGAAATGCACGTCATGCGTTGATTTGCAGGGAATAAATAATTGTATTGTGTTTTTAATCATGTTTACACCGACAGATATTATTGTTGAAATAAATGCATTTTATTTGCGAATAAATATGTATTAAAACAGGCAATGCGTTATTTTCATCAGTCTAGAATACATATGTACACAATTAAAATTACCGAAAAAAACAATAATTCAAAAAAATATAAATTGCTATATTAAAATTTCTTATATTTTAAAATATTACAAAAACGTTTAGTTACTAATTTTTGGGTTTTTGTAATGTTTTATAATTATAAGAAATGTAATAGCAGCTATATTGACTTGTGAACTGATGTCATTATTGTTGGTAATTGTAATTGTGTACTTATGTATTGTAGGCCTGAAGGCGTAGCCGCTATTGAAGCGTTGCCTGTTTTACCAAATATTTGTATTTATTTGCCAATAAATCGAATCCACTTACACAATAATGTTATTGGGGTTCTTCGGATATTACTTATTGTGTGTAATTATACCTTATTCCATAGTTGGTAAAGACAATAACTAATTAAATATGTTGAAAAGATAAAATGAGAAAGTGAATGTAACAAAGCGGTTGGCGTGTTTTTTGTGTTCAATATTTTTTACTCCAGTTGAGAATAGGTGTAATTTTGGAAAAGCTCTGAGCACGCACTTTATATCTGACATTTATACATTAAAGAATACTGTACTCTGTATAGGCCTAGGTCTGGTTGATGGATCCTTAGAGCCAGAACTACCTGCGGTCAGTCCCAATAAACCTCCCCCCCCCCGTCTCTGGACCTACCTGCAATGAATCCATCTAAGATTAACTTACTACTCTTATTAATTTCTTTATAAAACAATATGTTTTCAACAGTTATTTGAATTGTATGGAAAGTAATACCAGACTCGATTATATTATGCTTTAAAACTAATGTTTAATATCAGCTAAATTAGAAACTAGTATTTGATTTCCTTAGCTACATGTAAACATTAGGTATTACATATGTAATTATAAAATTGAGCAAAAATAAACATTAAATTTGTTCAATAAACAACGGGGTAACAAAAGAACTATACAGTAAAATGGTACTTTGGTATTACACCGACCTCAGACCTATAAAAGTTTAATGAAAGGATTTCTTTATGTATATTTTCATTCGGTAATGTCCTACAATCCCTACACGTGTGTGGTCAGTGTAATACCAAGGTACCATACAAGCAGTGGATATTGTGAATTTATTTTGTTAAAGTTCGACATGTTTAAAGCTCGGTAGAGAAAAAGAAGTCTATAGACATAATTCTGGCAATTTTCTGACCTCGCATTCATATCTCGCATTTCTGTTAAAGAATAGTAGATGTAAGGTTTCAACAATCGAGGTTTCAACAAAACGACTGTACAATAAACAGCTAAGTAATATATACATATCCGTGACTTATAAACTGCAATAACGTGTATTTTATAAAGGCTTAAGGTCGTGTTTAGCTCCTCGGGGTAAGTTTCCAAGCCAATGTCTCTCACTAAGACCTAAATAGGCTGAGGGTTATAGCGTGTGCCTTCTGTTACGGCCTCCCACAGGACATTAGGCATCAAACAAAAAAAACCTCTTCCCCCCCCCATTTAAATCCCCGGATATCTCTCAACAGCAAATGCTTGGGTAATATACTGCTCACTGTGGCAGTGCTATATTTTTAGTGTAATAAGAAATGTTTGAACTTTTAAATTTATTATTTAATTTTGAACCAAATATCACATCTTTTTAACACAAATTTACTTCATAACTGAATGATAATGCCATTGTGATTTCTTTTCTTTGTGTTTTAAATATCACAATTTGATATTGAAATTTAGTTAGAAAACATTAGTCGTAACATCAATAAAAATTAACAAGTTTGTGCAAGTTTTAAAAGTATATGAAGTACTTTGTAGTACGCGTGCCCGTACGACGAGGACGGCTCGTAAATCCCAATCAAGTTGGAAAACCTCCAAAGTCTATCGATCCAGAAATCTGCTGACTCTTGTCCGCAATTAAAACTAACGCTCAGTTGATGTAATTTACTCGCAATATTAAAACCGAGGGAATAGTTTTTTGTCTTGCGATTTGAAGTCAGGCGTAATTTGGAATTTCTGATTGTTTAAAAGTATATAAAGTAATAACTTTGCACATTGACTAAAATATAAAAGTGATATCTTATTTTTGCTAATGGCCGGAGTTATACATATACCCATTAAAGTGATACCCAATTTATACTATTGGCCGGAGTTATACATATACCCATTAAAGTGATACCCCAATTATACTATTGGCCGGAGTTATACATATACCCATTAAAGTGATACCCCATTTATACTAATGGCCGGAGTTATATATAAACCCATTAAAGTGATACCCCATTTATACTAGTGGGCGGAGTTATACATATACCCATTAAAGTGATACCCCATTTATACTAATGACCGGAGTTATACATATACCCATAAAGTGATACCCCATTTATACTAATGGCCGGAGTTATACATAAACCCATTAAAGTGATACCCCATTTATACTAATGGCCGTAGTTATACATATACCCATTAAAGTGATACCCCATTTATACTAATGGCCGTAGTTATACATATACCCATTAAAGTGATACCCCATTTATACTAATGGCCGTAGTTATACATATACCCATTAAAGTGATACCCCATTTATACTAATGGCCGGAGTTATACATATACCTCGGAATACTGTGAAACTATAACAGATTGTTTTGCTTCCTACCCATCACAGCCTCACACGTTTCAGACAACTCTTATTCTCAGAAACTATAAATATGTTCGTTTGAAAGTCTTATGGAAACTTATTTAAAATACATCAAATATGGAACGTAAAAGGTGTTCCAACTTTTAATATTTTATATATACAACCTAATAGGTTATGTTTAGTTTCTCAATTAAGTTTAAAGTGTGTAGCATCACTGAAGATGATGACATATTGTCATTGAAACGCGTATGATAATAAAGTTTTTATAATTGTGAGTTGTAACATATTTATTCTTTTATTTATTACTATATACTGTATAGAGAGGAAAATGAAAAATTGGAAGGAAATTCGCTGTCTATTTTGCCACTTAATATTGCGATTCTGCCATATGTATATACATATTTATATTAATTGTAGCTATATAATAAAGAAGTGACTAAAATATAATTTTTTTTTTATTACTTGTTACAAACTGAGGTCTAGCAAGAGCAGTTTATATATAAGTTCCAGATAGGTGCATTTCTAGGGTAGATTTCAGGCAAAACTTCGTCACGCACGACAAAGCAGTCGTATGCGAGAATATTTCACTTCAGAATATGTTTAGAAAAATTTTAAATTCATTCGCAAATGCAGCTGAACTCTGTGTTGGTAATTTGCCCGTGAAGTTATACAAACGTATTTACAGCGTATGTAGTAGGAAATATAAGATGTGCATAGTTTAGGAAAGTACATGGAAAATTTCCAATTCAAATGCTGCTATTAAAACTTAGCTGGGATATAAACAAGAATGTTAGCAGACAATTTAAATAAGCTGCTGACGCCATTTGCAATTCAAGTTCTCACTTCCCCGACTCCACGTTCACATTATACAATTTAATCACCTCTCTTCAACTACGAACCTTATTAAATGTGTTTTATAAATCGACCTAATACAATAATTTTAAATAAACGTCGTGTCTGTGTCTGAAACACGCCCGCTATGAGTGTAATCCTATACTCGTTGTAGACATTCTAAACTTAACTTTAAAAATATTTTTTTATCATAATGTTTCTACATAAGAGAGGTTGAGAAACGCCAAGTTGAGAAGCAGCATTTCTTTGACTCATTTTTGGTAATTTACTGTACCTATCTAGAATATCTAGTTTTTGTTTAAGACTTAAATCGCGTCGTTTCTTTTGAGATTCGGACATCTTGCAATACTGTCCTTTGAATCTTCAAGTGACACTAAACTCTACAAAACAAACGAAAAAGATCTTTAAAAATTAAGTTATGTAAAATCACACTGAAATACTGTAATAAACGTTCATAAAAATTCACTGTTAAAAAATACAGCAGGACTGTACTGTAAATGGCTCAGTAGTAACATCAACTAATGTTAACAAACAACTAAAGACGACTAAAGCGAGGCTAGGGTGTTTGTGTAAACAAAGAGTAAGGGAGACATTCTGAGAACTGTGCTAAGTGCTGAAACCGTTATAAAGTATTTCTGTCATTCTAAAAATAAACATTCTATGAATTGGGCGTCATTGTGTGTTGCACGTGCTGTTTACACTACTTTGTAGACATTTTTACTTGGTCCATGCTAGTATACCTTGACGCATATGATTTTGAATGGCAAATTAAATGATAATAATAAGCGAACAGATGATTACAATAAGCGGCCTAATTACAATGTATTAATATACGTCCGTGTTTGTTTTTCAATGAAACGATAACAATAACCGAATGATAACATTAACCGTGATCACAATAAGCGGCGCCGACTGTATTTCCAAATGTATTGTGTTTTTTTATGTAAAAAGTGTTTTTAATTTAACTAAATACAACAAAAGGGTACGTACAATTGTAATTTGTCATTGAGGAGTACAATCTTTGAAAAATATTAAAAACTTCTGAATCTAACCTATTATACCGATATTTATGAATGGTTTCATAAATATTTTGCCATTGCTATAGTTATTTCTCAGAAACCACAAATACATGGTTAAAACCCATGAAGTATGGTCTTTATAAGACTTAAAAAAGGTTAAGAAGCTTTTTGCGAAAAAACGTCCTTTCGTTAAATAAATGGAATTCAAACGACACTTTGAAATATTTTCAAAATGTAAATAAATAAATTTGTAATAAACATGACACAACTGAAATAAAAACAAGTTTGTCAGACATTTTTTTCTTTTGATATCGCAACAATAGTAAGCTAGTACGCAATAAATCAGGCCACTCTAATAAATAACTTTTCACATTTGTTTAATTAATGCTGGAGATTAAAAAAAGCGTATTGGATATTCATTTTCCGTGTTCTTTTTGCCCGACGGCGCTAATGGAATCGAGGCCATTATATGCAATGCATTTTAAATGGCTTTGCTTCATTTCCAATATCTAACAATTTATTGAGAGAAGAAATTCCATTGCTTTAATGGGGGTAGAACGTAGTCCGGAATGTGACTCATTTTAGTAGGCTTGAAAAGCGGATATTTATTTAATCTCTGTTGCATGTCTTATCAAGTGCCCCTAAGAATGTTGTGTTGTAAGGCAGTTATTTCCATGTTTTTGACCGAGATTTGTAAAATTTTGTTTTTAAATGACTTAGTTGGAATTTTAGTGGTTTTAAAGAAATTATCATAATTAATATACTATGCGAGATGTTTAAGATTAATCAAAAGCCATTTCGTCTTCATACTTTCGTAGCCTAACTAATAAAATTATCAATTAGTCTAACATCACTGTGCAATCGTATTATTCAAAACATAACTAATTTACAGAAATAAATGAATAAGTTTAGTCCTGATGTACGTATCAATATCCTAGTTATCATTAGAGGTTATATCAACAGTTTGTTTGGAAAAAAGTAGCTACTGTCTAGCTTTGTGCGGGAAGGACCGAAGCCCCGCCGAACAAACGAGTTCCGCACCAATCAACGATGACCTCAAATCAGGTTGTAGTGGAACAGGTTTTGTGGGCGGGTTTTTTATTCTCTTTTCTGAACTGAAATACGGAGCTGTCTAATTTGTTTCATGACTTTTATGTAGTTATGCTCTAAAGACAATGGCTTGGTATTGACGTTTTAATAATAGAAAAATTGTTACTGTTTTATCGCTTTTTATTTTGAGTACTGGCCCAGTTAACTTTACTAACCCAATCAACAATTCCGCCTCGAACCTTCCAGTAACGATTGGGTACGTTAGAGCCGGAGAGTCCCGTAGATGGTTTATTCTTGCAAGGCAGTACAATGAGCATGTTTGGTCAGTAGCGAGGTAAATCCGCTGCGATGGACTCGTAGGTAGTCTGCTCTGTGGCTAAGCTTAAACGAACCCAGCTTCACTTCCTTACATATATCCTGGGACTGATCTCACGGTAGTGAGGCTTTTCCACGTTTTGCCTGTGCTCATGATCTTCAGAGTTCTATTAGCCTAAGTAAAGATAGTGTTAAGCTGTCGCATGCTTTTTGAAGTGGTCGCAGAAAACCAAAAGATCAGTTTTTGATGAACCTCGTTTCTTTCCTACCGCTCACTTCATACAGGCTGCTTGTAGGTTGTACAGGCTGCTTGTAGGTTGTACAGGCTGCTTGTAGGTTGTACAGGCTGCTTGTAGGTTGTACATGCTGCTTGTACGTTGTACAGGCTGCTTGTAGGTTTTACAGACTGCTTGTAGGTTGTACATGCTGGTTGTAGGTTGTACAGGCTGCTTGTAGGTTTTACAGGCTGCTTGTAGGTTGTACAGGCAGCTTGTAGGTTGTACAGGCTGCTTGTAGGTTGTACAGGCAGCTTGTAGGTTGTACAGGCTGCTTGTAGGTTGTACAGGCAGCTTGTAGGTTGTACAGGCTGCTTGTAGGTTGTACAGGCTGCTTGTAGGTTGTACAGGCAGCTTGTAGGTTGTACAGGCAGCTTGTAGGTTGTACAGGCTGCTTGTAGGTTGTACAGGCTGCTTGTAGGTTGTGAGCTTCAACTCAATCTGTGTATCGTTATCTTATAATAGTTCCAGTTCCAGCACATCTCTGTTTCGGGCAAACGGTTCCTGTACGTCGTTATCTAGGTGTGTGAACGCTTTATGGCGTTAGTTCAAAAGGAAGGTAAATATACAAATGCTATTCATGTCCTTGTTCATCTGATATATCATGCATTGCTCTACTGACGGTTTATGTACACTCCTTGCCTATCTTTGATTGGAACTAAGATCTCCAATATCCGGTTTTACTTATCAGAGCTTCTTTCTTTATCGTACGTAGTAGTCTGCAGCTTACAAACGTATGGTCTCATGTCAACGGATTTACCATATTGAAATACTGAAATTTTTATATATAAAGTAATTTACTTGGATATAGGACTCGCGTGTAACTGAAAGGAAATGTTATGAAGGCATAAAACATTGCCTTACCTAATGAATGCATATTAGGACTGGTTATTTTATAAAATATACTTAGTGGATTATGTTTAATTTGATAAAATACATTTCTAACTGTAAATAAAAAACATACTCAATTATCGACCAATGAATCTTATTTTAAAACGAAAGTTATAAGAGTCCGTGTAATTTATTCGATTCAGTTTATCATCCAACGTGAACAAATAATAAAGTATGTAGGAGTTTAACTATCCATGAAACTTTAAATAATAATGATCTTGTCGTTGTATAGTTGATTTATCAGATTTAATAAAGATTGTAAAATATTTATACAACTAAGCTTAATGTAGAAATATTTTGGTTTAACGTAACTAATTTTGAATTGATTATAGTTTACAGAATAACTATATTTCACTAAAAATTAGGATCTAAGAAAATACATTATTCCCAATGTTTTAAATTTGAAAAAAAATAAATTGACTTTTATCGTGTCGCTTTAGTATTACCCGATTTGTTTAAGAGCCTATTTAGAACTAAAGAAGCCTACAATAAACTCAGATTAATTTATAAGCGCCGTAACATTTGGCGTTATAGTCACTGAATTAATGATGTTTGCAGAAGTATACAGAGATTCGAATACCTAGGATAGGTTTCACAGATTGAAATGTTGGCCGCATATAGAGTAGAAGTGGGTTTAAGGGAAGAAAGCTCAGTAAAACAACCTACAGTCTTCCTTACCGTTGGTTGAAGGTTTGAAGGATATAATAAGGCTCTACAAGGCGCTGTATTGCGGGGCTGCAAAGCTTTATATTATGTCTGGTCATTTACTTTGAAGAAGGCGCATTGATTTCTAATCCTTGAGAAACTTACGGGACGGAAGTCTCACAACCGAGGACCACTTAGAATAGTTGAGTGGCTAAATGTTAGGGTTGAAGAGGGCAGCTTACACAGTCGACAAAATGGAGGACACTTCCTTATTGAGCAGGAAATAATCAGGGAATAATTAAACACAAAATTACTATGGAGATATTAAATTAAACATAAACTGGATTGTTTTCTTTGGATGTATAAATTTAGTTAAACTTGTGAAATCACCAATGAACCATTATGAAGTAAATTATACAATTCCTTTTTTTGCAGCCTAAAAAGATGAATTTTGTTGGAAAAATTGTTTATTTACATGAATCTACGCTGAATTTCTACTCCAGATTTTTCACACTGAAATTTATAGTTATACCTATCGAAAAAAAGATGTTTTTTAGAATAGAAACATGTCGAAGCTGCTTTGATTTTTTCATAATTTGTCAAATACCACGTCTGAACTGTCAAACTTGGGACAAATAATTCTATAATAATAATTATATAATATTTTCATTGAAGTTCCGAAACTAAATATGTCAGCAGTTGCCTACTTGACATTTAGAGGTGTGGGAGCGCCGCTGACTCAGTGTTTGTGGAGCCTCGCTGCTATACGTATCGGTCCGCCATTACAACTAAGACTTGCTCTTCAAGTTGACTAGTTGTGACAGAGTGGTATCCGCCTGCTTTTCTACCGCCAATAATCATCGAAACTCTCCTCCTGAGCTCCGAAATAGCTTCGGAGCTATAGCTATTATTATAGTTTGAATACTTACGGTACAATTGTAATACAAAGCTACAAACTAAAACTATTTTCATTCTTTGCTTCCATCACGAACGTAAGGTACAAACACCTATATACTTTAAAACACCTGGTAAAATACTTAATAAGGTGTCTAAAGTGACTCTTACTTTTAGTTCAGAATGAGGCCGGGCGTTAGAAAAGATGTATCCATTGCCAACTCATTGTAAGATAAACTTGAATTATTCGGTGTGAATTGTTATAAGAAGTTCAACAAGTAATGTATTTTAGTATTTTGATGGGCAGGAAGTAATTATTTTTTAAAATACTTGACTATTCTAAATATATTTTAATTTTGGGGTATATTTTTATTTAAAGAAAATACCTTTGTGTAACCTACATAGCTACCATACGAAATACATAATTTTTAATTCTAGGCTCATACTACACAATTTATTTTGTAACAAAAAAAATCGGTTTATCCAAAACTAACTATAAATAATTGAACTTTAAAGGTTTTGATGCAATACTCGACGTTTTGATACACTATGGCACCCTCCTAGGGTGTCTTTACATAAACATCAGAAATATATACGATTTAATCAATTCAAAACTTATAGTAGCACACATTTAAAATAAAATAAATAAATATATGCACAGAAACTAAACTTTTGATAAAAATATAATCAAGTACAATTTTTTTAAATAATTAATTTTATATACAATTTGTGTTATTGTTAAATTAGCATTGATGAAATTGTAAATAGGTTTGGGATATTTATGTAGGCCTATTTATATTATGACAATCCTGTATTGAATTGTCGAACATTATACTGTTTGTGCTTCATTTTGTATACGTTCGCTGTACGGCTGCAGCCAGAAGTTTTTTTCAATTGTAGGCTTCTATCTGAGTGAACAGATATTGCATCGACACCGGTTTTATTATGAAAATTTGATATCTACTTAATTAAAAAAACTAAGTTTTAATTAAAAATACATGTAGCACCTAAACGAAAAAACAGCCGAAATTATTTTTGTGTTTCTGTCAAGGCGACAGAGACGTCAAGGAGTGTTTGTCGCTTAAGTTAGTGAGTAGATTGCCTAATAATTCCTAAGACAGAGAGAGAAGTTTGGTTGGGCTAGGTCGGGTCAGGTTACGTTAGACAAGATTAGCTTAGGTTACTTTAGGTTATGGAGGGTAGTTTGGGGATGTTTAGTTTCCCGTGGAGAAGATGTAGTTGGTTCATAGAAACATGAAATTAACGGTTTCGTCTACACCTAGTTATATTAATTTTTTTAAACTTGATTTCACTAATTTTCGCCTATTAAGCATTTACTTTGAGTTAGAATATCTTTATATATATATATATATATATATATATATATATATATATATATTGTAAAGTATTTATAAAACTCTATACAAATATGTTTTATTCTATTAAATGAAGATATATTATTTCTATTTAATAACCAAAAAACTACTCATGAACAGGAACAATTCATAACTCTTTATTATAACATTTCTTATTTCAACATTTAAAACAATACACAGAACAAAAATTTATAACTTAACAAGTTTTAACAAACTCGATTTAACTCTTATTTCTTTTGATTTTATAGTTACACAATTTTAATACCCTTGGCTAATTTTACGATCTCTTACAATCTCGGGGTTATAGCATGGGCTATATTTTTTTAATTCTTAGGTTAATTAAATAAATTTTGAACAAACAATATTAATTTTTGAAATTAGCTTTAATAAATATTTTCCGGATGGAAATACTTTAATTTTGAATAAGCAAAAAGGCGAAACTATTTGAACTGGATTAAGTTTTTATTACTATTAATCACAGATATTCTAATGTACAAAATTAA
>JBAIZL010000011.1:3269235-3284235 GCA_036971475.1 Prosapia bicincta | reverse complement strand
ATATTGTATGGTTGCGAGTATGCTTTATTGTTTAGCATGTGTTGAGATTGGTTTTTGTGCTGTGAATATGTTCCGAAATTAGCCATCTAATTGCTTTTATTAATACCGTGTAGATTTTCTTGGTTTATTTATTATAATAAATAGACGGTAATCTCTTAGGAATTTCGACGATTTTCGTGTAATCACACATATTCAGGTGTTTGTACCAACGTCGCTAATTTAAATTGCAGATGAGGTCCGCGCCGTAAGCATTGTGCATAATTTAAGAAGCTAGATTATTCCCTAATCCGTGAAACTGCTTCGAGATCCTGGCTTTACCTTTGTAATGTTTAATTACCACCTACACTTTATCTACCAACCTAATGAAAGCAAAGCCTCCCCCACCCTTAGCTTATCCAAGTGGGTTTTGTGTCAAGGGTAGAAGTAAATTAGAACTTTATCCCGAAGCCTGCTCCGGAAATGTCTTAAGCGCACAAATAATGGTTCTTATTACTTTGTGGAAGATTGACAAGGGTGTGTAAGTGTTTTGTATTTATATAAGTGGATCCAACTAAAAACGAAATATTTGATATTATTGTTAACTATTGGGGAGAAAATGTGCCCCAGAGATGAGTGGTTATGTACAGAAATATATTTACGCCCTACTTGAATGTATTTCTCTTTGCATTTACGAAACGGTCGCGGCATATTGAATGAAGATTTTCTTCCTGATTCAACCTCTGCATTACCGCAAGAAGGCGATGTTATCTTAAGGAGCGAAGAAGGTCTATTCTAGTCTCTGCCAAGGTTTACAGTGAGTCCTTGGACAGTGTGGCCTTGACGGCAACTAGCGTGCTAACAAGGAACCGCCACAATATATCCAGCTTCGTGCACCCTTATAATACATACCACCAAATAATGAAGACAACCTGGGAAACAGCTGACAAGATCACTAAAGCTGGTTGCGACCTTCCTCAAGAGGATCTCCCCTTGACCTTCGTGAACCCTTATAATACAATCCACCAGTGAAATCATGAAGACAACCTGGGAAGCAGCTGACAAGATCACTAAAGCTGGTTGCGACCTTCCTCAAGAGGATCTCCCCTTGACCTTCGTGAACCCTTATAATACAATGCACCAGTGAAATGATGAAGACAACCTGGGAAGCAGCTGACAAGATCACTAAAGCCGGTTGTGACCTTCCTCAAGAGGATCTCCCCTTGAGCTTCGTGGAGCCTTATAATACACACCACCACCCAAAGGATGAAGACAACCTGAGAAGCAGCAGCGTCTGGAAAAAGATGGGAGATGATCTTAAGTAGAAACGCCATTATCAGAGCCTGCCAAGAGATGACGTCGTTGCTACTTTTTGAATGGCAATGTATCATTTCATACAGAACAACTAGTTTTAGCACTCCCGTCATCATTGTATGACTAAGTAATTTATATAATGTTTTGCTCGTAGGAGTAGGAAAAATTGTGTCACGTGATCAGCGTTGCTCACTTGAAGTAGATCGGCTCTTAACTTGTTTGAACAGAGATGGCCGCCTGTGACGTGTTTATAAATACAAATATGGTTCTAATGGTATTATGAATTAATGGAAAAGTGGAACAGACTATTGTAATTAATAGGTTTTTTTCTACGAAGAGTCAAATAGTCAGACTAATAATTCTTATACTATGAAGTTTATACAGATAAAATTCTATTGTACTAATTTTCTTCTTTGCCAATATTTTAGCTAGTTCTGAACCCCTTTTAGAATTGGTAACATTATAAGACAACCATAATGAAGAAAGGAAAAAAACCCGTGTATATTTTAAAAGTTTTACATTGTTAAGTTCAAACGGTCTCAGGTGCTCTAAAATCAGCACTAAAATATTTGTTAACAAATTTCTAGAGATAACTTACAAATTACGTATCAATTGGTAATTCCAGAATATTGCCATATATCTTCTGTTAATTTCAAAATATTGCCGGATAACATCTGCTATTCGCAGATTATTGTCTTGTAACATCTAACATCTATTAATTGCAAAATATGGGCATTTAACATCTGCTAATTGCACAATATTCGCATATAACACTTATTATAGACCTTTCAAATATTATATGAGATTTAAGAGTATTGACCATTTAAAATCTGTTACTCGCAAAATATTCCCATATAATTTGTGTTAATTTAAGAAAATTAACAGTATTCGCAGTGATTCACAGCATTGACAATGCACTGATCTAGTGCGAAACGCGTCTACTGAGAAATATCACTAAGTAGTGGTTGTTTGCTAAATAAATTGATGTGTTATGTTTTTGGAGACAAACTCCCTTTTTTCTGATAAACCTATCCCCTATAAATGCTTTTGATCAGCAGTTTTATTGTTATAGTTTATTCTTTAACTTGGCGCATATTTTACGATGACATTGTACATAAACCAGTACATAAATAATTATAATCAACCACCCCTTCTATTTCAGCGTGTTGCAAATTATTTCTCTCTGTGGCTACGTTATTTTAGCAAGACATTATACATTTGTAATTTTTTTTGCAGGTTTTCGAAGAGCCGTAATATTTATTAGTGACTGTAGCCGTCGACATTCTGCCAGAGATACACAGCGACATGCAGGTAAAATTTCTAAATTTGTTTTTATTTGATATTTCCAAATAAGGTCGATATTCTTTGCGTAAAGTTTACCTATAAAAGGGTATATATTGTATCTCCCTTCGCTGCTCATTTTATCAGTCGTCTGTAAATAATATATATGTTATCGACTCGAATTAATAATATATATTGAAGAACTATAGTTTGAAAATAATTTTAAGTCTTTTGATTGTGTTTAAAGGCAACCTCGTTGTTTACAATAATTTTTAATCTTTCCGCCATTTTATATAGCGGTTTTTGTCAACATGTTGTTGTGGAGAAAGGAACTAGTTTCAGGATGACACAAAAAACATCCATGCACACTCAGAAAGCATGTAGAGTGGCAAACAAACATTATTTCAGTGTTTATAAAATTTTATTTCAAATAAACTGTGGTTAGAAAATAAGTAATACTAACAAACCTCTAACCAAAAATATTTTATTTTTTGCTAAACGTTTTACCTAAATATTTTAAATACATATTTTTACTAAATACATATTTATACATTTCGGTTACCATGTAACCATCCTCACAGGTATAACAACCAAGGCAAATCGTAACTAAACAGTAGCTCTTATATTTTATTACTGGGGTAGAAATGGAATACGGACCACAAGGAAATACCGGTAAGATATATATGAAAGAACTCTTACAAAACAGGAAATAAAAGAATAATTTTAAAAGAAAAGAAAGAGAAAATATGAACAAATAAACAAACAGTAATAAATAAAGAGAAACTGTTATAATATAATGAATAATAAAATGAAAGAAATTCTAAAATATCTAACGAAAATAAGTCTAAAATATATCGTAAAAATAAAGAACACACAGAGGGCAGCAAAGAATATCGTAAACAATAAGAGGAAAAAATAAAGATAAAAAATAAAAAAGAAGAATAAAGCGAGTGAGGGAGTAATGAATGATTGAGAAAGAAACAAACACAGACACACACACAAGGAATATATCTATCTTTGGGGACTGATATAAGGACGTTCTTATTGCCCTTAATGTCTTAAACAGGATTCATTAATCTAACTTCCTTTATCTCCTTCATATAAAGTTTTAATTTGAGACTATTCCCAACACTTCCCTTGGGAGTCTAGAGGGAGTCGTACTCTAGTAATTTCCCTCAGGAACCGCCCCATTTCCCGGCAATAAAACAATGAGTCAGAATTTAACACGTTTGTCGGTGGTTGAAAGGTGTTTTACTTGCCCGGCTACAAAGAAAGCTTACGACTAATGCGGTGACGGTGAATATCTCTAAGTAATACAGTTGGCTATGTGTGAGTGTGTTAAATCTGAGGGGATTAGTTTTTTCCATTCGGTCACGCGAGACATAATTAATACAGTAAATACACCTCACTTTAATTATACTTACTCATTGTAAAATATGATTTTATGTTTTTGGCATTTTTACATCTCTGTAAGTAATATAGTGTGTATATAGGGGAGCGTAACAAGGGGTATAATGATAAAAAAAAGATACAAACTCTGAAGAGAGAGAGAATAAATGTAAATTATAGAGAGCAAGGGAGAGACATACAGAAAAAGAGAGTGTCAGAGAAGGAATGCAACAGAATGTGGGGGGGGGAGACAGATAGATACAAAAAAAGGTAAAGGAATAAAAAGAATGAGAAAGGGGGTGAAAACAGAATGTATCTTGCCTCGTTACTTATATGTTCTATACGTAAATACTATTCTCGTATTTAAGCCATAACACGATCTGTATTACTAATAACATTGGTAGAAACAGGCTTTAATCCTACGTTATTCCATAACCTATAGATACAAATCTTCTTATGGCAATTGAGAGTTCTACCACATTATCGCTTGTGCTTTCCTCAGCCTCAAGTGACTCCGCAGTCCTTTCCCTTTGCCCCATATCCTTCTTCCAATAAGAGGATGTAATACCTTCTAACGAGGGTTCCTTCCTCCCAGTACTAGAAGATAAGTTGTGCTTTCCTCAGTCCCAAGTGATTCCGCGGTCATTTCCCATTTCTTTATATTTCTTCCTACACGAGGATGTAACTCATGGGTATCCTCTTACCTACAAGGTACCTTATGAGGGCTCCTTTCTCCCAGTACCACAAGATAGCTTCAGGGGTTGAACTGAACAGTCAATCATAAAGCCACATCTGTAGAGTTTCGCTTTTACGTAGTCTTTGATTCAAAGTACGCCTGAATAGCGCAATACACTATAGACATCTCCGTGTAGTTTTATTGATAACTTCTTGTGGCTTCATCTATTTTAGCGAAATTAAAAACCCTCCAAACAGAGAGTAAATCCAATTAAAGGATTGTAACGTCAAGGAGATACATTTTAAATAACAAAGCCTCTATTAAACAAATAATACCGAAATGGGAGAGATTAAGTTTGCTCAAGCCAAACACAAAATGTACACGTGCATTTATTGTGTCTTGAGGCGTGTGCTCTGCTAACTGAATTATTTAATTAAAATCACTTTTATCTCGAGGAACGAGTTATTTTGACATCATGTTCGTAGAACTGGTACCGAACCTGCACCGTGGAAGTCTTTAAGTCTATATTATATATCAATTTAATTCAACATACCACAATATAAATAAAGTAACATGACTTATGCGTTAAGGAAACTGTTCTACCACATAACTTATAACATACAATCAGTTGTCTTATGAAATCTTATGTTATCACTTATTTTAGCCAAATGGGAGGAAAGTAACTAAATTGCATACCTTGCCCCTTTTATGAAAGGTTTTCCTCCTATATAAAGCTAACATTAATTAATTAATTAAATTTAAATATTAGGTTAATATTTGGAAAAAAAACTGTATTAAAATCAAGTGTCATCCACTACAGGTAAAACTTAAATATATATTTCTATTTGAGAGGATGAGTAAAAGTATTTTACTAAGGATTGAAAATTTGAACAAGATAATTAAAGAGATTGTGAACTAAGGGAAGGAATTTAATATTATTGGTTAGAGGAAAAATCTCTATTTTGAACACAATAAATTTACTGTAATATTTGATAGACTTAAGAAAAAAACTCACTGATTTCTCATTAAATTTAACTCTAATGATAATTCAAATTTTACTACTAATTTGAATTTCGAACCTATGCTTATTTATTCTTTAATTCCATATAGCTTAATATCAGCGGTAAAACAACCGGAAAAACCTTTAAAGTTTACAATTGTTTTTTTAGATTTAAAACTAATTTAATCTCAACCAAGAAAATATAATTAATGGAATTTACCTCTAGGCGTGAAGCTACAGATATGGTTTGTATTTTATAAATTAGTTATTTAGCGATGCCAGTTTTCTGAGCATACCTTGATGGCAATAAGAATTTAATTTTACAAAACAATAATTTATAATTTTTATAATTCGTACTTGAGTAGAATTTAAGTAGCCTTGGTCGATCCTCAGTGGCTTCGTGCACTGCCTCAGGTCCGACGTGGCCCACTTGGTTTCCGAGATGAAGGAGGTGCTACCTTCTTGGTCAGTCGAATGTCGCTCCTTAGGACCCTTTCAGCTCTATTCCTACGAGCTCCTCCCTCTCATCCCTTCATTATATTTCCGTATTGTCTACCAATGATATCTCTTATATATATTTCAGATAACCCTGGGCTGTTTTCCATCTCTTGTCTTTGTCCTTCATTACGTGCCACATTTCGGAAATTACATCTTTATCCGAAAACAGTTTACTTTAGAAACTGCACGCGCTTATGTCCTTTGCCCCTCATAACCTGTAGCTTATTTTTGGAGTTTCCAGATCAATTTTTCTATGTACGAGTATTTGAATGCTTGCTTTTCTTTAATGACCTCATACATATATTCCTTACCTACAGATTCCATTATTTAGGCTATGTTGCCTCAGAAAAGAGTTTCTTACAATTCCTTACGAGAGCTATAATTCGATAGTCTCTCTCTCTCCCTCTCCCTCTCTCTCTCTCTCTCTCTCTCTCTCTCTATATATATATATATATATATATATATATATATATATATATATATATATATATACTGTGTGTCAAAATTAAATAGTAACAAACAGTCATATAACTAAAGAAATATTATTAATATTACGCTGTAGATTTGAGTTTAAAATTGATAATAAGAGGAAATATGAATCATTTAGTTCTGTTGCTTAAAAATATTATTTTCGAATATTTAATATTTATTTATTTTCGTTCCTGTTATGGATCCTTCATTGTGAGGCTCAGTGACGTTGAACAGAGAGAGTAGATTACGTCTTGTATGCTATTATTTGCTCTGGGAAACGTGAGGGGGGTGTAGGATGAGGGTTGGTACTGAAATTATTGTACTATTAGTCATGAAGTGTTACTCGCATCATGCTGATTTGTTATTTATGGAAATGAATTTACTTTAAGAGGCTTATGACAAAGTTGAGTGTTGTGAAGTAACCTAGGATGAGGAGAAGCAGAAAAGATAAAAGCAAAGTGTGGAATGCTGGGAAATATTTATAACAATACATTAGGAATGTAGAACATATTTGGATAAAGAATTAACAAATCTATATGCGTGTGTCGATGATATAAATATATAACGATAATGTACTGAAGCAGACAAATAGATCTGAGGGAACAGTAGGGGGGGTTGCAAAACCAGGGCTCGCACAACGCCGCTTAGTTTGGGTAAACAGAGACATGCTGTTTGAGGAAACGGACTTCACCGATAACACTTGGGGGATTTCCCGAGAGACGCGCATTGGCTGTAATCTGTTGCACAGTGAACTGTTTCAATCAATACACAATGGGCTGCATCACAGACAAAGCTGCGCTCATTTCGGATAAATCAATCGTAATTACGGCCTTCGTTTTGTTTTAATTACAACCGCAGCAAAACCTGTACACTCGAAAATTTCCAATTAACTTTGACTAATTTTAATGGATTAGAAATAGTCACAGTGCAGAGCCATGAATGATTGGCATTGAATATTCGCTCCTAAAATTGACATTTGTCAACATACAGCATGTTCCGAAACTAATATCCCAAGAACAATAACAGTCAATGATCAGGACGCGTATTACGAGAAAATCAGGTATTTAAAATAGACGATGTAATCTTGTGGGAAAACGTTGTTAAGAGTAGTGAAATGGATATGAGGATACTTTGTATATAATAGGAATAAAAATAATAATGTAAATAATGTGTCAGGCCTTCTTCGAAATTCTATAAAAATGTATTTTTTGTGACACAAGAAAAATTGATTTTAACTTTTGGGTTAAAATCTTGAAATAATAATAATGCTGAAATAATAATTACGTTCTTTGTTTTTAAGTAATTATTAGTATAGTTTAGAATTTTATTGTAATTTATGAGTTAAGTATAAAATGTTTGTTAGATGTGTCATGTTCGAAGTAATGTTAACAACATTTGACAGGTGGGCGTGGGAACGCCCACAGTATAAATATAGAAAAGTAACCTTACTTCCTCCTTAGTTGTAAGTTAGATTTTGTAATTGCAATACTCACTGATGATGATGACTTTGTCATTGAAACAAGTCAGAGTAATAAATGATTATTTTGTGAGGTTTTTGTACGTCCTTTTATATTAACATAACCTCATAAGCTAAGCTCAAATAATTGTTGTATATCTCGTATGTTGGTAATTAAACCAGGATTGTTAGAGGAGAATGTTTGGGTGTAATTGTGAAGAAACATTAGTTGATAGGTAAAAAAATCATTACTAAATAAAATCTCGTAAACACCAAAAACACATTTTTGTTGTTAGGATCTCGGAGGTGCTATACTTTGTAGAGAACTTTGCTTTATCTTTTGTAATAATTTTCCATCCCACAACAGGATTCTCATATTGTATGTGTACCTCTGTGCAGTAACCAAGTAACCACCTTACGCCGACCATTTGGTGTTTAAAACTGTGATAAACTCACTACTGTGTAGCCTAAGAGAATAGTCATGTGGTCTAATTATATTTATCGTCTCCGTCGTGGACCCAGTCCATAACTCATGCCCATGGTTCATCGCAGCATTTCTCCTTCAAGTGTCTACGCCAGTGCAGCCTCCTATCCTGAAATGGTCTACATATTAATTAGTACTTTGCAACACATAACTCCCGAATATTCCCACCGAGCTGTGGTCTTGTTACAGCCCAAGGACGCTTCCAATCATAGGCCAACCATCAGCAAACCAAAATGCACCACTTTTTGTTTTAACTTTACGTCTCTCTTTCATCTTCCATTGCGAGAGGCAGTGTTTTATTGTGAAGGTCTATGCAGAGCTCCTTCAGTGCATCTCTAAATAACAGTTTATGCTTCTGCTACGTATCTTCCACTGCCCGAAAGAAAGTAACATAAATCCACGCTAAGAAGTGTTTCCCCTCTTACATGCGCTTGACTCTCTTTTCAAACGTGTATTAACTATGCTGATTTCAACATACTCTACGCAAATTTGAATTAACGTTTTCAGCAAGTAGACAATTAATAAAACAATAATTACTCTAAGCAGCTACGTTGGAAAACATTTTCTAGCACGGGAGTTAAAATATTCAGAATTTATAATCACAACTCCCTTCAGTCCGGGAACGGCGACAGATTAAGTGGTGTAAATTGTCTAAACTGTAGTCTAAATTACCCATCATTAAAATAGTTGCTGAAAACCATTCAAGATATAACGTTTGAAGTGGATGAATTAATTAAACGGTGGCGGTGATGCGGTTCCCTCAATACTTAATTATTCTTTAAACCAGCGATATTTATCCAGTTTAAAACTTCCTTCAAGAAAACCTATTGGTGGGTATTTACGTGAAAATACAGTTTAAAGATTTCATTGAAGATGCTAAATGCAGTTAAACACAGCTGAAGTACAGCGTATATTCACTAGGTAGTAAATTACATTAAAAAGTATGATTGTCCCTTTAACAACCCTGGATTAGAATAAACACAGAAAGGAATCCGGTTTCAATTTTAAATGTTCTCAATATAAGAAAGTTGGTTTTCGGTAGTGTTAAATTGTTCTGCTATTCTATTTTTTTTAAAAGATCATCTAGAAGAAGATATATATAGCCTATTCAATTCCAGTTCCTACAAAGCTCTAGAGACAATATCTGGTAGGGAATTAATACTTGACAATTTAACCGCCCGGATAGCTTTCGTTTTGTTATTTTACCCAAAAAGAAAAACAATAATTACACCAGTTTAATTCCCTATAAACAATGTCTGCCCTTACACAGTGCTCAGGCGGAGGTACCCGTTTGTTCTCTTCGTTCTTTTTTCTGGAAGGATAGAAAAGAATTAATTTAATACAAAATCTTACTTGGAGTCAAAAGTAAAAGTTTAATGCCTCACTCAACAAAATTAGAAAGATTAAACAAATAAAATTCCAGACAAATCTTGAATCATATATAACGTATTAGTTTAATAAGTTAGCACGACGCAATCCTACAAGTCGCTACAGTTTTTGTGCCTATCTCAATGAATCATAACATTGTTATCTTATACCTTAAATTTTACTATGAATAATAATATATGTAAACTTTTGACATACCTCAGATGTGATTAATTAGTCATTACTACACTGTTAATCAGTCAATATTCATATACGAAAGTAGGCATAGGCGGGTCATATAAAAATTACTTAACTACTACAAAGTTTACTTCAACTAAACCATCTAAGTTTATATCAACTAAACCATTTTTAAGTTGTGCCCTTAAATTTCGTACATTGAAAAACTTTAAAATGCAAAATATGTTTGTGCATGTAAAAAATACGTATTCTTGTATATTAATGAAACCATAAGAGAAATACTAATACAAGATTAATATATTGAATCGTACAATTCAAAGCCTTACGTTGGCAAACAGTACAAACATCAACAGAAATAATCGGATGATGTTATATATATAAATATATATATATATATATATATATATATATATATATATATATATATATATATATATATATATATATGTGTGTGTGTGTGTGTGTGTGTGTGTGTGTGTATGTATGGTTTAATAACACTTTCACAAACAAGAATTTTTTATTTTAGTTTTCTCCATACATTGAAGCTTTTCTTTGATTGGTGGTATCAGCATTATCAAAATTCCCTAAGTACGTTATGACTAATTCTATGACTACATCTTGACTCATATATATATATATATATATATATATATATATATATATATATATATATATTAAATATGGTGATATGTTTTCTTGTAATATAGTTAATAAATTAAATATATTTCAAAAACAAGAATACTTTTAATGAATATATTTATTCAAAGCTTTTCGCCGATAAAATAGTACCAGCATCTTCAGGAAAATAATTATCTAATAAAATATTTTTACAAAATTCTGAATTTTGTGAAAATATTTTATTAGATAATTATTTTCCTGAAGATGCTGGTACTGTTTTATCGGCGAAAAGCTTTGAATAAATATATTCATTAAAAGTATTCTTGTTTTTGAAATATTTTTAATTTATTATATATATATACATATATATATATATATATATGAGACGAGAGAGAGAGAGAGAGAGAGAGAGAGAGAGAGAGAGAGAGAGAGAGATAGAGAGAGAAAGAGAGGTAAGGATCAGCTCATGTAATGAAATGTCTGTTACATAATAAGAAGAGTTTTGGACAAATGGATCTTACTTTTTACAAATAAATGGCTGTTGTTAATGGCGAAACGATGTAAGATAAAACTGGAATTAAGTGCTTTTCTTCGTCGATATTGGAGCACGCAACTATGATAAGGCGCCATGTTTTAAACCTTTATTTTTTATAACAGATAATTTACCCCTTATCTTGCAGAAACGCATCCCTATTTACAGCTCATTAAGTCTGGGTAACGTTCCCATACTTGTACGCAGTTTATGTTGCCCGGGGAAGATTACTTTTATAAACATCAACTGATGTTTCATGAGCATCACCCCAGTAAATACAGATTGTACGGCCCAAAACTGTTTGAATGATAGTGACAGAAACAAACTATTATACCAAAAGATTTTAAATCATGCGTAAAGTTCGAAAATTTAATTTTCGGTTAGTTTTTGTTTATCACTGAGAACTATCACTGTATTATTATATGTTTAAAATATTTTCTATTTAAATCCTATGTTTGAACTGTTTGCTCCTTTACTGCGTACAAATTTTACATATTACAGTTTTATTTTTTTGTAACATTGTTGTCTATTGTGGATGAGATGGATCTATCCCGCCCCATTTTGCCAAATTATGTTGGCTATTGGAAGATAAGTAGCAGAAGACATAAAATGTTATTTGGATATGCACTGACAGATCTCTGGATTGATCAGAATAAAACACTGCCTCTCGCAATGGAAGATGAAAGAGAGACGTGAAGTTGAAACCAAAAGATCTGCTTCTCTGTTCATTGATTGGCATCAGATGGGAATCGTCCTTAGACTGTAACAAGACCCAGGCTCGGTGGCAATGTTCAGGAGTTATGTGGGGCAAACAACTACCTAATATGTAGTCGTTCTTCAGGATGGGAGGCCGATCTGGCTTAGACACCTGAAGGAAACATTCTATCCTGAGCAGTCATAGATTGTATCGACCCTGAGATGCATCTGTCCTGAGACGTATCGATTGGGTCCGCCACGGACAAGATGGATCTATTCTATTACTGTTGTGAAGGTACACTTAGCCTATATCTGATAAATATATACGAAAATACACGAACAGAGGCTGCTTATACAATTTAATTAGATATGGAACTCGTGAAATGACGTGAAATGGTCAAACGTTACAGGAATTGTGGAAGAGTAACTGGAAGAATAGAATAATAATATGGAAGAAGAGTTGACTATAGAAGTTAAAGAGATACTGGTCATTTTGTCAGAAAAAATGTTCTTTAAAATTGTTTAAGACTAAGTGATTATTGAAAGATAAATGGATGGAGTCTCGTAAGGAAGAGGCTTGAAGGCAAATGTCTGTGAGGGGATCAAAAAGGGTTTCTTGTAAGACAAGGGGCCCCAAGAGGAAGATATTAAGTTATGTGTTTACTAGAGACCACAAGGACAAGAACGGTGAGCGATAAAGATTCAGAGCAGAAGAAGATTTGGCAAAGCATAAACAAATCGATAATTATTTTTTCAGACAAAAATATTATTTTCTTTTGTTTAAGAGAGTATTATAGACCTTTAGACCTATTGAATGGATGAGTTTCAAGTTATCTCTAAGAAAAAGGTAATTAATCTTGCACGAGTAAAGTTAGCTATATGATAGTGTCATGACGATATTCTATCGATTCTGTCCTCGCAAACGTATTGCAATGTAAATTTGAAAAAAGACAAGAGTTGAGGATTTGCAGGTGACTCACGCCCGTTTTTATTACTAAGCAATATTCTTCTTTGGCCTGAGAGTTCCCTTACAGAAGCGTGTAGCTGTCGACAGTTGTGATTAATCAGGAGGGTAATTCACTGGCCATGTTGGCGGTAGCAATTTATCATGTACTTACGGTAAAACGCGACGCATGTAGGTCAAGAAGGTTTTTGCGATCCTAATTAAGTATCGCTCATAATAACGAACTCTGGCCCCGTCTCCAGAACTCGTAAATAATTGCGACACAATGGAGAGATTATTTCTCTCGTCTTTTAGCCGCATTATGTGATACAAGTGGGTCATTGGAGAAAATATTAAAACTCATTAGCATTGTACCCTTATGACTGCCGTATTTATGACGTCATGCGGGAAATAATTTATTTTTATATCCTTTGGCAAGTTTTCTACACGTAAAATGCCCTTTCCTTCTGTCTGTGTACAAAAAGATGAAATCATTTATATAAATTCTTACGCAACTAAGAGAGGAAAAGCGGCCGGGGGCAGCAACAACAAAGCCAACGCACAGCCCGCAGGCTTTGGAAACTTATCAAATGATTTTAGACAACTCGAAAAAGTTAATTCTCCTCAATTTTTACTGTTTTAAGTAAATAGCGCAGAATACAAATATTATTTATACATTAATAGGCAATAGTAATGCTACTCATATAGTATTAGGTAATTATATTTATATATTACTCACTAATATTGATATTATTTATTCAGTACTAAGGCATTGTAATGTTACTTTACTACTAAATAACAGTAATGTTACGTATACATCGCTAAGTACTAATACACTAATTAGCAACAGTAATGTTATTCAAATATTACTAGGGAACAATAATGGTACTTATATAGTACTCTCTCATAATTATGTCATTTATTCATTAGTAAGTAATAATAGTATTACATATACAATGCTAAGTAATAATACATTATTGAGTGATACTAATGTTACTAAATAACATTATTACTTCCTATACAATACTCACTAATATTATGTTACCTAAAGTAATAGTCATGTTACACTAACATTAATACTTCCTGTACAATACTCACTAATATTATGTAACTTTAAGTAATAGTAATGTTACTAAATAACAATAATACTTCATGTATAATACTCACTATTATTATGTTGCTTAAGTAATAGTATGTTACTTTAAGTAATAGTAATGTTACTAAATAACATTAATACTTCCTGTACAATACTCACTAATATTATGTTACTTAAAGTAATAGTAATGTTACACTAACATTAATACTTCCTGTACAATACTCACTAATATTAGGTTACTTTAAGTAATAGTAATGTTACACTAACATTAATACTTCCTGTACAATACTCACTAATATTATGTAACTTTAAGTAATAGTAATGTTACTAAATAACAATAATACTTCATGTACAATACTCGCTATTATTATGTTACTTTAAGTAATAGTAATGTTACTAAAAAACATTAATACTTCCTGTACAATACTCACTAATATTATGTTACTTTAAGTAATAGTGATGTAACTAAATAACAGTAATACTTCCTATACAATACCCACTAATATTATGTTACTTTAAGTAATATTAATGTTACTAAATAACATTATTAATTCCCATACAATTTCTCACTAATATTATGTTACTTTAAGTAATAGTAATGTTACTAAATAATAATAATACTTCCTATACAATACTCACTAATATTATGTTACTTTAAGTAATAGTAATGTTACTAAATAACAATAATACTTCCTGTACAATACTCACTAAATTTTGTTACTTTAAGTAATAGTAATGTTACTAAATAATAATAATACTTCCTATACAGTACTCACTAACATTATGTTACTTTAAGTAATAGAAATGTTACTAAATAATAATAATACTTGCTATACAATACTCACTAATATTTTGTTACTTTAAGTAATAGTAATGTTACTAAATAATAATAATAATACTTCCTGTACAATACTCACTAATATTATGTTACTTTAAGTAATAGTAATGTTACTAAATACCATTAATACTTCCTGTACAATACTCACTAATATTATGTTACTTTAAGT
>JBAIZL010000011.1:3194235-3264235 GCA_036971475.1 Prosapia bicincta | reverse complement strand
AAATATAAATTAGAAATACAATAAATACATAATTAAAATTGATTTTGAAATTATAACCAACACAAAATTTAATATAAAAATAATAATCCTATTTAACAAATGAATATAAAATTGAATGAGGAATAGGACCTCTATCAGAATTTAATAAATTCTCAGGTTTACTAATTTTTAAACTTTCGAAACTATTTAACAACAGTTTAGTTCTAACATTCTTAATTAATTTGACATTTTTAACATCTAGATTGTTATTGATCTCTAAAATATGGGCAGCAATACTAGACTTATCAGATCTTAGGTATTTAATATCCCTAATATGTTGCTTAAGTCTAGTTATTACTTTTCGTCTTGTCTGCCCAATATACATTTTATCACAATCCTTACAATTAACTTGGTAAATCCCTGATTTATCAAGTGTTTCTGCTTTATCTTTTGCATTACCTAATAAGTTTTTAAGGTTATTATGATTTTTATACGCAACTCTCAATTTAACATTCTTAAAAATTCCCTCCAGCCCTTTGGTTAAAACTTTGTCAAAAGGTAAACTAATAAAACGGCTTTCTTCTTTAGTTTCCAAAAGTAATGTTGTTAATTTCTTCCGAAAAATCCTAATCTTTTGCTTCTTAAGGATATTATCAATAATTTTACTTTCATAACCATTAAATTCTGCTGTACTTTTAATATGTTCTAATTCAATATCAAAACGTCTTTTACTCAAAGGAATATTAATCAACCTATTAACTAAAGAATTGAAAGCTGCAAATTTGTGTTGGTTACAATGGTTAGATTCATTTGGAATAAATATATCATTGGATGTTGGCTTTCTATAAATATCAAAAACTATTTTATCTCTATTTCTAATACAATAAACATCAAGAAACGGTAAACGTTTATTTTTTCAATTTCATAAGTTAATCTAATATTAGGATGTTGATCATTGATGATCCTTAGAAATGGATCTATTTGAAATTCTTTAATATTAAATATAACGAAAATATCATCAACGTATCTTATCCAGACACGAGGAAAATATTTAAGTTTCTTTTTCAATCCTAATTCAAAATGACTCATAAAGAGTTCTGCTAAAAAAGGTGATAGGCTGTTTCCCATTGTTGTACCATCTTTTTGTTTTTAAAAATTATTATTAAATTGAAAATAATTATTATTCATACAACAATTAGTTAATTTTACAAACTGGTCAACTCTTTCAATATCGACATCATTCTCAATTAAAAACTCTTTTAACAAATTTAAAGTTTCCGTTACCGGAATACTTAGAAACATTGAACAAACATCAAAGAAACTAAAATTTCTTCATTTGTTAATATAATATTCTTAACCTTCTCTACAAAATCAAGTGTATTCTTAACCGAAAATGATGCCAACTTACATTAAAAAAAACTGAATTCTTTAACTAACCATTTAGATAACATATAGGTTGGTGAATCAATTCCCAACACAATTGATACAAAACAATTTAATGAATCTACAAACATCATATACAGAAGACATACTATTCACAAAACATAATACACAAGACTCAAGAGGAAACGTATATGACGTCAACAATTACCAACACAACGGACCGAAGATCCGCACCAGAAAAATTGAGAAAAAGTAATCAGTGATTCGAAAATGGTCAAGTGACCGAAAGGCGCCTCATCACTCAAGGTAAAATCATTGTACTTAATGGTGGATAAAATTACTTACAATAGTAATATATTAACTTCATAAAGTCAGTGCAAAGGAAAAACAATATATATATATATATATATATATATATATATATATATATATATATATTGAATGCAGCCGAATAAATTTCTATACCTAGGAAATAACAAAATAAAGTATAAGAAAGAGATGGGCGGCAAGACATAAGTTTAGGGAAATAGCCCCACACAGGGTGCGCGACGATGGCGCCGTGTAGTTACTCAGGAAGTAGCCATAAATTATTGTGAAGTTCAGGATAGCAGAGTGTATATAGGAGCATATACTGGTTCTTAGTGAGCAGATATATTTTATAGATAGTTTTTGTTTGCGAAAACGTAAAAGCAATAGAAGAAAATGTTCTACAGCTAAAAAAAGAATATATTCAGCCTACTTTAAATCTGAAGCAATTCGTAAAGCTAGAGTATTGACGCAGATACATTCAGGGGTTAAATTCAAGATAGATGGTGGTCAGATATATTTTGTTCTTTTTTTAAATATATATTCATGTATTTGCAATGAACTTAAATTAATGATAATGTAGTGTGTGCGTGTGTGTGTGTATGTGAGTTGGTGTATGTATGGGTTTGTGTGTGTGTGTGTGTGTGTGTGTGTATGGGTTTGTGTGTGTGTGTGTGTGTGTGTGTGTATGGGATTGTGTGTGTGTGTGTGTATTTGTGCGTGTATGGGTTTGTGTGTGTGTGTCTGTGTGCGTGTGTTTGTGTGTGTATTGGTGTGTGTATGGGTTTGTGTGTGAGCGTATATATGTGTGTGTGTGAGTGCTTGTGTGTGTGTCTGTTTGTGCATGTGTTTGTGTGAGTGTGTGAGTGCTTGTGTGTGTGTCTGTATGTGCATGTGTTTGTGTGAGTATGTGTGTATGTGTGTGTGTGCGTTTATGTGTGTGTATGTGTATGTGTGTGTGTATATATATATATATATATACATATATATATATATATATATGTATATATATATATATATATGTCTGTGTGTGTGTATGTGTGTGTGTGTGTGTGTGTGTGTGTGTGTGTGTGTGTGTGTGTGTGTGTGTGTGTGTGTGTGTGTGTGTGTGTGTGTGTGTGTGTGTGTGTGTGTGTGTGTGTGTGTGTGTGTGTGTGAGTGTGTGTGTGTGTGTGTGTGTGTGTGTGTGTGTCTGTATGTGCATGTGTTTGTGTGAGTGTGTGTGTGTGTGTATGTGCATGTGTTTGTGTGAGTGTGTGAATGTTAGTGAGTGTGTGTGAATGTTAGTGAGTGTATGTGTTTTGCGTGAATAATTCAAAACTGTATACCTCTAGTAACCTATAATAATGTTTCCATTTAGAGGCCAACTTTCATGCTCTCACCACCCGGACTGAGCATAGAAGGAGTGAAGGATACGAGGCTTCGTCGCAGACAGAGCGAAGTGTCCGTCACTATATTACAGGTGCTTTGCCCTGCGCTAGATATTCTCAGGAGGGGAATGAGGTGGCTGGCGAACGATATTAACTTCGGCCCGATGTTATTTCAGCGCGGACGGAATTAAACAAATAATTTGTGTTTTCACCAGTTCGGCTTAGAACTTAAACCATTATTAAATAAAGCCAGTTTAACCGGGTTATGTTTTGTGCAAGATCCGATTGGTTCAAGCGTAATCAGGTTTAGATTTAACTACCCCATACACTAAAACTAAATGCCTCGCCGCGGAAAACCAATTCAACTCCGGATTCACCACAATTACATGTTCACAATAATTGGAAATGTGATAAAATAATTTAAAATTAAAACAATAATAATATTGCATTTATTTCACCAAACTAGGTTTAGTTTGCTTTTTTTACTAACAACTTTTTGAACTATTCCGTCTACTTACAAAAAATGCTTTATGGTGTTAGGTGTTTAGATATATCAGACGAATAAACCAAAACCTCGTCTATCACTATATTTGGTTTAATATTTTGAACACTACACTAGTCGGAAACTCTACTGTTTTCCACTTCTTTTCTATAACGACATTCCTAGGGAAATAAGTTTGATATATATATATATATATATATATATATATATATATATATATATATATTGACCGTTTTAAAAAACCTGTATAATATGATATAACAATATTGTGGGTTAAGGCTATAAAATTTCCTAATTTAGAAATTTCTTTAATTAATTTCTTTAATTTAAAGTTACATGTTTTTGGAACCATCACTAATGATGAAGACATAAGCCATTGAAGCGTTTTTAAATTAAAGTTTTATAATTGAGGACGTATATATTTCTTGTAATTGTATAATATAGTCTAATTACATCCAACAGTAATGTTCAGACAAGTACAGTGGTTATTTGTTTTGACAATTATAATGTTAACGATTTAAAACCAGCTGATTTTAAACTCACGTATTTGTTTCAAAGAATGAATACCCTCGTGAGTAAACACAGAACTAAATTAAAACAATGGAAAGTAGGATCTTCCTTTGCTAAAACGTTTAAACGAAGACCTGTTCACTTTCGATGCTTTCAGGTGTTATTTTGATACAAATTGCTTTCGATATAAGGCTATGAAATATTTTCTATTAATTTGTAGAAGATTACATTTAGAATTAGGTTATTTGAAGAAAGCTGATGCCACATCCACCTACCGTAGGATCAAGAAGGCAGACGATGGATTTTAATAGAGAAAATGTTATGAACTTTGTTTACATTTTCGGTAAAGAAAACTGTCTTCTCCAAATATTAGTGATGATAATATCTTCTACATAATCCTTGTTACGGAAAACAATTTCACAGAAGTAAATCTGTCACTGAATGTACCATTACCATTACCGGAGGTGTACATACATAAATGAGTTATGGACTCGCTCTGAGAATGAGTAGTACGTTTGTATCACGTAAATATTTTCTTAGACAGACAGATGGGGTTCACTTTGGTTATTGGCAATATACGGGCGCGTCTACGCGCACGAAGCAAGATAAATTGTGCTCACAGAAGTGCACACCCCATTTTGCGGGATAGTTTTATTTGTTTTCTGTAATGTTTTAAGGGGAACAGCCAGTAATTAGGCTGAGTAAAATTTAGTAAGATTTAATAAAACTATTTATTTCCCGTTTTATGTTAAATGATATTAGCAAAAAACATTATACCTGGCGAACGAAAAAATCATTAGGAATACGAAAAAAGCTATAAAACCATCCGCTCCCGCCCTAAAAATTAAAACTTTTGGAAAATATCTACTCCTTTTCTCACAGCACACGGATAGCGGTACTAATTCAGCGTTTTGACCTAATTTTATTAATATAAAACTTGCAAAGTGCCTCGAAATATAACTAGACTTGCTTCTGACTTCCAAAAAGTACAAATTTTGAAAAAAAGTCTATTTTATCAAGGCACTATTAGCGACACGTTTCACCCGCACATAAACTTTATAGAATAATTCGCACACACGTCCTATTTTTTGCGATAGTAAGTCGCAAAATTACCCCAAAAGAAACAAACACTCAGACATAATTACACGCACAAACCGAAAATATTGGATTACAAAAAAACTTTGGAGTGAAAGTCAAAGCATTTTCATTATTCATGGTTTCGCGTAGATTCGTTGTACTTTGGAATGCTGGGTACTTTCGGGCCCGAGGTTGCGTCCTTGCTCATGCAGGCTACGCTCGCCTGATATGTCCGGACCCTACTTCCGCTAGGCAGACTTACGCATGCGCTGAGTTTTTAAAAGCTAATTGTTTAAAGAGTTATGAACGATTTTAGGTTTCTTCAAGATATTTCCAAGAGCTCTGGTTAATCGTTATGAGTGTTGTGATTAGTGTGTACTTCTAAAATATATTTCCAAGAGCTCTGGTTATTCTTTATGAGTGTTGTGAATAGTTGTAAACCACAGTTGTGGTTAGTTGTTATGAATAATTATAGAGTTCTACAAGGTATTTCCAATAGCTCTGGTTAATTGTTATGAATAATTATAGAGTTCTACAAGATATTTCCAAGAGCTCTGGTTAATTGTTATGAATAATTATAGGTTTCTTCAAGATATTTCCAAGAGCTCTGGTTAATCGTTATGAGCGTTGTGATTAGTGTGTACTTCTAAAATATATTTCCAAGAGCTCTGGTTATTCTTTATGAGTGTTGTGAATAGTTGTGAACCACAGTTGTGGTTAGTTGTTATGAATAATTATAGAGTTCTACAAGGTATTTCCAAGAGCTCTGGTTAATTGTTATGAATAATTATAGGTTTCTTCAAGATATTTCCAAGAGCTCTGGTTAATCGTTATGAGTGTTGTGATTAGTGTGTACTTCTAAAATATATTTCCAAGAGCTCTGGTTATTCTTTATGAGTGTTGTGAATAGTTGTGAACCACAGTTGTGGTTAGTTGTTATGAATAATTATAGAGTTCTACAAGGTATTTCCAAGAGCTCTGGTTATTTGTTATGAATAATTATAGAGTTCTACAAGGTATTTCCAAGAGCTCTGGTTAATCGTTATGAGTGTTGTGATTAGTGTGTACTTCTAAAATATATTTCCAAGAGCTCTGGTTATTCTTTATGAGTGTTGTGAATAGTTGTGAACCACAGTTGTGGTTAGTTGTTATGAATAATTATAGAGTTCTACAAGGTATTTCCAAGAGCTCTGGTTAATTGTTATGAATAATTATAGAGTTCTACAAGGTATTTCCAAGAGCTCTGGTTAATTGTTATGAATAATTATAGAGTTCTACAAGATATTTCCAAGAGCTCTGGTTATTTGTTATTAATAATTATAGAGTTCTACAAGATATTTCCAAGAGCTCAGGTTATTTGTTATGAATAATTATAGAGTTCTACAAGGTATTTCCAAGAGCTCTGGTTAATTGTTATGAATAATTATAGAGTTCTACAAGGTATTTCCAAGAGCTCTGGTTAATTGTTATGAATAATTATAGAGTTCTACAAGATATTTCCAAGAGCTCTGGTTATTTGTTATTAATAATTATAGAGTTCTACAAGATATTTCCAAGAGCTCAGGTTATTTGTTATGAATAATTATAGAGTTCTACAAGATATTTCCAAGAGCTCTGGTTATTCTTTATGAGTGTTGTGAATAGTTGTGAACCACAGTTGTGGTTAGTTGTTATGAATAATTATAGAGTTCTACAAGATATTTCCAAGAGCTCAGGTTATTTGTTATGAATAATTATAGAGTTCTACAAGATATTTCCAAGAGCTCTGGTTATTTGTTATTAATAATTATAGAGTTCTACAAGATATTTCCAAGATCTCAGGTTATTTGTTATGAATAATTATAGAGTTCTACAAGATATTTCCAAGAGCTCTGGTTAATCGTTATGAGCGTTGTGATTAGTGTGTACTTCTAAAATATATTTCCAAGAGCTCTGGTTATTCTTTATGAGTGTTGTGAATAGTTGTGAACCACAGTTGTGGTTAGTTGTTATGAATAATTATAGAGTTCTACAAGGTATTTCCAAGAGCTCTGGTTAATTGTTATGAATAATTATAGAGTTCTACAAGGTATTTCCAAGAGCTCTGGTTAATTGTTATGAATAATTATAGAGTTCTACAAGATATTTCCAAGAGCTCTGGTTATTTGTTATTAATAATTATAGAGTTCTACAAGATATTTCCAAGAGCTCAGGTTATTTGTTATGAATAATTATAGAGTTCTACAAGATATTTCCAAGAGCTCAGGTTATTTGTTATGAATAATTATAGAGTTCTACAAGATATTTCCAAGAGCTCTGGTTATTTGTTATTAATAATTATAGAGTTCTACAAGATATTTCCAAGAGCTCTGGTTATTTGTTATGAATAATTATAGAGTTCTACAAGATATTTCCAAGAGCTCTGGTTATTTGTTATTAATAATTATAGAGTTCTACAAGATATTTCCAAGAGCTTTGGTTAATAGTTATGAATTATTATAGAGTTCTACAATATATTTCCAAGAGCTCTTGTTATTCGTTATGAATGTTGTAAGTAGTGCATAATTCTTCAATATATTTCCAAAAGCACTGGATAATGGTTATGAATAAAAATAGAGTTCTAGAAGTAATTTCCAAGAGCTCTGCCTATTTGTTATGAATAATTATAGAGTTCTACAATATAATTCCAAGAGCTTTGGTTAATAGTTATGAATTATTATAGAGTTCTACAATATATTTCCAAGAGCTCTTGTTATTCGTTATGAGTGTTGTAAGTAGTGCATAATTCTTCAATATATTTCCAAAAGCACTGGATAATGGTTATGAATAAAAATAGAGTTCTAGAAGTAATTTCCAAGAGCTCTGCCTATTTGTTATGAATAATTATAGAGTTCTACAATATATTTCCAAGAGCTCTGGTTATTTGTTATGAGTGTTGTGAATAGTGTGTACTTCTAAAATATATTTCCAAGAGCTCTGGTTAATTGTTATGAATTATTATAGAGTTCTACAAGATATTTCCAAGAGCTCTGGTTATTTGTTATGAATAATTATAGAGTTCTACAAAAATATTTTCTAATAGTTCTGGTTAATTATTATAAATAGTGTGCAATTCTTAAATATATTTCCAAGAGCTGTGGTTAATTGTTATGAATAATTATAGTTCTACAATATATTTCCCAGAGCTCTTGTTATTCGTTATGAGTGTTTCAAGTAGTGCATAATTCTTCAATATATTTCCAAAAGCTCTGGATAATGGTTATGAATAAAAATAGAGTTCTACAAGTAATTTGCAAGAGCTCAGGTTATTTGTTATGAATAATTATAGAGCTCTACAAGATATTTCCCAGAGCTCTTGTTATTCGTTATGAGTGTTTCAAGTAGTGCATAATTCTTCAATATATTTCCAAAAGCTCTGGATAATGGTTATGAATAAAAATAGAGTTCTACAAGTAATTTGCAAGAGCTCAGGTTATTTGTTATGAATAATTATAGAGCTCTACAAGATATTTCCCAGAGCTCTTGTTATTCGTTATGAGTGTTTCAAGTAGTGCATAATTCTTCAATATATTTCCAAAAGCTCTGGATAATGGTTATGAATAAAAATAGAGTTCTACAAGTAATTTGCAAGAGCTCAGGTTAATAGTTATGAATAATTATAGAGCTCTACAAGATATTTACAAGAGCTCTTGTTATTCGTTATGAGTGTTTCAAGTAGTGCATAATTCTTCAATATATTTCCAAAAGCTCTGGATAATGGTTATGAATAAAAATAGAGTTCTACAAGTAATTTGCAAGAGCTCTGGTTATTTGTTATGAATAATTATAGAGTTCTACAAAAATATTTTCTAATAGTTCTGGTTAATTATTATAAATAGTGTGCAATTCTTAAATATATTTCCAAGAGCTGTGGTTAATTGTTATGAATAATTATAGTTCTACAAGATATTTCCAAGAGCTCTGGTTATTTGTTGTGAGTAGTGCATAATTCTTCAATATATTTCCAAAAGCTCTGGATAATGGTTATGAATAAAAATAGAGTTCTACAAGTAATTTCCAAGAGCTCTGGTTATTTGTTATGAGTGTTGTGAATAGTGTGTAATTCTCAAATATATTTCCAAGAGCTCTGGTAAATTGTTATGAATAATTATAGAGTTGTACAAGGTATTTCCAAGAGCTCTGGTTAATTGTTATGAATAATTATAGAGTTGTACAAGGTATTTCCAAGAGCTCTGGTTATTATGAATAACTATGAGTATTTCTAGGTATTTCCAAGATCTCTGGTTGTTTGTTATGAGTGTTTGAGTATTATTTGTAGTTATGCAAGATGGAGTAAGATGAATTCTTAGCTTTTCTGCCCTGTCTATCCTCCTGCAGCCACGCAACAGCAAGCATCGGTATTTTTCACGCCCTGTCTATCAAGAAAAAATAACCTATGCTGCTGTTACATGGTTGATTGGGTTCAAATCAACACGCAAGCAGAATTAGCTTGATGCAACAGGGTCTGATTTTATTACACTACAGGAGTGCTTTTTTGGGTCAAGGGTTGGATTCCTTGTAGGAAGAAAGTAAGGTTAAAGAATGTCAGATGAAATTAGTTAAGTCTATGGGCAATAGGATCATATGGCAATGACAATAAGCCAAGACGAGCGTAATAAACGTACATCTGTCAAACAAAAAGTGTCGAAACCTTGTTACCTCGAGTTTGTACCTAGAGAAAAGTATATAGTATAACTAGTTAACGAGGGAAATATTAAATAAGTAAATAAAGAAAATGGATTTATATAAGTTCTAAATATAAAGTTCACGTCTTGTGGTTTGTATTGGTCTTAGTGTCTTGAACTTCGAATTTTTTTTGTATTTTAATAAGTTTTAAAATTTTCTCTTTAATTCTATATATTTTATCATTGTGAAGTCCTGCTTTTGTTATTAGTTTTCCGTCGACGTTTCTCTTCGTTTCAATTCATTTTCATCTAAGTTATAATATTTTAAATAACAAACCCACTAACCACAAAATAACTTTATTTAATCACTTGAAGTACATTTCGGTCACTATGTAACCATCTTCAGAAGTACTGAACAAAATTAATTTAATTTACAACGTAACATATATAGCAAACAATATTGATGTTATAAATTTATTCTTATTTAGTCTTAAGCATTCAATATTTTTTGCTATATATGTTACGTTGTAAATTAAATTAGTTTTGGTCAGTACTTCTGAAGATGGTCGCCTGGTAACTGAAATGTGCATCAAGTGATTAAATAAAGTTATTTTGTGGTTATTGGGTTTGTTATTTAAAATAATATAAAATAGGCCACAGTTGTTCAAGAAATCATTAAGATCATCTAAGTTGGCAAACACTTTTTTAATTTCTAATAATTAAATTTAGGTTATACAATTTGGTTCAGAAAAAAAAAATATTCTAGCCACTTTCAAATAAATAACTTCATTCAATACAACAAAGTAGCATAACCTATGCGTTAAAACAGCTGTTTTAATACATAACGTATAACATAAAATCAGCTGCTTTATGGAATCATATGTTATCACTTATTTCAAGCAAAATGGGAAGAAATAACTATATTCCATACCTTGCCTTGTGAAAAGTTTTTCTATCATCCATTACAAGTTTAAAAAATGTTATTGAACTTGAGTGCATGAATAAAAAGCATTTAATTAAGGGTTGAAAATGTGAATCATATATATATATATATATATATATATATATATATATATATATATATATATAGGATGAGTGTGGAAGTAATAGAGGGAATTGAAATATGGTTTAACGTCATATAAAATGCGAAATTTTAAATTGTAAATGTTCATTCATTAAAGCAGACTTTTAATTTTGATAGTTTGATAGAAAAACTTCACAGTTTACCACAAAAAAAAGACAGTGATGATGTAGATTTCGAACAATCATCTTCCATTGGAAGTATCTAAAAAGGCAATATACTTCCATTCGGACAGTATACACAAGTTGTAGGTTCAGATATATTTTTTTTAAAAATACATTTAAATTTCAAAGTGCAGCTAAACTGATAAGAGAAAATGTATTAAAAGATACAGAACGTTGTCTACGATAAAGCAATATAATGTCTTGGATAATGCAAAAATAACTAGTAAAAACTTCTTCTTCACCTGAAGAGTCGTAAATCGTGATTGCAAAGAACACACAACCAGTGCATGTTTTTGAGTGTTGGTGGCTGCACACATCCCTTGTGTATAGCATGAATAAATCATGCCGTTGTGCGCTCCCTCTATGAATGTGTTTAGGCTTTAACAGCGCGCGCTAAATCCGTAATCAGCCGAAGCAGGAGACCGATAACACCATTTTACTGTAATTGTATATTAATGCAGTTCCGAACTGTAATACAGTCATAATGGCTTATACACACATTGCATGGGATTATAAAGCCCAATAATGGCGCCCAAAGGGAATACGATTTAAACGTGTTTTATATAATGGCGTGCAACACATTTTGTAATATTAAACAAACTAATCGAAATGAGTCAACTAGGTGTACACGTATACCTCGTCATTTTATTCGTTTAAAGACTGGGGCAAATAAGAGTCATACAAATACTAGATGCAGGGTATTCACAATGGAAACTATTCAATGCAGACTAAATGTCAGCCCACGGTTTAACGTCTATCGTGTACACATATCCTCTCCTGCGGATTCCATAAAAATACTAGATGCAGGGTATTCACAATGGAAACTATTCAATGCAGACAAAATGTCAGCTCACGGTTTAACGTCTATCGTATGCACATATCCTCTCCTGCGAATTCCATACAAATACTAGATGCAGGGTATTCACAATGGAAACTATTCAATGCAGACAAAATGTCAGCTCACGGTTTAACGTCTATCGTGTACACATATCCTCTCCTGCGGATTCCATACAAATACTAGATGCAGGGTATTCACAATGGAAACTATTCAATGCAGACAAAATGTCAGCTCACGGTTTAACGTCTATCGTGTACACATATCCTCTCCTGCGGATTCCATAAAAATACTAGATGCAGAGTATTCACAATGGAAACTATTCAATGCAGACAAAATGTCAGCTAACGGTTTAACGTCTATCGTGTGCACATATTCTCTCCTGCGGATTCCATAAAAATACTAGATGCAGGGTATTCACAATGGAAACTATTCAATGCAGACAAAATGTCAGCTCACGGTTTAACGTCTATCGTGTGCACATATCCTCTCCTGCGGATTCCATAAGAAGTCGATATAAATGATCGGTTTAGTAGCGACTTGTAACTAACCCAGTGTGGAAAATTAATTATAATTGCAGCCTGCCCATGCAGTGCTCACCCCTCGGGTGTAACATTTCCTCATTGCCTTTTTCGGTGGGTACCGGATCACGTAATATACCGATGGATTATTGGAATGTCCTCGATAAACCGTAATCTAAGGCTATAAAATGGATTATACACCATGTATACAAGAGCCATTGTATTATACAGTGCTTTCCTTGAGACATACTGTATTGGTGTTTTAGTAGAGAAGATGTAACGTCCCAAATTACGATACAGTTGTTGGATTTAAGGGAGTTTTAGATAGAGACATAGACGTATAAATGTGCAGCAATTAGAGTTACGGGTTCGAATGAAATGCAACGCGTGAGAGATATCCTACTATTTGTTCGGGTTTCTATATAGAAGTGGTAAAATTCTATATAGCGGTACAGTTGTGGGATGTAAGCAGGGGTTTTAAGATATAGACATAAACGTATCCATACGTGGAAATTAGAGTGACAGATTCGGATGCAATGCACGCTTGAGGGATACCGTACTCTTTGTTTGGGTTTCTATATAGAAGTGGTAAAATCTAACATTCTATATAGCGGTACAGTTGTGGGATGTAAGCAGGGGTTTTAAGATATAGACATAAACGTATCCATGCGTGGAAATTAGAGTGACAGATTCGGATGCAATGCACGCTTGAGGGATACCGTACTCTTTGTTTGGGTTTCTATATAGAAGTGGTAAAATCTAACATCCTATATAGCGGTACAGTTGTGGAATGTAAGCAGGGGTTTTAAGATATAGACATAAACGTATCCATGCGTGGAAATTAGAGTGACAGATTCGGATGCAATGCACGCTTGAGGGATACCGTACTCTTTGTTTGGGTTTCTATATAGAAGTGGTAAAATCTAACATCCTATATAGCGGTACAGTTGTGGGATGTAAGCAGGGGTTTTAAGATATAGACATAAACGTATCCATGCGTGGAAATTAGAGTGACGGGTTCGGATGAAGTGCAACGTTTGAGGGATACCGTACTCTTTGTTTGGGTTTCTATATAGAAGTGGTAAAATCTAACATCCTATATAGCGGTACAGTTGTGGGATGTAAGCAGGGGTTTTAAGATATAGACATAAACGTATCCATGCGTGGAAATTAGATTGACAGATTCGGATGCAATGCACGCTTGAGGGATACCGTACTCTTTGTTTGGGTTTCTATATAGAAGTGGTAAAATCTAACATCCTATATAGCGGTACAGTTGTGGGATGTAAGCAGGGGGTTTAAGATATAGACATAGACGTATCCATGCGTGGAAATTAGAGTGACGGGTTCGGATGATGTGCAACGCTTGAGGGATACCGTACGCTTTGTTTGGGGTTCTATATAGAAGTGGTAAAATCTAACATCCTATATAGCGGTAATGTTGTGGGATGTACGCAGGGGGTTTAAGATATAGACATAGACGTATCCATGCGTGGAAATTAGAGTGACGGGTTCGGATGAAGTGCAACGCTTGAGGGATACCGTACTCTTTGTTTGGGTTTCTATATAGAAGTGATAAAATCTAACATTCTATATAGCGGTACAGTTGTGGGATGTAAGGAGGGGGTTTAAGATATAGTCATAGACGTATCCATGCTTGGAAATTAGAGTGTCGGGTTCGGATGCAGTGCACGCTTGAGGGATACCGTACTATTTGTTTGGTTTCTAGAGAGAAGTGATAAAATCTATCATTCTATATAGCGGTACAGTTGTGGGATGTAAGGAGGAGTTTAAGATATAGACATAGACGCATCCATATGTGTAAGTTAGGGTGACAGGTTTAGATGCAGTGCATCGCGTGAGGGTTAACGTACTATTTGTTGGGTTTTCCATATAGAAGTGATAAGTCGTTGTCAAATTATACAGTATGAAACTGTTCACTACTGATACTTCCAAAAAACATAAAATCGAAACAGTAAGTAAACAAAGCAGAATACGAATGAGTTTATGTTTACATCAACAGCGATCGATCAACAGCTGTCTGCTGCTTACTGTGCAGTACATTGTAAACAGCTGTGTGGGACCACTGTGTACTGAAAATATAATGATGTATACAGCGGGTAAATCAGAGATAAAGTAGACTTTGGGTTCTTATAACAAAGCAAATGAACATCGTGCACAATATCTTTACGTAAAACGTACTAAAGTATGTAATAATCGCGTCACAATATTTGTCGGACTGATTCCTACAGTGGAGCGGAATGGGATTTCTAGTGATGGACTCAGTTCGCCAATGGAGTGACTAAGGTCAATTCGACCTTTAAGATTATATCAGCCTATACTAGAAACATGTAAACCATTCCAAGGATTAGACTTAGAATTTGGATTGGGAGTACGGGTTATGGATACAATGTAAACACCTAAGGTGTAACATACTATCTACTTTGATTGTTTAAGATAGATAGCTATAAGTCACACACAACTACGAGAGGCATTCAAATGACCAAGGTGTCAACTAACCAACGTTATTTGAATTGCGTATAACCTTGAACGGCGTACATCTTGATTAGTTGAACGTTTTGATCATACCTCGGCTAGTTGATACCTTGGTCATTTGACGCAGCCCCACAATTAAGACGATGAAATTAAGTAGGTTTGAGATAGAGGAAAGCAAATATCTTTGTATGAAATGGATTAAATTTTAGTTGACGGACACAATACCGATTCCTGCCTATATAATACTATTCTAATAGATGGCCAGTCATGGCTACCTCTATAGATAGGACGGGATAGTAATATTAGTTTATATCTAATTAATTTATCTATATGAATCTGCCAAGAAATTCCCTTGAAACAGTAGGTATAATTGCTATAATGTTCTAGAGACGGAACCTCAGAGCTCAACTCTCACATATTTGTTAAGGGTGGTGTCTGTTCTCTAGCCGTAGAACAAGTTGCGGAAATTAAATCTTTAAACAATATCAACGTCATTGCTTCAGCTTTATTCTCATATATTATTTGTTTGCAAACCTATATAAGAGAATCAGAATTGTTTGCAAAAGACACTTACTCATACACTAGCAAACACAATGTATTTTGAAATATGTTTAGTTTTAACAATAGAAATTTGACATGTTTTAGTGATATTTTTGGGGAAAAGCGTTATATTTTATAATCATATTATTATTTACTCTATTTATGAAAAGGACAATTAGTATGTAACGTTCATATTCCTTTTTTCAATATTCTACGTTTCTGCTGAACTCTATACAATGGACATTTTTTCTATGGAAATCTGTTTGGAAATTACTATAGGCTATGGAAATAGACTATAGACTATATGTATATTAAAGATGTATTATATACTACGGACATTTTATGTAAAGTAGTCTGAGTTTCCTAGCTACGTTGTTTCGAATATCCTTCTCTGTTTACAGAGAGTCCTTTGAATCTGGAGATGTCAACGCCTGATGAGCAATATTATTTGTGATCGTATCATATTTAAATAGTAATTTCAATGCTTTGGTGTCTAGAACTCATCGAAGTATAGATTGGAAGACATGAAACTTTGATTAAGGTGCTCGTATCAGAGGTATAAATATAAGCCGGAACGGTAAATGTGAAAGAAATTACATCAGTCAAAGACATCGTCAATATTTGCACGTAACTCGGGGAAAGTAAAACTCCCGTTAGAGTAAGTGATGGTTTAGCTGTAAACTTGGAACAGTAAATGTAATGCCTTATCGGGTACTCAGGGTGAAAATCCCACAACATGGAAAATTAAGAAGAGATTTCTGTTTCAACATTAAATTTTTAATTTCATTTACAAAATAAGTGATTTTGAGTGACTCTTGTATGGGTCTCAAAAAGGTCGGAGTGGAAATTACAATCCTGTCTGCCTTCGTATGATATTAGCCTCAAAAAGAGCAGAGAGAAAATTACAATCCTGTCTGCCCTTGTGTGATATCAACCTCAAAAGTGAAAATTAGGAAAGGAGTCAGGATAATGAATGCGTCAGAAATAATTTAGCCTTCAGCAAATAAAATTCTCCGAAACCCGTAAAATAATTAGGTTAGATAAAAATAAGACATTAAACTCCACTTTAAAAATTGTTTTTTCTACAATTAATCCCTAGGTAAAATAATTTAATTAATTCACCTAATTTCTATCAACAAAATCTGATTTTAGTGGTACTCAATGGTGTAGATAACAACCTCGCAGTGAGGGAGCTTGTTAAAATTATTCATGAAATAATAATTTGTGTAAATTTTCTGTCCAATTTCACTACATTCCTTATTTACAATAGTTGGGTCAAACGCAACTGAGAAAATGTAGACCAATATTAATGTTTTAAGCCCTAAAAGGAGCCTCTTTACGAATTTGAAGTTTAACTGTAAATAGGAAATAGGAAATTTATTTAAGAATTTAATAATACTTAGACAACCCTATCAACAAACGTAGATTATGTTTATCTAATGATATTTATTGGTTTTTGACATAACTTTCTAAGAATATACTTAGATAAAAAAGTTGAGGTAAAATGAATAAAAATAGCCCAACAGATAACTTCTTCAATGAGAATGGGGTCAATACCAAGGGTAACTCCCCCTCTATATGCCACGGCAAATTCTACAACGTATTATTGTAGTTGTACAAATAAATGAGATAGTTGGGGGGTTGTAAGTGAGCTACTGGAGCTGACAGATAGGTGCGCACGTATTTTATTATAATTCAATCATGTATTATCCACGCTTGTTGTATATTCACAGTAAGTATATATATCTTGTTCAAATTTTGTATCGTTAATAAAATACTTTTTATTCATCCATTCAAGTTGAAATATTTTTAAACCTGTAGACACAATGTCAATACAGTTTTTCAAATCTCATTCCGTTATTTAAATTGAATTATTTAATTTTAGTTTTAAAGGGAGAAAAACGTTTTACAAAATGAACAAGGTATTCAAAGTATTTATTTCGTCCCATTTGGTTCAAAATAAGTGATAACATAAGATTTCATAAAACAGCTGATTTTTTGTTATTGGCTATTTGGTAGAACAGCTGTTTTAAAGTATAGGTTATGTTACTATATTTTATTAATTAGTATAAAGTAACTAAACAAAATTTGTCTTTGTTGACCTAATTAGGAATTGGGTTTAAAATAGTTTTGTTCATATTACTTTGTTCCATATCGGTTTTTTGTCCTTCCCGAAAATAGTAATTAGACAGATTCAAAGTCTACTTTAGATAGGCGTTGGAGTTCTTAACATTTAACCAAATTCAACAGAGATAAAATTTGAACAAAACGTAAAGTACCCGTAACTAATTAACTATAGATCAAATAATACCATTTCGCTTCTAGAATTATTTAATAAAAAGTTTTAAATTGACAGTGTTAAAAAAAAACAGATTTCTCCTTTTTAACGAATGAATAGCAATAATCAATTGGTATCAACTTGTGGTTATGGATAAAGGCTAGTAAATCATAAAAACACGTGACGCAAGGAATATGGAATTACTCCCGCACGTTCTTTCTCTTTCAAAAGTCAATATGTTACAGTTAGAGATGGGACCTGGGACTTGGTCGCATTAAATATCGTTTCCAGTCAGACACGTGCAAATACAATTTGTCCAATACAGACTCCAATAAGTCTCCGACGGCGATATATACAGAATGTTTCTCCGCGCTGTTGTGTAAGATGAAACATTGTGTGACGGGTTGATTCTTGATGTAAGGTATTTGTGTAAATCATCATGAAATATTCATTGATCACCTATTCCAATATTTCATATACAGTCTACATACATATTCCATATACATACCATATTGAAAATGTGAGCAATATAAACAACGATTTCTCGAATGTTGACTTACAAATATAGCAAGTAACATTCTTGTTTAAGTGCATTAAAGTGTAAGTAAAATAGAAAAAGGCCTAATAATGGTAACATTATATATATATATATATATATATATATATATATATATATATATATATATATATATATATATATGTAGGCTTATACATGTAGATACATAGATACATACAAACAGTTGGCATAAAAAACAGTTCTTTTACTTGAAATTCTTACACACACACACACACACTGCAACGGACCGAGCCAAACCTACGCACCATGCCGTCAACCCTTCCGTCGTTGACCAGCACGTTCGCGCAAGCCCGCCCACCAAACAACGCCCGTTGCTGAGCAAGAATTTTGAAACGAGCCGCTCGCAGCCGAAACCACGAACGCTGTGCAATGCTCGCCAAAATCTGCCAGAGAACAAGTCACTGGACTTAAAAAAGAAAAAACCTAACTTGCTGCGGATTCTACCCTTAGCGGGTAAGTCGTCCCGGGGGATGGGTTCTTTTGAAAGACATCTAAACGGCGAAATGACCATATCAACTGTAGGAGAGTGCAAGAAACTTGTTTAAAATAATACTCAGTTTGTTTGCAAGTTAGTTAAAAAATCTTTATTTTTTAATTTTAAAAAATTTAAAATTTACTATTACAATGCACAGTCTGCAATTTATTTGACTTAAAACTTTATATCCTTTGTGTTGGTTCTTAACACAGTTAAGAAACCATACTGCTTATTTTAGTTGACATTTAAAATTTAAATTAGAATTTACGATTTTAATTTCCTTTCAATCAGAGTATGCCAAAGCGTAAAACTTTGCTCTACTTGACGGTCAATCTTACTTGTCGAAAATATAACCCTTTACTATCTGTCATAATTTTATTTTATGTTCCCAGGTTCTCAACCTTGCGATTTTAAACGTCAATATATGGTTTTGTTTACTTAACTTTTTACTGAAAATTTTAATTGTTACAAATTACAAATATTCGTTGATTCAAGCAAAGCCTTACTTTTCAACACACTCCGAAAGATCCCTACTTTTCACATTTTGTTCTATTTATTTAAACTCTCTAAACACACTACTTTATTTTATGGCCATATTTTACATAGCCATTTAAATGATAAAATTTTTTCTATATCTTTCTCAATTTAAAATGAGCAATTTTAAAATTCAAATTCTATTTACTTTATCAGGTAAAATTTCAAACAATTTTACCAACAACCTAAAAACAATTTCATAAAACATATCAAATTATATAAAAACCAATTATGAAATACATACTGAAACAGAAATTACATATAAAACATATAGCCATATCTCCTACAAGATTATCAAAATATTTACTGAACATCAAATAATAATTTATAAAAACTTTTAAAACATCTGCTGAATAAATTCAAACACCTTCCCATATTGAAATTATAATATTTAAATACATATTTTAATTCAAAAAGTTTACTGAAACCTATTTAAACCTTTTTCAAGCATATCTTCACTCATTTACAACATCTACAAATTTATTTAAATTCATTTAACCCTTTGATTAGAAAATATTTAACCCTTTGATTAGAAAATATTTAACCCTTTGATTATCATTTGGTTAACCCTTTCTTCATTAAACTTTTAAATACTGAAATTTAATTAAAATTTATTTAATCATAGTTAAACCCTTTTAATGTAAAAAATGGAACCCTTTTGTTCTCATTTGAATTAACCCTTTCTTCATGAAAATTTTACATACTGAAATTTAATTTAAATTTATTTAATCATAGTTAAACCCTTTTAATGTAAAATATGTAACCCTTTTGTTCTCATTTGAATTAACCCTTTCTTCATGACAATTATACATACTGAAGTTTAATTTAAATTTATTTAAAATTCATCAATGCAATTTCTGAAGGAAATTGATATTTAATAAATTTTGTATACCTTTGCTAAATGGCTACAAACCCATTTGCCTCTATTATAGAACTCACATTTTTAAACCAATTTGCAAAAATTTCAATTTTCTTTCTAAGTTATTCTACCACCAAGATATTATTTTAAATACACATAAATCATGAAATAAACAATATATATATATATATATTTATAATCCAAAAAAGAAAACTTATATTAACATATTAAAATTGGTTAGCTAGACCCACTTACAAATTTAAAATCTCTTGTTTAACTTAACCCTTTTATTGTACCTTTTAAAATATTTAAAGTCTACCCATATTAAAATCATGTCCCTTTATTCTTACTCAAACCTTGGCTTGATTTAATTTATTTCATACACATATATAATTTCACCCTTTTCTAAATCAAATCAAACGTTTACATTAAAAAGCTTCAATTTGTTAGCACCCTTGTTTATTTTAAATGAAAACAATTTAGGTCAATTTGTTTATATGGAAAAATGTCGTAATGACTTCTTCTAAATAAATTACCTATTTAGTTTAATTTAATTATATGAAATAACACTCCTGTTATAGGAGCACCTGAAACTAAAGCATAGCCTTCCAATCAGCTGTTGTAAAACAATGGCCTTTTGTCCGCCATCTTGGATATTTACTTTTAGCGAATTATATTTAACTTCATTTCAACACATCTTTTATTTAATTTCTTTACTCTTTCATAAAATTTTAAACTCTTTAATTAATTTAAATCCTTTTATTCGATTTGCTTATTTAAAACCCTTTCCCTTTACATAAGTTCTAATCTACAATTTCTATTTCCCTTACATACATAAAATACAACATAAATTCTGCATTTATGGCATCGCCATCTTGAAAACCCCCCACTTTTTAAAACAAAGCCACCAGCATTTACTTGTAAAATTTAAAGTTTACTGTTAATGATTTGAAAATTTATTTAAATTTTGTAACATTTTCCCAATTTAGAAAAAATTCTTCAAATTAAAATTTTAATTTGCAAAAGGAAAACAGTTTAGATCTGACCTGATTTCACACAAAGCATGGCTTGCCTATCTTCTCCCTCTCTTCTCCGTCTCTCCCTTTGTCCTCCAACGGGGTGGGGAAAATCCGGCGTGGCTGTTGCTTTGTTCTCATGTAAGAATACTTGGATGACATCCCACGCGTTGCCGCCATCTTTGAAATCCTCCATCCCTTTGTGTGTTTTCTAGGCCTCGGGTAGATCCGCTCGCTTCACCCTTTGGTTGAATCCTTCCATCTTCTTTCTTCGATGCTATTCGCACCTCTTTTAAACTTCAACGGTTACCAGTAAAATTTTAGCTTTAAGCCCTTCTTCTAACACTGTTCTTGGGCATCTCTTAATACAGAAAATAAAAAGAAAAATCTTTTAAAAACGTTTATCAATTTAGTTAAATTTTGTTTAATTTTGTTAGAAATTTAGACTCATACTTTTAAACTTGTTTGCTAGGTTACACTGTTCACATCGCCTTGTCTTTCTAGTAAGGCTACAACACACACATTTAACGACGCTCGCACATAATTTGATGGAAAATTTATGGGAAAACCCCTTTCGCTGCGATCTTGAAATGCGAAAGGGGCCCCATTACGAAACTACCGCGTCACGACATCTCAACGCAACGAACTGTCTCTAGCCACTCATAGTTTTTGAACTATTTACGGTAATAAAACTATTGTTCATTATTTTACCGGAGCTACTCCCGACACCGACCTTACCCTTCGAGAGTCCTGGTTTAGCTGGGGCTCCAACAGACGCGAGGCCTGCTCAATCCCCGGGCAAACACCCCCACTTGCAGACCGTTCCCACGGGTTGACAACCAATCGGGAGCTTAACTTGATGTCGCCTGATCGACTCGCGCACATCTTTTGTACTTTGGTGTAACGGCTCGCAAAAATGATAGACCGATCGATTTAATCCATTTTTTCGATCAAGCCGTATAACTCCTTAAGGGTGCTTCTGATGGAATTTTACTATTCTTTACTTTTGATTTTTCTCGTCTTGCTTTATCTCTGGAAATGTCGATGGTAATTCTAGGCCAATTTTGACCATCTTCCCCTTGCAAACTGCCTTAACTTTAAGTTACAAACCCTTCCCACGGTGGCTTGGTTTGTTTTACTTACATAAACTTTAGACTCTTTATGTTTTACATATTATATTTTTGCGGCATGTATTCCAGAAGAATATTGCCCGCCGCAACACACACACACACACACACGCACGCACACACACACACACACACATACACACACACACAGAGATACAAACACAGACAAACAGAGACAGACAGAGAGAGAGGGAAAAGAGAGAAAGATAAACACATACACACAACTCACACATGGGGAAAGAGAAAGAGAGTGAGTGAGAGAGGGAGACACTCTCACATACACACACACACACACACACACACACACACACACATACACACACACACACACACACAAACACACACACAGATTCACAGTATTACCGTGTATACTTCATACTTTACTAGTAAATCTTATGTCCCACTAAAATTACATAATAAATGTTAAAATGTTATAAATAAGAGTTGATTTTTCATGCATTTACCAAAGGCGGTGGGGGTTGATTTTTTAAAATAAAGCAATACTTATCTATATTTATAAATATTAATGTTTATGAATAAATGTGAATGAATATACATGTGTGCATGTATGTGTGTATGTATGTATGTGTGTATCTATGTTATAGACGCCTAAACCGCTGAACAAAAGTTGATTAAATTTCGGAGGCTTTGTTTAACATATTACCAGGATGGTTGCTTTAAGGTTTGGTGTAGATCCTTCCACAGGGCTCCACCCCAGAGGCTTAGAATGGTTCAAAAACCGATGTATGTAAGAATATGTGTATGTATGTATCTTATAGGTGCCTAAACGACTGAAAAAAATTACTGATATTTGAAGGTTTTATTTATCATACTTCCAGGATGGTGCTTATGAAGTGTGGTGTAGATCCATCTACAGGGCTCTACCCCACAGGATTGACACTTTTCAAAAACCGATATATATATATATATATATATATATATATATATATATATATATATATATATATATATATATATATATATATACGAGTATATATATATATATATATATATATATACGAGTATATATATATATATATATATATATATATATATATATATATGTGTGTGTGTGTGTGTATGTAATGTCTTATCAGCGCATAAACCGCTGAATAGAAGGTAATGACATTTGGAAACATTGTTTAACATATTCCCAGGATGGTTCGTGTGAAGTTTAGTGTAAATCCATTCATAGTTCTTTTTTCTAGAGGCTTAGGATTGTTCACTGTACTCTCTTTCATAGGTCTTATGTTAAAATGTTTATCTATACTAGGGTTATTAAAATTATATAAAAAAATTATAAACATTATATAAAAATTGAAATACATTATTCGTTATTTTAAACTTTTCAAAATTGCTAAATTCTATGTACAATTATTGCTATCACACGTATTGATATGAAAAGTACGATCGCCGATAATATTCTTGCGAAATCAGAAACCAGAACAACCACAAAAAAACTGACACCCAACTTGATCCGGGTAGATATCAGAGGTGGCAAGGTCAAAGGAGAGATAGTCTTAAATCCATGAATACCGATGATTTCGTTAGATCTAACTACTGATTTCAAACGACTACAATTTCCTTTGCGTCTTGCATTCGCAATAACCATTGCACAAAACAAGGCACAAGGACAATCATTGACCTTTACTGGATTAAATTTGGAAAATTCGAGCTTTTACCATGGATAATTATATGTTGTATTCTCACGTGTTGGGACACCTAAAATTTGTATGTTTATACACCTAATGAAATGAAGAGAAACCTTGTCTATCCTCTAGCATTGCAGTAAATGAAATATAATTATTAAGATGTTAGATTTGCTTTACTTATTCCAATAATTATGATTTCGTAATTAATGTTTATGCTGCGCGAACATTAGGTAAAACTACTGTACCTTGTTTTTTATATATAACCTAAGATTTACCGAGCGTGAAAGTTAGATTTGCTCGGTATTCATTTAAGACGATCTTTTTATTTTCGTTATTACTTTTCTTATTTTGCCCAGGAATAGGTTTTATGTAGCATTTTGTAACTGAGTGTATTTCTCAGAAACATTATTACAATGGCTGTGACTACTCTAAATGAACAAGCTTACGTGACTATACTTGATAGTAATAATCTTCTTGTTGTTCTCAAGGTCACTCACTTTCTCTACTGCCACTTACGGAACTTACTCTAATAACTACCATTGACTACACAAAATGTTTCAAGCATTACATATATTTTATATATTGTTAGAGCAATAATTATCTGTTTAAAAACATTACTTATGAAAGACAGTTAAGGAATAAACACATTTAAAAATATTTCGAACGTAATCCATTTAAGAAAACATTCAGTTAGAAAAGAAAACACCATCAATCATATAAGGAAAAGTTATGCACAATATTGTAGATTTGCATATGGACGTGTCACTCTCAGGGTGATGGAACGGTGAAGTTTTTTGTGTGCTTTCTTACTTTCTGTGCTAAGTTTTACTTTTATCTTGCGCCCCTAAAATTAAAGTAAAATATCTCGGGAAATTCGTTCTGTATAAGAGTGTTATGTAGCGACCGCGCAGTTCCCTAACCCCAAATCAAATCGCACTTTTGGAGATGAAAAGCCCCACGTTATGTGGAGCACAAAAGCGTACACATCCCTGTCCGTGCCTGAAAGGGCGCCCCCTAACGCTTACAGCCCGGCGGACGTTATTGTCGAGCGACGTTTTATTTAACAATCGAATTTTCTATAAACGACTCTCGATAAGATTATACACTGAGATCCGATCCGTTACTCTGCTTTCAATATGTGTTATAGAGTGCTACAAGTCCGGTTGTGCTGTTTGCCATAGAGACGGCGACTCAGAAGTAAATCTATAAATATACGTAACACAATGAGCCTTACTTCTTCAATACATTAGAGTCTGGGACCCACTGTGTCGTGCGGTAGTAAAACCGAATAATCATATAGACCAGACTGCTCCAGCCAACTTAACCTCAATTTTCTTCGCGTCATATATTTCACATAAAACTTATTGCGGGTTACGTACCCGATATATTTAACTTGAAACGGCAAATACAAACTTCCTCCACCCAAGGTTCCACTTTTAATTTACAAATATAAAAGTATTGATACGGAAAACATCTGTTTCAATAAGAAAATATAAATTATTCCCACTTCTGATCTACCTTTTGGCTCATTTTACAATTTCAATAGCATGTCGTAAGTAACAATAATTTACCACATACGTAGTATTTAGTGTAGCTTGATAATTCCAAAGTGGCTTTATCATTTAAAAAGCTTATGTCTAGATTATCTTATTTATTTTTGGCCGATAAGTTATTTCCTTTTCCATGAAACGTTTACCCCATATGCCCCACCCACCATTAGCGCTGTTATAATTCTTACAATTGGTTAAACTTGTGTAAAAGAGGTTCACCGTTAATTGCGAACTCAGACACGTTTTTGGGAATGTTTGACAGGATTGACAGGTAGATCATATAGATATATGCTTTTGAAAATTTTGAATTTACAGCTTTTGAATTCTATTGCAATAGATTTTTTTAGTAATAATCATGTTCCAAACATTTTCGAAATTTCAATTGCCAAGCGAAAAGTTTGCTAGAACGTTACACAGGAAAATATAAAACAAGAGTTGGCCAGAAATAAAGGTAACTTTCTGAGAATTTGAGATAAGAAAAGATGGAGAATTTCACCAATTACACCAGTCTATCGCATTATTTTCTTATTTGTACTTGATAATTATTAAAATTTTTAGTTTCGTTTCAAAATATCATGACCTGTTTTTACGTACAAGATGTAGAATCACCACAGGGCCGTAATAACGTCAAAGCGTGATCTGTGACAATGTTTCTCTTTTTCCTTTCGTCTCTCTATTTACTTATTATTTTTAATAATACATTTCTTATTCTAACTACTTGACCCTTGCTTAAAGCTTTCTTCAGAAAATGTTTCCGTGTTCTTAAGTCGATCAAATCATTTCACCTTATTAGACAACGAAGAATCAGGAGACGGTAACAAATAACAGACGGATTGTTAAAGACACAAAACTCCTTTCTGGGATATAAATAATGATGGCGTAGGCAGGTATGTGCATTTGAACCTTAGCTACTCTGTATAGGGGTTGAATAAATTGCGTAGGCCCTACTTCTTTACCAAATATAATTTCTTGACTCATCTTTCTTTCTCGTTTGCTTTGTTTTCCTTTTTATTCTTTTATTTTTCCTAGTGTTTGCTTTGTATTATTTGTATTCATGCTGTTTGCATTATGCTGAGCTTCTTTTTAAAAAACCTTTTTCCAGAGTATACAATTTCTATAGCACAGTGGTACAATATACTATAATAAAAATATTGGAAAACACTCCTCTAACACAAATATAACTAATATTACAAGTTAACTAAGATTTAACCCTTTCTGTACATTTTGATGAACATTTCATCATCATCAGAGGGTGCTATTATAAAATTACAACATAGAATACAATAATTTACAAACTATACCGACCTCTAGTGGTGCCATATTCACCTGCGCTCACAACAGTTTTTCTGATTTTTACGGGTGATTATGATTGAAACGGGCTACTAGTCTCAAGAATTACAATTGTATACACCAAAGGCGAGAAACGATATTAATTTTATATAAATGCTAGTAAACAGATAAGAATAAGGTCCTAATAACATATTATTAACAGACTTATGCAAAACGTGCATTTCGTAATGTAGCGGCGCATAAAGTTTGCACATCTTCAGTTTGGTTTCTTAATGAAATCACGCTAACGTCTCGCTTCGGTAGGGGATGAAAATCGCCATCTAAAATTAAGTTTCACTCCCCCGACGACGCCGTTTAATGTTATTGACTTGTGCGTTGCGGCGTGTAAGATTGAATTGCCGAGATGCAGAATAACCAAACCTAACGCTTCCGAAAGTACATGGACGCTAATTACGTCTCTTGCGAAAGGTTTTTCATTTTGTTGAGTCTAAGCTACTTACTTTGTAAAATAAAACGAATGTTCTTGTCACAAATATACTCCGTGGTGTGAGCGGTTGGAAGCCTAATAAAGTACAGTGTATAAGACTTAGTTATGAAACGTTCCCTATGCAACAGCAGACAGATTGTTTTCTATAGTATCTTACTCTTCTGAATACATAGAAGGTTGTTTTATTCCCAAGTGAAAAGTATAGCAAACTTACTGTGCTATATATTTATTAAGCCTTCTATTTACTGTACTATGTAAATACTATATTATGTACTTACTGTGTTATGTAATTAACACAGTACTATGCACATATTGTGCTATGTACCTTCTGTGCTATGTATTTACTTACTGTGCTATGTACATACTATGTTATACACTTACTTTGCTGTGTTACTTGCTGTGGTATGTACATACTATGCTACAAACTTACTGTACCCTATACTTTTTGTTCTACACACTTACTGTACTATATACCTCATGTGCGATGTACTTACTGTGCTATATACTTACTTTACTATGTACTTTCTGTGCTATGCACTTACTGTACTATGTACCTTCTGTGCTATGCACTTACTGTGCTATGTACTTACTGTGTTATACTTTTACTGTGCCATGCTACTTTCTGTGGCATGTACATACTATGCTACAAACTGTACTATATACTATCTATTCTACGCACTTAATGTACTATATACCTCATGTGCTAAATACTTACCGTACTATACAATTACTGTGCTATGTACTTTTTGTGTTATGTACTTACTGTACTATGTACTTTATGTGCCATGCACCTACTGTGCTATGTAACTTCTGTTCTGTGCACCTCTTGTGTTATTGTTTACTGCTCATGTACATACTGTGTAATACACATACTGTGTAATACATATACTGTGACGTGTTACTTGCTGTGATATGTACATACTATGCTACAAACTTACTGTACTTTCTGTTCTACGTACTCACTCTACTATATAATTCATGTGCTAAGTATTTATTGTACTATACACTTACTGAGCTATTTACTGTCTGTGCAATGCACTTACTGTACTATATACGTTCTGTGTTATGCACTTACTGTACTATGTACCTTCTGTGTATGTACTTACTGTGCTATATACTTACTGTAGTATGTACTTCTCTTGTGTTATTACTTACTGTGCTATGTACGGTGTTATACAGTTACTGTGACGTGTTACTTGCTGTGATACGTACATACTATGCTACAAACTTACTGTACTTTCTGTTCTACGTACTCACTCTACTATATAATTCATGTGCTAAGTACTTATTGTACTATACACTTACTGAGCTATTTACTGTCTGTGCAATGCACTTACTGTACTATATACGTTCTGTGTTATGCACTTACTGTACTATGTACCTTCTGTGTATGTACTTACTGTGCTATATACTAACTGTAGTATGTACTTCTCTTGTGTTATTACTTACTGTGCTATGTACGGTGTTATACACTTACTTTGCTGTGTTACTTGCTGTGGTATGTACATACTATGCTACAAACTTACTGTACTCTATACTTTTTGTTCTACACACTTACTGTACTATATACCTCATGTGCGATGTACTTACTGTGCTATATACTTACTTTACTATGTACTTTCTGTGCTATGCACTTACTGTACTATGTACCTTCTGTGCTATGCACTTACTGTGCTATGTACTTACTGTGTTATACTTTTACTGTGCCGTGCTACTTTCTGTGGCATGTACATACTATGCTACAAACTGTACTATATACTATCTATTCTACGCACTTAATGTACTATATACCTCATGTGCTAAATACTTACCGTACTATACAATTACTGTGCTATGTACATTTTGTGTTATGTACTTACTGTACTATGTACTTTATGTGCCATGCACCTACTGTGCTATGTAACTTCTGTTCTGTGCACCTCTTGTGTTATTGTTTACTGCTCATGTCATACTGTGTAATACACATACTGTGTAATACACATACTGTGTAATACATATACTGTGCTGTGTTTCTTGCTATGGTATGTACATACTATGCTACAAACGTACTGTACTTTCTGTTCTACGTACTCACTCTACTATATAATTCATGTGCTAAGTACTTATTGTACTATACACTTACTGAGCTATTTACTGTCTGTGCAATGCACTTACTGTACTATATACGTTCTGTGTTATGCAATTACTGTACTATGTACCTTCTGTGTATGTACTTACTGTGCTATGTACGGTGTTATACACTTACTTTGCTGTGTTACTTGCTATGGTATGTACATACTATGCTACAAACTTACTGTACTTTCTGTTCTACGTACTCACTCTACTATATAATTCAAGTACTTATTGTACTATACACTTACTGAGCTATTTACTGTCTATGCAATGCACTTACTGTACTATGTACCTTCTGTGTATGTACTTACTGTGCTATATACTTACTGTAGTATGTACTTCTCTTGTGTTATTACTTACTGTGCTATGTACGGTGTTATACACTTACTTTGCTGTGTTACTTGCTATGGTATGTACATACGTACTGTACTTTCTGTTCTACGTACTCACTCTACTATATAATTCATGTGGTAAGTACTTATTGTACTATACACTTACTGAGCTATTTACTGTCTGTGCAATGCACTTACTGTACTATATACGTTCTGTGTTATGCACTTACTGTACTATTTACCTTCTGTGTATGTACTTACTGTGCTATATACTTACTGTAGTATGTACTTCTCTTGTGTTATTACTTACTGTGCTATGTACGGTGTTATACACTTACTTTGCTGTGTTACTTGCTGTGGTATGTACATACTATGCTACAAACTTACTGTACTATATACGTTCTGTGTTATGCACTTACTGTACTATGTACCTTCTGTGTATGTACTTACTGTGCTATATACTTACTGTAGTATGTACTTCTCTTGTGTTATTACTTACTGTGCTATGTACGGTGTTATACACTTACTGTGACGTGTTACTTGCTGTGGTATGTACATTCTATGCTACAAACGTACTGTACTCTATACTTTTTGTTCTACACACTTACTGTACTATATACCTCATGTGCGATGTACTTACTGTGCTATATACTTACTTTACTATGTGCATTCTGTGCTATGCACTTACTGTACTATGTACCTTCTGTGCTATGCACTTACTGTGCTATGTACTTACTGTGTTATACTTTTGCTGTGCCGTGCTACTTTCTGTGGCATGTACATACTATGCTACAAACTGTACTATATACTATCTATTCTACGCACTTAATGTACTATATACCTCATGTGCTAAATACTTACCGTACTATACAATTACTGTGCTATGTACTTTTTGTGTTATGTACTTACTGTACTATGTACTTTATGTGCCATGCACCTACTGTGCTATGTAACTTCTGTTCTGTGCACCTCTTGTGTTATTGTTTACTGCTCATGTACATACTGTGTAATACACATACTGTGTAATACATATACTGTGCTGTGTTTCTTGCTATGGTATGTACATACTATGCTACAAACTTACTGTACTTTCTGTTCTACGTACTCATTCTACTATATAATTCATGTGAGTAGATGGCAAAACCACAGTTTCAGCCCAACAGGTGGTTTTGACGGAAAATACGTTACTTTTCCGTTACAAACGGTTACATGAGGTATGAGGGGTTGGTTTCAGCGATTATTGGAGGGTGACGTGTATGGTACGAGGTCTGGAATATGGGCGGTTGTGCGCGGTTGTGCGTGTGTGTATGTGGCAGGTGTTTTTTTTAGAAATACGTTAATTTTCCGTTAAAGACCGTTAGGTGAGGTAGTATGGGTTGGTTGGTGATATGGGTGTTGGCTGTTGTGTGATGTAATTAGAAGCCTGTTCGGACATGTTGGGGGGTAATGTAAAAACCGTTGTTTACCTAGAGAATGTGTGTATTATATTCTGTACCCAGTTCTTTGCTGGCCTATATTTTTACTATAGCGTCGCGTGTGTACGGTTGAAATCCGTTACGAGGTGATGGGATTATTTTCGCTATAAGTGTGTCAGTCGCAAAGACTGAACGGTGACTTCTCTGTTTGTTCTCCAGATCTTTACTGGTTAAAAAATGTAAAAGCATGTTAATTTATTGATATAGGTTCCTCGCTCGTGAGCTAATGTGTTTACACATCGTTGTGCTAGCGATTGTTTGTTGTAACAGGTATTTGGCCTGAATAAATTGTTTTTAAAAACCTACCTCTAGAGAATGACGTCATTTTGACATGTGTTTTTGTAAAGGAACGTGTGTATTATATCTCGTACCCAGTTCGTTGCTGAGTGTGACGTAATTAGAAGCATGTTCGGACATGTTGGGGGGTAATGTAAAAACCGTTGTTTACCTAGAGAATGTTTGTATTATATTCTGTACCCAGTTCGTTGCTGACCTATATTTTTACTATAACATCGCGTGTGTGTACGGTTGAAGTATTTTTTTTAAAACCGTTGAAATCCGTTACGAGGTGATGGGATTATTTTCGCAAAGACTGAACGGTGACTTCTCTGTTTGTTCTCCAGATCTTTACTGGTTAAAAAATGTAAAAGCATGTTAATTTATTGATATAGGTTCCTCGCTCGTGAGCTAATGTGTTTACATATCGTTGTGCTAGCGATTGTTTGTTGTAACAGGTATTTGGCCTGAATAAATTGTTTTTAAAAACCTACCTAAGGCTTTAGTTACTAGGAAGACCTCATTGGCAGCAGATATACTTCGTGCAGAATGTAAAATCTGTCTATCAGAAGTTCAAGTGGTTTATTTACCCTGCAGACACGTTATTGCTTGTTTGCTTTGCGGATTAGCCTGCAAAACTTGCGGAATTTGCAGAGAAACTGTTGACTCTTTTATGAGAATTTATCTTTCCTAACATTTGTAATAATTTTTTGTTTAACAACAATATTTCTTTTTAAAGTTCAAGTGGTTTATTTACCCTGCAGACACGTTATTGCTTGTTTGCTTTGCGGATTAGCCTGCAAAACTTGCGGAATTTGCAGAGAAACTGTTGACTCTTTTATGAGAATTTATCTTTCCTAACATTTGTAATAATTTTTTGTTTAACAACAATATTTCTTTTTAATAGTATAATTATTGTAACTTATTATTTAAAAAATATATAAATATTATGTCTTGTAGAAAAAATGTAATTTTGTGTTTGCTTTGGCCAAGCTTAAGTCATTTTACACCTTTGCTCAACTAAAAAATCCTCTATTTTATTAATATTCAAACATCAAACAATACACACACACACACACACACACACACACACACACACACACACACACACACACACACACACACACACAAGTGTTGGGGGATACCGGCTTGACAGCCAGATGTTGAGGCCAGCTGCGAGTTGGGAAACAGTATATAACATGTGGCGACTTGTTATCCTATAGCAATAAAATCATGAGCGTCGGTAAGGCAACAATTGTACAACAGCTTGAAATTTCCGACTTCGTGTCGTTGCTGCGCATTGGGGTAGCATACGACATGTGGAAGGAAGACTATAAAAAAGTGGAAATTTCTCTTTCGGTGTTGAGGTCTAAACGAAAACTCACCGCTAGGGAAAGAGCCATTGTAGAGAATTGCAAGAGCCTTCCTTGTCAGGAGGTTATAGACCTCCTTCGCTCTCCCAAAAAGCCGGTACTATTGTTGACTTTCTACCGACAACCAAAGTGAGCGTGATGGGTCTGCATAGACCCTAGAGAAAACAGCCCTATAGTGTAAAACACAGTCTTATACTATAGGGCTGTTTTCTCTACATTAAAATTTCATTTTAGCTATAGTGAATACTTGTGCGACAAGTATTACACTATAATTTTAAAGTCACGCGTGACTTTATAATTATATTGTAATATTTGTTGACCGTCACCTACGCTGACCGAGTGTTCTAATAGTGAACATACGTCAGAGCACCAGAGTAACGAGTGAACGGATTCTACTAGGTCTTACACGTTTATATAGAGCAAATAGCATTCTTTGTTTAGCGCGCAATATTTACATCTGTCGATTCTAAAATGAGCTCTGTTTTTCATGGTTGTTATATGCTACGTTCTCCCACAGTGTCGGGATTAGGTTAGAAACATATTTAAACAAATTAACATATGAACAGGGTAAATAGTTGACGATAACTATCAAATTATATATGTAATTTCATATTTTTTAAAAATATATTTTTTTAATAAAATTATAAATAAACAAAACCTCTTGAGCAACATTTTTTTTATATCCTTATGTGCATTTCGATTGTTAAGCAATAATCTTTAAAGGAAATTACTAAATGCTTAATATTTGTAGTAATTTCCTCTGAAAACGATTGATTTGCAATCTAAACGTACATCAGGAGATTATCGGAGTTCTAGACATTAATGCAAGACAAGGTGGATGCTATCTTCTTAGGTAAAGGGATATAACTACTTCCACCATACTCTTAATTTTTACCTAATGTCCATCCAGACCCCGTGTTCGGTTATTTTCAAAACAATCTCCTGCATACATTCCCTGGCTACGTTTTCCAGGTCTGATGCAAAAGTAATTTTTCTGTTCCTAGTTATAAACGCTCTCTGAGATATTTCTCCTTCCACATTTACAAATTCGGACTACATCACAAGTCCAAACTTTATAAAATTTAAACGAATGAGCTCCTCTTACAACAGCTCCACTACAACATCGCTCGCTTCAATTATGTAATCGTCCAAATAGAGTTCTCTCACGTTCAATAGTTGAGTAAAGAAGGTATTAGGGGAGGTGGAAGGAATTGAAGTGTTCCAAATCACAAATTGAAGTAACTCTGCGGGGGAATTGAACTTATAATAAGTAACTCTGCGGGTTACTTGAACTTATAATAATTATTTTTTTTTCGGGGGGAGGTACAGAATGTATTTTAACTTTAATCCAAGCTTTGGAAAATGTGTGAAGCATTTCCTTCCAGCTAAGAACTGGGTCAAGCTCGTTTAAATATTTAAAAATTTTTTCCCTTAAAACTATGGGAAAGAATAGGAAGGAGTGACTCTAAGCAGAATGTACTGAATATCCTCCTTGTAACACTCTGCACAAAGGGATCCCTAGGCGCTCTACTAGACTGGAACGCAATTCGTCACGTCACCAGAAATTAGGTTAGAAACATATTTAAACAAATTAACATATGAACAGGGTAAAGAGTTGACCATAACTATCAAATTATGTATGTAATTTCATATTTTAAAAAATATTTTTTAATAAATTTAGAAATAAACAAAACCTCTTGAGCAACAATTTTTTTTTATATCCTTATGTGCATTTCGATTGTTAAGCAATCATCTTTTAAAGGAAAATTACTAAATGCTTAATATTTTGTAGTAATTTCCTCTGAAAACGATTGATTTGCAATCTAAAACGTACATCAGGACATTATACTGAAAATTGTGGTTGGTTAAGAAATGGAGAGCAATTTCTCTTTCAAGCAGCTGTTTGAATCATATGTTATGTAAAACCTATAGATCAGAAGAAGTTGGTGTTCTATTTGCCCCTGCAGACACGTTCTTGGTTGTATTTGTAAAGAGACTGTGGGCTCTCTGTTATGAGAATTTATCTTTCTTAACATTTGTGATAATTTTTGTGTGTAACAACATTATTATTCTTTTTAATAATATAATTATTGTAACTTATAATTTCTAAAAAAAGAAAAAAAATATATATATTATGTCTTGTAGAAAAAAAATGTAGTTTTGCGTTTGCTTTGACTAAACCTAATATTGGTTTTTTTTATTGCTCTATAACTCCTGTACAGCTCTTTGATAATTGGAAATGTAATTTTTTTGAAGTTATCTTTTACTTGCTTTGACCCATTTGTCATATAACTTTCAAGCTCAAATTTTGTATGTAGAGAAAATAGCCCTATATTGTATAGAAACTATTTCCAGTTTATACAGTATCTGGCTTTTTTCTCTGGGGAGGGGGTTTTCCTCCCTCACTTTGGCTTCATGTAAATGTGTACAATTAACACCGGACTTTTGTATGAATCTAATATATTTTCGGCTAAAGCATCACAAGGAAGCTTACTACAATTTTCTATCACTTCCATATCCTCTTGTGTCAGTGGGTGTTCGGATGAGTTCACCGAAATTGAAAACTCAACAGTGTCATACTTTTAACGTCTTAGCTCGATGCCTTGTATAACAAAGGGTATTTGATCGACGTGGGATATCACCAGCTTATAAATGATTGTAGCTTTACCCAGTTTCATGATTCAAATGCTAATGTATACGTAAACGCTGATCGTTAAATACTTTTAATTTGGTAGTGGTTAATATAACCTGTTTTAATTGAATTTTAAAAACTTTCAAGGTTAAAATTTCTTAGAGAAATATCTTACAGTATACTCATTCTGTTTTCATTCTTTATATATTATATATGGGGGGGGGGCACGGTTCATGAACGGTTCAATTGAAGCGCTTCATTTGAAAGACTCAGTGAACCGCGGTTTTTTTTAAAAGAATTGCCTTTCACCGGTTCTCTTCTGAAGCGCTTCAGTAAGATTCAGTTAATCACGGTTCTATGAGAAAGAATTGTCTTTCATCTGTTCTTTCGGTTCTGAAGCGCTTCAGTAAGAACCAAAGAAAGGAGTGAACCTATGGTTCAGTCAGTCAGTGAGCCAGTCTTCTCTTGTGGTTCGTCATGCTAATATGTAACATACAAACCGAATTCGTACTGTTTCAATTCGGCAAATATTTTACTGTAGTTTATTATTTCGACAAATGAGAAATTATTTCCAGCCTCATTTGATTGAAAATTCAATCAACTCTTTAAAGTGTTACTATTTGGAAGTAACTTTAACAAAAACTAAGAAAAAATAATTTTTTTCTAAAAGAAAATCTCACGTTAGAAAAATTTTGATATAATTTGTAAATTTTTAATTTAGACAACAATTTTTGGTATAGTAATATGTTAAATTGTTTAGTAACTTGATAAGCAATGTGGTTCTTCTAAATCATACCAGGGTTAGATAAAAATTTATAATTATATTTTTAATAACACAAATCATCAAAGTTGTATTGTTTCAACACAAAAAATAGATTTTGCTATTGTTACTAAGATCCTCTACAAATTGAGATTAAGAAATTTGCACATATAGATTAATTATTTAATATAAAATGATAATTAAGATTATGACTATCGTAACACCGACATTATTTTATATAATGTTCCACCGAGCGATCGAAAACGTTCTGTCTCAGTAAGTTTTAACAAATTTACAAAACTCAAAGTTCGCATAGTCATCAACTATTGTTTAAGTGATTAATAAGATTCGCCGAACGTAATGGAGTACAAAATTCAATAATTATTTTTATTATTAACTTATAAATTAAAATTTGTGTGTGTGTGTGTGTGTGTGTGTGTGTGATCACATACATAATCATTAATTACAAGAATATAAATTAATATCACGCAAGTTATAAATTAATATTACCGGAATAAACACATATTTACTATAGTACTATGTTGCTAAATAATACAATAAGTGTGGTTATGTTTATAAAGCCACACCTAGTCAATATTTACGTTTGATTCATCCGTTTTTTGTTTATAATGTATTCTTCAATAACATGTTTTGAAAATGTTAGTTGAGAGCCATTTGGCCAAGTATTACTCACAAAATCTTATTTTATCAAAATGGTCAGTGTAATGGACTACAAAATTCAATAATTATTTTATAATAACTTATAAATTTAAATTTGTGTGTATTCTTACTTTAATCCAAGCTTTGGAAAATGTGTGAAGCATTTTCTTCCAGCTAGAAACTGGGTCAAGGTCGTTTAAATATTAAAAAAATTTTTTCCTTAAAACTATGGGAAAGAATAGGAAGGAGTGACTCTAAGCAGAATGTACTGAATATCCTCCTTGTAACACTCTGCACAAAGGGATCCCTAGGCGCTCTACTAGACTGGAACGCAATTCGTCACGTCACCAGCCGAATAGACCAACGGCAACCTAGAGGGATTGGGGTGTAAGTGAATAATAGACATACGCTGAATTCGTTCTTGCTATATGACTATTGGAAGCCGGGTGATGCAACGAATGACGCGAAATTCATCTCGCCAATCATCCGCTACGTTTACTCACCTCGGGGAAAAGACAAAAAGGTGGGCGGGGGGTGAGGGTTGGATATCAAGCTCCCAGTGAACAGAAACTATGATGTCCAGGACAACACGCTTTACCAGGGTTGCCCCTAGACAAACTATCCGGAGATAGCCTTAGCATGCGTGAAAGAGGAAGGAGTATTAGGGATATTAATGATGTAAACCTGGAAGTAAGAAACATATATTATTTTACCTGAAAATAAACAATAAAAAAAATGTTATTAAATAAATTTGGTATTATTTATATAAAACCTGAAATAAATAAAGATATAATTATTTTAACCTGAAAAACGTGCTGAAACAAGAATAAATATTGGTATTATTTATCTAAACCTGGAAGAAATACATATATAATTATTTTAACCTGAAAAACATGCTGTGTTTATGCTATAATTATAAAAATAAAATTTAACATGCAACTACAAAATACATCTAAACATTTAGTCTAACATGCACAAAAAAATTAAATAATACAATTATAAAAATAAAATTTAACATGCAACCACAAAATACATCTAAACATTTAGTCTAACATGCACAAAAAAATTAAATAATACAATATAATGTAAAAACCAAAGTGAGCTATATAAAATACAACAAGAGAATAAACATATATTATATTTGTATTTCTTAACAAGCTAACAAAAACTCACAATACAGAGATGTTATCTCAAATTATATGCTTTGGAAATAAGATATGACCAAGATATGCGAACAATATACAAATGACGATATTTTCGCAGATTTTTTGGGTTTCAAGCATGGGTACTTATTTTGAACCGCAAAAAACCTTTATCTCTGGGTGCATACCTTCTTTACAAAGCATAAAACCAAAGTAACCTATATAAAATACAAGGGAATAAAAAATATATTATATTTGTATTTCTTAACAAGCTAACAAAAACTCACAATACAGAGATGTTATCTCAAAGTAAATGCTTTGGAAATAAGATATGACCAAGATATGCGAACAATATGCAACTGGCGATATTTTCGCAGATTTTTTGGGTTTCAAGCATGGGTACTTATTTTGAACCGCAAAAAACCTTTATCTCTGGGTGCATACCTTCTTTACAAAGCATAAAACCAAAGTAACCTATATAAAATACAAGGGAATAAAAAATATATTAAAACATTGAAATATCTTAAAAGCTAACAAGAACATAGTATTCACTCTATAAAGTCATGCATAGAAGTGAACAGTCTCTAAACGTTTTGCTCGTTTATATATACAGCTAATACCTACATGCAGTGCAACACCTGCCCCCCTCTGAGTTCATCAAACCTAGTTTTACCAGTCCCCCACAACACCTGTCTTAACACCTGTCAGTCTGAGTTTTATTAATCCTAACGTAATTGCATTGTATTTCAAAACAAACACACACAAACATGCGCGCGCGTACGCGCACACACGAGCACATACACACGAGCTAGCGGAATTGTAGGAAAGCGATTACTTTAATAGGTATATAAAATTATAAGAAAAAACGTTCATTGCAATAATGAAGCATTACAAGAGATGAATAATAAAATGATACGTTATAGAGCACTATCAGTTTCATAAATTAGAAACGAAAAAAGAAACTAATTAAATAGTAACAAACAAAAATAATATACAAAAAAACACCATATACTGTACAGAGGGAGAAAATATTATTTTTTTTTATATACATATTTATTTATATATTAACTGTTATGATAATTTTAACAATAAATATATAATACAATTTTTCTTCATCGGTTTTAGTAGGAATTTAATTTAAAAAACTCATTTTTTTCTATATTACTTTTTTTTAATTCCTGGTAACTCATAATGAAAGATCTTATACTAAACAATATTATTTGTACATAGAGTACTATGTTTATATTTGTATGGCTTATAATAACGTAACGACCAGGTTCAATTTTAAACCTAGTATAATTTACACAAAGTTAATATTCAGGGTCTAGTAATGTTTTGTTGCTAATATTATCAGAAATAGGTGTCCTATTGTTGAATTACATAAACTAATTTCCCTTATTAATAAAAATTTAATAAGCTTTTCCTTAAAAAGAAGTTGAATAATTAAATAAATTATATAAAAACGTTAAGAGTATAACTCGTAGTAACTTGTAGGGAAAAAAATGACATCTTGCGCTTAGATTAAGTCAAAAGAACTAGTTTTTATCAACTGTGAATATTTTTGTTTGTTAGATAAATAAAAAAACGTCCTTAAGAATATAAAAAGCTATATTAAATATATATTATTTTCCAAACGAGTAGCAATTATATTTATTTACTCATGAAATACATGTGCCGTGTGGTTCTGTAATTAAAACAGCACAAAGTATTCAGTCAGGATAGATTTGATTAAAATATTGGTAATTATTTTTAGAATTATTATCGATGCAGAAAATTACGAGTACAACATCTGATTTCAACAAATTTAGAGAATATTTTTTATAACGTTCCAAAAAGTCAGAATTAAACGTATGTGGGTTACATTTGTCTAGTTTCAGATGTTATATAATATAATTTATAAGTTAATACACAAAAACAGGCATACCTTAATTTACTTGTGAATAGATATAGTAACTTTTTCTACTAAAAGAATTATAATAATGAAATCAGTGTTAAAAATAAACAATTAAAAATAAACGCTAGTTAAGACACTTGATTTTACAGTCATGCGCTCAATACGGCTACTCTTTTATTGCTGTAACAATAATTAAATAATAAATGATATGCAATTATATAATTTAATATAACAAAAATCTTACTTTGTATATATTGAGGGTTTTTTCATTTAATCCTGTAGTCAAGAGGAGGTCATGTTACAAGCTCGCACTTCTACATAAACGCGTCCCCACATAAGCGGAGAAACGTTCAGTTTTCAAAGTCACCTGTTTGTCACACCTGCTGGTTGTTGACATAGGGCAAAGAACGAGACAGGTTTTGTCTTTATAGAACTGGTTGTTAAGTTTCTGCGGCAGACTTTTACAGTGTACAAAGTAACTGATTTTTAAATAAAGGTTCTAATTTTTATAATATTTTTTATTTCGGTTCGTTTATATTTAAATATTAAAATAAAAAAACTAGTTAACTAAATTTGCATAGCTTATTCAATTTATAGTTCTTTTATGAAAAAGCATAACATTTAGTGTGCAGCGGTAAAGTTATAACGAGCTAAACATTATTGGACATATATTTAGTTTACAAATTATTGAAGCACTTCGATACTTTGCAAATTTAACATTCGTATACGTCTTTTAATGGAGAAATTTTAGTTTTTACTTTTAATAGTAGAATGAAATTAGCGTAGAATTTTAAGGATCTATTCCTCTAATATTGAAAGGGTTTCAAATGATTTATAACTGTGCAACTCATTAATGTTTTTTAAGGGAGCCGTACTTGAGAACAGGAAAGTATACTTAAAGTTGAACATATATTGCATTTCAGAATAAATGAATAAATATTAAGTATATATATTTTTAATGTAGTTTTCCGAAAGTAATTTGTTAATTTTTAGCACAAATTGTTAACGATTTAAAATTAAATAAAAATGTTATTTATTAAAAATATAGCAATTAATATTATATATTTTTTATATAATAAAATAAATATATATAAATAAATAATATATGTATTATATGTATTATATATTTTTTTATATAATAAAATAAATATATAAATATATAAATAAATAATTATTTGAACTAGTATAAAAATATAATTTTCAGCTTATGGAAAGAAACAGGTTAGAAACAGTCTAATATCTGTTATATAATTGACATCCTTTGTGTTAGTTCCGACATTTATGAATGCAAAAGGAAGAATAAAGTTTAGCGGTAACAATGGAAAACGGTTCCTTCCTTCACAAAAAAAACGAAATTTCAGGATTTATTCTCCTATTAATAAATAATTATTAGGATTTAATATCCTGCTGATTAAAACGTTTTTTAGAATTAGTAAAGGCATGTTTAAGCCAATACGTTGAATGCAGTATTTCCTACAAAATTATGTAAAAAAAACTATTACATTATTATTTTTAAAAGATTTCATATATTTGAACACAAAAATCATATTTAATACAGGTGAAAAATTATGTTTTTTATTTTTCAGAGGAAAAAGAGTTTTTATATATAGGCTATATTACAATTAATATAGGTAAATATTTGTAAATTTAAAAAAATTAAAAAATTATTCTGTTTACTTACCAACAAGTAATAAACATTATAATAATGTTAACAGAAGTGAAACGCTGTAAATAAATACATTTAGATTCAAAATTTTAACATTTAAAAACACACTAAACTAACACGAAAAACTAACACGTCACAAAAAAAGTAACATACACCGCTTGCTGAACGCATTGCATGGACATGCTGGCGGACATTGCTGGCTAAAGCCGATACAGAAACTTGTCATGGTTCAAAAGCTGCTATACCATATTAGGCAAGGTCAAGTTTGTTCAACTCAAAACTGCGGGTCCACATGTCTCCTGTGCTCTAGTGGTTTTATTAGGAAATGTCAAGAGTGTATAAATTAACTGAGCGGAACGTTGTATGGAATATGTTTACTGCATCTCAGAACAACTCACTATGGATAAGTTAAAGAGAGAAAAGTTTTTATTATGTTAACTCGTTTTAGACATGTAGAAGTGTGTGTGTGTGTGTGTGTGTGTGTGTGTGTGTGTGTGTGTGTGTGTGTGTGTGCGCGTGCGCGCGCAGTAGCAACATCCCATTGTATTACATCTAAAAATGAATATACCTATGAATTATCCATTCAGGATAGATGTGGTTGTAATTTTATACATTACTACGTACCTACCTATATACTGTATATATTACTGGTCTCAGTATAATACGTAAGTTCCAAAAAAACTATTACCGTGAAGTGTCATCTAGTACAAGTTTAAATTAATGTATTTAGACTAGAGTGGATGAATAAAAAGTATTTTATTAACGATTGATAATTTTATATGTAACATATATACACACACAACGTTTTATATAACATATAAATGTTGAAAAAATTATTTTATTATGAATTAGTTACGGAAAAATGGTATATATAAATTGTTAAAATAGGTACATTTGCAATGAATAGCTGTGTGCAGTCGAGCATGTCACAGTGAACAAAATATTACACACTTTAAAATACAAAACTAATATTAAATACATATATATTTTAAAGAATGCGCTTGCGTATTCATTCACACAAGCGCTCACGCACTTAAAAATTACGTATACCGCTAAATATTTACTAAGAATAGCTGCAGAAAAATATGGATATGAACCAGGTTGGAAAGCGGGCATTGACTGCCCCTATTGAAACATGTCTGGAAAAATATATCTGCGGGTGATCAAGTAAGCTTAAAACGGTAATATGTCTGCATACCGGTACACAGGTGAACAAGTAAAGTTTATATGCTAAGTATCTTTTGTTTTTTACAGTATCTTTCTATATATACACTAGAAAATGATGTGCTTGTATTACTACACAATTGTCTCGCAATGGAACCTAATACTTATGCTTACATTTACTTTGAAAGAATAGTGCGTAATGTTTCGGAATTAAGAACGATTTCTAACAGCGTAGAATCCTTCCGGCTTATGTATTCTAGTGTTTTAGTGAAAGTTGAACTCGTGGAAAATGATCACATTAGTTATAGCTCAGTGATGCATGAAATGGTCAGAAGCGTTACGTACCTACCATCCAATCTATTGAGGAGTCTTATGTGGGCATATAAAATTGAAATAATTGTTTGTGTTACCCTGGAAGGAATGTATAGAGTCACCCAGTAACAAACACTATCCATAATAGATTAGGTTCATATGGAATATTACGAGGAAAGCATAAGTAGCCATGAGCTAATAATCAAATTTGGTAAGTACATTGTAAAATATAACTTATATATTTATTCATATGTTGTTTAAAATTTGTCTTATTTATTGGGGGGGATAAAATTTTTAATTCAATGTTACTGTTCATTGTGGTTTATAGGCCTACTGGGGAAAGAGTTCCACAAAAAAAAAACTCTTAACGCGCCATTGAGTTGTACAGCTTAGTAGATTTATATATATGTATTATTGTGCATAACAGGTCAATACATATATATATTTAAACTTAATGTGGTGTGGAAACCAACTGAAAAAAGAAATTCGCTTTATACTTACATGCTTTTGGAAAAATCACTTTGTGTCTAATACTCCCTTGACATATTGAGACCCCCCCCGATATATACAACAACAGTCTTATTTTTACATTTCAGACACCAATAATGAATAATGTAAATATGACAAGTTTTAAAACTAAATAACAATAGGACTTAGATTATTTAACATTTTAAAATAAATAAAAATTGTTTGTATTAGATTTATAAAAAAATACAGTCAAACAAAAATTAAGCCAAAGATTCATGGCAAATATGACAATGTATTACATTTTTTTTTTAATTCTGTTTTTTTAAAGTTATTTTTTTTTTTTTTTTTTTTTTTTTTTTTTTTTTTTTTTTTTTTTTTTTTTTGTTAGGAAAGGAGAAGGTTTTTATTTATATCACATCCCAAAACGGTTGTTGGTTTTTAAATATTTTCGTTAAATAGTGTCTTTTTGTAATTCTTTTTGGCAAGTTTGTTTTAGTAGGCATTTTTAATATAAATTTTTTTCCATCTTCATTATTCAATTCTAAAAATACAATTTTTTTTTTAATCAATGTTTTGTTATAAAAATATTTTGAATTAGTTTTTAATTTATTTATCTTTATTTTAATAGTTTTACAGTCATTTTTCTTTAATTCCGTTGGCCGAGATATATTTCTTATTGGTGACAGCAGTTTTGGCATTTTGAATTTTTCACAAATTTTTTGAATATCATAATCTTTTACTTCATCTATAGGGGTTACAACATCAGGTATTTTAAAGTAATCAAATATTTCCCGCAATTTTATATTATCTTTAACTTGCTTCTTTAATAAAGTTCTTAAGATAGACATAATGCCGTGGAGTACTTCTCGGTTTCAAGAGTTGAAATACAAGTAAAGAGATGGAACGTTTTGTTATATATACACCGACTAGCAGGTGATATTGAAAGGTGTTGTATGTTTTCCAAGCTTGTGTAAAACTAGGTGAAATGAATTTATAGCAGATGGTGGTACTATATGTACGACAGATGTAATGTGTTGTACACCCTATTAAACTGCTATTATTCCAACCAATTTACGAACGTACTATTGTTCGAACTCAGCCTGTAAGGTTATTTTAATGATAACCACATTGTAGCAATATAGATAAAACAGTACAAACTGACCATTTTGTTAAATTGTGAGTAATACTTGGCCAAATGGCTCTCAACTAACATTTTCAAAACATGTTATTGAAGAATACATTATAAACAAAAAACGGATGAATCAAACGTAAATATTGACTAGGTGTGGCTTTATAAACATAACCACACTTATTGTATTATTTAGCAACATAGTACTATAGTAAATATGTGTTTATTCCGGTAATATTAATTTATAACTTGCGTGATATTAATTTATATTCTTGTAATTAATGATTATGTATGTGATCACACACACACACACACACACACACAAATTTTAATTTATAAGTTAATAATAAAAATAATTATTGAATTTTGTACTCCATTACGTTCGGCGAATCTTATTAATCACTTAAACAATAGTTGATGACTATGCGAACTTTGAGTTTTGTAAATTTGTTAAAACTTACTGAGACAGAACGTTTTCGATCGCTCGGTGGAACATTATATAAAATAATGTCGGTGTTACGATAGTCATAATCTTAATTATCATTTTATATTAAATAATTAATCTATATGTGCAAATTTCTTAATCTCAATTTGTAGAGGATCTTAGTAACAATAGCAAAATCTATTTTTTGTGTTGAAACAATACAACTTTGATGATTTGTGTTATTAAAAATATAATTATAAATTTTTATCTAACCCTGGTATGATTTAGAAGAACCACATTGCTTATCAAGTTACTAAACAATTTAACATATTACTATACCAAAAATTGTTGTCTAAATTAAAAATTTACAAATTATATCAAAATTTTTCTAACGTGAGATTTTCTTTTAGAAAAAAATTATTTTTTCTTAGTTTTTGTTAAAGTTACTTCCAAATAGTAACACTTTAAAGAGTTGATTGAATTTTCAATCAAATGAGGCTGGAAATAATTTCTCATTTGTCGAAATAATAAACTACAGTAAAATATTTGCCGAATTGAAACAGTACGAATTCGGTTTGTATGTTACATATTAGCATGACGAACCACAAGAGAAGACTGGCTCACTGACTGACTGAACCATAGGTTCACTCCTTTCTTTGGTTCTTACTGAAGCGCTTCAGAACCGAAAGAACAGATGAAAGACAATTCTTTCTCATAGAACCGTGATTAACTGAATCTTACTGAAGCGCTTCAGAAGAGAACCGGTGAAAGGCAATTCTTTTAAAAAAAACCGCGGTTCACTGAGTCTTTCAAATGAAGCGCTTCAATTGAACCGTTCATGAACCGTGCCCCCCCCCCATATATAATATATAAAGAATGAAAACAGAATGAGTATACTGTAAGATATTTCTCTAAGAAATTTTAACCTTGAAAGTTTTTAAAATTCAATTAAAACAGGTTATATTAACCACTACCAAATTAAAAGTATTTAACGATCAGCGTTTACGTATACATTAGCATTTGAATCATGAAACTGGGTAAAGCTACAATCATTTATAAGCTGGTGATATCCCACGTCGATCAAATACCCTTTGTTATACAAGGCATCGAGCTAAGACGTTAAAAGTATGACACTGTTGAGTTTTCAATTTCGGTGAACTCATCCGAACACCCACTGACACAAGAGGATATGGAAGTGATAGAAAATTGTAGTAAGCTTCCTTGTGATGCTTTAGCCGAAAATATATTAGATTCATACAAAAGTCCGGTGTTAATTGTACACATTTACATGAAGCCAAAGTGAGGGAGGAAAACCCCCTCCCCAGAGAAAAAAGCCAGATACTGTATAAACTGGAAATAGTTTCTATACAATATAGGGCTATTTTCTCTACATACAAAATTTGAGCTTGAAAGTTATATGACAAATGGGTCAAAGCAAGTAAAAGATAACTTCAAAAAAATTACATTTCCAATTATCAAAGAGCTGTACAGGAGTTATAGAGCAATAAAAAAAACCAATATTAGGTTTAGTCAAAGCAAACGCAAAACTACATTTTTTTTCTACAAGACATAATATATATATTTTTTTTCTTTTTTTAGAAATTATAAGTTACAATAATTATATTATTAAAAAGAATAATAATGTTGTTACACACAAAAATTATCACAAATGTTAAGAAAGATAAATTCTCATAACAGAGAGCCCACAGTCTCTTTACAAATACAACCAAGAACGTGTCTGCAGGGGCAAATAGAACACCAACTTCTTCTGATCTATAGGTTTTACATAACATATGATTCAAACAGCTGCTTGAAAGAGAAATTGCTCTCCATTTCTTAACCAACCACAATTTTCAGTATAATGTCCTGATGTACGTTTTAGATTGCAAATCAATCGTTTTCAGAGGAAATTACTACAAAATATTAAGCATTTAGTAATTTTCCTTTAAAAGATGATTGCTTAACAATCGAAATGCACATAAGGATATAAAAAAAAATTGTTGCTCAAGAGGTTTTGTTTATTTCTAAATTTATTAAAAAATATTTTTTAAAATATGAAATTACATACATAATTTGATAGTTATGGTCAACTCTTTACCCTGTTCATATGTTAATTTGTTTAAATATGTTTCTAACCTAATTTCTGGTGACGTGACGAATTGCGTTCCAGTCTAGTAGAGCGCCTAGGGATCCCTTTGTGCAGAGTGTTACAAGGAGGATATTCAGTACATTCTGCTTAGAGTCACTCCTTCCTATTCTTTCCCATAGTTTTAAGGGAAAAAATTTTTAAATATTTAAACGAGCTTGACCCAGTTCTTAGCTGGAAGGAAATGCTTCACACATTTTCCAAAGCTTGGATTAAAGTTAAAATACATTCTGTACCTCCCCCCGAAAAAAAAATAATTATTATAAGTTCAAGTAACCCGCAGAGTTACTTATTATAAGTTCAATTCCCCCGCAGAGTTACTTCAATTTGTGATTTGGAACACTTCAATTCCTTCCACCTCCCCTAATACCTTCTTTACTCAACTATTGAACGTGAGAGAACTCTATTTGGACGATTACATAATTGAAGCGAGCGATGTTGTAGTGAAGCTGTTGTAAGAGGAGCTCATTCGTTTAAATTTTATAAAGTTTGGACTTGTGATGGAGTCCGAATTTGTAAATGTGGAAGGAGAAATATCTCAGAGAGCGTTTATAACTAGGAACAGAAAAATTACTTTTGCATCAGACCTGGAAAACGTAGCCAGGGAATGTATGCAGGAGATTGTTTTGAAAATAACCGAACACGGGGTCTGGATGGACATTAGGTAAAAATTAAGAGTATGGTGGAAGTAGTTATATCCCTTTACCTAAGAAGATAGCATCCACCTTGTCTTGCATTAATGTCTAGAACTCCGATAATCTCCTGATGTACGTTTAGATTGCAAATCAATCGTTTTCAGAGGAAATTACTACAAATATTAAGCATTTAGTAATTTCCTTTAAAGATTATTGCTTAACAATCGAAATGCACATAAGGATATAAAAAAAATGTTGCTCAAGAGGTTTTGTTTATTTATAATTTTATTAAAAAAATATATTTTTAAAAAATATGAAATTACATATATAATTTGATAGTTATCGTCAACTATTTACCCTGTTCATATGTTAATTTGTTTAAATATGTTTCTAACCTAATCCCGACACTGTGGGAGAACGTAGCATATAACAACCATGAAAAACAGAGCTCATTTTAGAATCGACAGATGTAAATATTGCGCGCTAAACAAAGAATGCTATTTGCTCTATATAAACGTGTAAGACCTAGTAGAATCCGTTCACTCGTTACTCTGGTGCTCTGACGTATGTTCACTATTAGAACACTCGGTCAGCGTAGGTGACGGTCAACAAATATTACAATATAATTATAAAGTCACGCGTGACTTTAAAATTATAGTGTAATACTTGTCGCACAAGTATTCACTATAGCTAAAATGAAATTTTAATGTAGAGAAAACAGCCCTATAGTATAAGACTGTGTTTTACACTATAGGGCTGTTTTCTCTAGGGTCTATGCAGACCCATCACGCTCACTTTGGTTGTCGGTAGAAAGTCAACAATAGTACCGGCTTTTTGGGAGAGCGAAGGAGGTCTATAACCTCCTGACAAGGAAGGCTCTTGCAATTCTCTACAATGGCTCTTTCCCTAGCGGTGAGTTTTCGTTTAGACCTCAACACCGAAAGAGAAATTTCCACTTTTTTATAGTCTTCCTTCCACATGTCGTATGCTACCCCAATGCGCAGCAACGACACGAAGTCGGAAATTTCAAGCTGTTGTACAATTGTTGCCTTACCGACGCTCATGATTTTATTGCTATAGGATAACAAGTCGCCACATGTTATATACTGTTTCCCAACTCGCAGCTGGCCTCAACATCTGGCTGTCAAGCCGGTATCCCCCAACACTTGTGTGTGTGTGTGTGTGTGTGTGTGTGTGTGTGTGTGTCTGTATTGTTTGATGTTTGAATATTAATAAAATAGAGGATTTTTTAGTTGAGCAAAGGTGTAAAATGACTTAAGCTTGGCCAAAGCAAACACAAAATTACATTTTTTCTACAAGACATAATATTTATATATTTTTTAAATAATAAGTTACAATAATTATACTATTAAAAAGAAATATTGTTGTTAAACAAAAAATTATTACAAATGTTAGGAAAGATAAATTCTCATAAAAGAGTCAACAGTTTCTCTGCAAATTCCGCAAGTTTTGCAGGCTAATCCGCAAAGCAAACAAGCAATAACGTGTCTGCAGGGTAAATAAACCACTTGAACTTTAAAAAGAAATATTGTTGTTAAACAAAAAATTATTACAAATGTTAGGAAAGATAAATTCTCATAAAAGAGTAAACAGTTTCACTGCAAATTCCGCAAGTTTTGCAGGCTAATCCGCAAAGCAAACAAGCAATAACGTGTCTGCAGGGTAAATAAACCACTTGAACTTCTGATAGACAGATTTTACATTCTGCACGAAGTATATCTGCTGCCAATGAGGTCTTCCTAGTAACTAAAGCCTTAGGTAGGTTTTTAAAAACAATTTATTCAGGCCAAATACCTGTTACAACAAACAATCGCTAGCACAACGATATGTAAACACATTAGCTCACGAGCGAGGAACCTATATCAATAAATTAACATGCTTTTACATTTTTTAACCAGTAAAGATCTGGAGAACAAACAGAGAAGTCACCGTTCAGTCTTTGCGAAAATAATCCCATCACCTCGTAACGGATTTCAACGGTTTTAAAAAAAATACTTCAACCGTACACACACGCGATGTTATAGTAAAAATATAGGTCAGCAACGAACTGGGTACAGAATATAATACAAACATTCTCTAGGTAAACAACGGTTTTTACATTACCCCCCAACATGTCCGAACATGCTTCTAATTACGTCACACTCAGCAACGAACTGGGTACGAGATATAATACACACGTTCCTTTACAAAAACACATGTCAAAATGACGTCATTCTCTAGAGGTAGGTTTTTAAAAACAATTTATTCAGGCCAAATACCTGTTACAACAAACAAGCGCTAGAACAACGATGTGTAAACACATTAGCTCACGAGCGAGGAACCTATATCAATAAATTAACATGCTTTTACATTTTTTAACCAGTAAAGATCTGGAGAACAAACAGAGAAGTCACCGTTCAGTCTTTGCGACTGACACATTTTTATAGCGAAAATAATCCCATCACCTCGTAACGGATTTCAACCGTACAAACGCGACGTTATAGTAAAAATATAGGTCAGCAACGAACTGGGTACAGAATATAATACACACATTCTCTAGGTAAACAACGGTTTTTACATTACCCCCCCAACATGTCCGAACAGGCTTCTAATTACATCACACAACAGCCAACACCCATATCACCAACCAACCCATACTACCTCACCTAACGGTCTTTAACGGAAAATTAACGTATTTCTAAAAAAAACACCTGCCACATACACACACGCACAACCGCGCACAACCGCCCACATTCCAGACCTCGTACCATACACGTCACCCTCCAATAATCGCTGAAACCAACCCCTCATACCTCATGTAACCGTTTGTAACGGAAAAGTAACGTATTTTCCGTCAAAACCACCTGTTGGGCTGAAACTGTGGTTTTGCCATCTACTCATGTGCTAAGTACTTATTGTACTATACACTTACTGAGCTATTTACTGTCTGTGCAATGCACTTACTGTACTATATACGTTCTGTGTTATGCACTTACTGTACTATGTACCTTCTGTGTATGTACTTACTATGCTATATACTTACTGTAGTATGTACTTCTCTTGTGTTATTACTTACTGTGCTATGTACGGTGTTATACACTTACTTTGCTGTGTTACTTGCTGTGGTATGTACATACTATGCTACAAACTTACTGTACTCTATACTTTTTGTTCTACACACTTACTGTACTATATACCTCATGTGCGATGTACGTACTGTGCTATATACTTACTTTACTATGTACTTTCTGTGCTATGCACTTACTGTACTATGTACCTTCTGTGCTATGCACTTACTGTGCTATGTACTTACTGTGTTATACTTTTACTGTGCCGTGCTACTTTCTGTGGCATGTACATACTATGCTACAAACTGTACTATATACTATCTATTCTACGCACTTAATGTACTATATACCTCATGTGCTAAATACTTACCGTACTATACAATTACTGTGCTATGTACATTTTGTGTTATGTACTTACTGTACTATGTACTTTATGTGCCATGCACCTACTGTGCTATGTAACTTCTGTTCTGTGCACCTCTTGTGTTATTGTTTACTGCTCATGTCATACTGTGTAATACACATACTGTGTAATACACATACTGTGTAATACATATACTGTGCTGTGTTTCTTGCTATGGTATGTACATACTATGCTACAAACGTACTGTACTTTCTGTTCTACGTACTCACTCTACTATATAATTCATGTGCTAAGTACTTATTGTACTATACACTTTTGAGCTATTTACTGTCTGTGCAATGCACTTACTGTACTATATACGTTCTGTGTTATGCAATTACTGTACTATGTACCTTCTGTGTATGTACTTACTGTGCTATGTACGGTGTTATACACTTACTTTGCTGTGTTACTTGCTATGGTATGTACATACTATGCTACAAACTTACTGTACTTTCTGTTCTACGTACTCACTCTACTATATAATTCAAGTACTTATTGTACTATACACTTACTGAGCTATTTACTGTCTGTGCAATGCACTTACTGTACTATGTACCTTCTGTGTATGTACTTACTGTGCTATATACTTACTGTAGTATGTACTTCTCTTGTGTTATTACTTACTGTGCTATGTACGGTGTTATACACTTACTTTGCTGTGTTACTTGCTATGGTATGTACATACGTACTGTACTTTCTGTTCTACGTACTCACTCTACTATATAATTCACGTGGTAAGTACTTATTGTACTATACACTTACTGAGCTATTTACTGTCTGTGCAATGCACTTACTGTACTATATACGTTCTGTGTTATGCACTTACTGTACTATTTACCTTCTGTGTATGTACTTACTGTGCTATATACTTACTGTAGTATGTACTTCTCTTGTGTTATTACTTACTGTGCTATGTACGGTGTTATACACTTACTGTGACGTGTTACTTGCTGTGGTATGTACATTCTATGCTACAAACGTACTGTACTCTATACTTTTTGTTCTACACACTTACTGTACTATATACCTCATGTGCGATGTACTTACTGTGCTATATACTTACTTTACTATGTGCATTCTGTGCTATGCACTTACTGTACTATGTACCTTCTGTGCTATCCACTTACTGTGCTATGTACTTACTGTGTTATACTTTTGCTGTGCCGTGCTACTTTCTGTGGCATGTACATACTATGCTACAAACTGTACTATATACTATCTATTCTACGCACTTAATGTACTATATACCTCATGTGCTAAATACTTACCGTACTATACAATTACTGTGCTATGTACTTTTTGTGTTATGTACTTACTGTACTATGTACTTTATGTGCCATGCACCTACTGTGCTATGTAACTTCTGTTCTGTGCACCTCTTGTGTTATTGTTTACTGCTCATGTACATACTGTGTAATACACATACTGTGTAATACATATACTGTGCTGTGTTTCTTGCTATGGTATGTACATACTATGCTACAAACTTACTGTACTTTCTGTTCTACGTACTCATTCTACTATATAATTCATGTGCTAAGTACTTATTGTACTATACACTTACTGAGCTATTTACTGTCTGTGCAATGCACTTACTGTACTATATACGTTCTGTGTTATGCACTTACTGTACTATGTACCTTCTGTGTATGTACTTACTATGCTATATACTTACTGTAGTATGTACTTCTCTTGTGTTATTACTTACTGTGCTATGTACGGTGTTATACACTTACTTTGCTGTGTTACTTGCTGTGGTATGTACATACTATGCTACAAACTTACTGTACTCTATACTTTTTGTTCTACACACTTACTGTACTATATACCTCATGTGCGATGTACGTACTGTGCTATATACTTACTTTACTATGTACTTTCTGTGCTATGCACTTACTGTACTATGTACCTTCTGTGCTATGCACTTACTGTGCTATGTACTTACTGTGTTATACTTTTACTGTGCCGTGCTACTTTCTGTGGCATGTACATACTATGCTACAAACTGTACTATATACTATCTATTCTACGCACTTAATGTACTATATACCTCATGTGCTAAATACTTACCGTACTATACAATTACTGTGCTATGTACATTTTGTGTTATGTACTTACTGTACTATGTACTTTATGTGCCATGCACCTACTGTGCTATGTAACTTCTGTTCTGTGCACCTCTTGTGTTATTGTTTACTACTCATGTACATACTGTGTAATACACATACTGTGTAATACATATACTGTGCTGTGTTTCTTGCTATGGTATGTACATACTATGCTACAAACGTACTGTACTTTCTGTTCTACGTACTCACTCTACTATATAATTCATGTGCTAAGTACTTATTGTACTATACACTTACTGAGCTATTTACTGTCTGTGCAATGCACTTACTGTACTATATACGTTCTGTGTTATGCAATTACTGTACTATGTACCTTTTGTGTATGTACTTACTGTGCTATGTACGGTGTTATACACTTACTTTGCTGTGTTACTTGCTATGGTATGTACATACTATGCTACAAACTTACTGTACTTTCTGTTCTACGTACTCACTCTACTATATAATTCAAGTACTTATTGTACTATACACTTACTGAGCTATTTACTGTCTGTGCAATGCACTTACTGTACTATGTACCTTCTGTGTATGTACTTACTGTGCTATATACTTACTGTAGTATGTACTTCTCTTGTGTTATTACTTACTGTGCTATGTACGGTGTTATACACTTACTTTGCTGTGTTACTTGCTATGGTATGTACATACGTACTGTACTTTCTGTTCTACGTACTCACTCTACTATATAATTCATGTGGTAAGTACTTATTGTACTATACACTTACTGAGCTATTTACTGTCTGTGCAATGCACTTACTGTACTATATACGTTCTGTGTTATGCACTTACTGTACTATTTACCTTCTGTGCTAAGTACTTATTGTACTATACACTTACTGAGCTATTTACTGTCTGTGCAATGCACTTACTGTACTATATACGTTCTGTGTTATGCACTTACTGTACTATGTACCTTCTGTGTATGTACTTACTGTGCTATATACTTACTGTAGTATGTACTTCTCTTGTGTTATTACTTACTGTGCTATATACTTACTGTAGTATGTACTTCTCTTGTGTTATTACTTACTGTGCTATGTACGGTGTTATACAGTTACTGTGACGTGTTACTTGCTGTGATATGTACATACTATGCTACAAACGTACTGTACTATATACCTTCTGTGGTATATATATATATATATATATATATATATATATATATAATATGCTATGTAATTTTGGCGCTATGCACTTACTGTGCTATGTTCGTACTGTACGTAATAGAATCCAGGACAGTAAAGACCTATAGTTTTAACTTATTTTAAAAAAACAATTTTATATGATTTATTCAGTAAAAATAAAATCACCGCATATAGCCTCTCCTTTGGTTTCCCAGTTATGTTGCATGTTCCAGTTACTTTATTTCTTAGGGTTTTTTTTACACTCCTTTTTAAGGAGTGACAATGAACATTCAAGTTATATCCATCTAGAAGAGGGTAATATTTATTTACGAAAGTAAATTGAGGTTTGCAAGAAACTACAAGGTATGTAAAGCAATCTAAATTTTATTTTCTACAAAGTACGATACTATGAAGACGTGCAGAGTCTCATGATAGCTCGTTAGCAACGTCATCCATTGTTAGAGCGCTTTGGCACAGCTAACGTACTTAGATGCTCGTCGTCCAAATATGCGGCCATCGCCAGTAGCAAATAGTATAGTCATGCATGTGAGTACATGTCTTGTACCGAGAAAATGTGTGCGTGCTAGGCCCTTGCCTTAGTCTTATCTGCATTCACAACCCTAGCCTATCTGATTACCGTGTAATAAGCCCAGAACGTTTTAAATCCCGCCACTCTACGAAACTGTTTACCAGATAATGTCTGATTTGCAGGCACGAAACTAGAGATAGGAAGCCCAACACGCACGCTCTGTTGCCCGCCGGAACTTGAGGACCTGGAGGTGATTGATAAGCCGACATGATTGTGGCTAAACAGGCACCCCTGACGCACTGATGGCTCATTAACGCGCAATAAAGTAGCATGGCGGCCTCCCTCCACGTAAACATTTAGTGGTTTTATTCTCTTTGTATCTTACAATACAAAAACATATTTTACTGTTGGAATAGAGTGTGAAGCCTAAGGAAATGGAGTTCCCATAACATACTTGAATGGGGGGAGGAGAGTCAAACAAGAATTGGTTCGGAAGTTTAAATTTGAAAATTAATTTAAAATCAAACTTGTTTCAATTCCTTATATTATCAATCCATTCCAATAACATACATCCATAACATACATTCATAACATATACTCATAACATACATCTATAACACACATCTATAACACACATCCATAACATATACTCATAATATACATCCATAACATACATCCATAACACACATCCATAACATATACTCATAATATACATCCATAACACACATCCATAACATATACTCATAACATACATCCATAACACACATCTATAACACACATCCATAACATATACTTATAACATACATCCATAACATACATCCATAACAGACATCCATAACATATACTCATAACATACATCCATAACATACATCCATAAAATATACTCATAACATACATCCATAACACACATCCATAACATACATCCATAACACACATCCATAACATATACTCATAACATACATCCATAACATATACTCATAACATACATCCATAACACACATCCATAACATACATCCATAACATATACTCATAACATACATCCATAACATATACTCATAACATACATCCATAACATACATCCATAACACACATCCATAACATATACTCATAACATACATCCATAACACACATCCATAACACACATCCATAACATATACTCATAACATACATCCATAACATACATCCATAACATATACTCATAACATACATCCATAACATACATCCATAACAGACATCCATAACATACATCCATAACATATACTCATAACATACATCCATAACACACATCTATAACACACATCCATAACACACATCCATAACATACATCCATAACCTACATCCATAACACACTTCCATAGGACATGAGTTTATGTACGTTCAGTGAACGACTATGCTAATGTAAGGTCCATCTCATTCCCCTGTCTGTATCTAAGCCTCACCCCCTTCCTTAATACTATGTCCAGTCCAGGACGTCAATAAGGGCTGATACTATGTTCAGCTCAGGACGTCAATAAGAGCTGATACTATGTTCAGCCCAGGACGTCAATAAGGGCTGATACTATGTTCAGCCCAGGACATCAATAAGGGCTGATACTATGTTCAGCCCAGGAAGTCAATAAGGGCTGATACTATGTTCAGCCCAGGACATCAATAAGGGCTGATACTATGTTCAGCCAAGGACATCAATAAGGGCTGATACTGTGTTCAGCCCAGGAAGTCAATAAGGGCTGATACTATGTTCAGCCCAGGACGTCAATAAGGGCTGATACTATGTTCAGCCCAGGACATCAATAAGGGCTGATACTATGTTCAGCCCAGGAAGTCAATAAGGGCTGATACTATGTTCAGCCCAGGACATCAATAAGGGCTGATACTATGTTCAGCCCAGGAAGTCAATAAGGGCTGATACTATGTTCAGCCCAGGACATCAATAAGGAGTGATACTATGTTCAGCCCAGGACGTCAATAACGGCTGATACTATGTTCAGCCCAGGACATCAATAAGGGCTGATACTATGTTCAGCCCAGGACGTCAATAAGGGCTGATACTATGTTCAGCCCAGGACGTCAATAAGGGCTGATACTATGTTCAGCTCATGACGTCAATAGGGGCTGATACTATGTTCAGCCCAGGACATCAATAAGGGCTGATACTATGTTCAGCCCAGGAGGTCAATAAGGGCTGATACTATGTTCAGCCCAGGACATCAATAAAGGCTGATACTATGTTCAGCCCAGGAAGTCAATAAGGGCTGATACTATGTTCAGCCCAGGACATCAATAAGGGCTGATACTATGTTCAGCTCAGGACGTCAATAAGGGCTGATACTATGTTCAGCCCAGGACATCAATAAGGGCTGATACTATGTTCAGCCCAGGACGTCAATAAGGGCTGATACTATGTTCAGCCCAGGACATCAATAAGGGCTGATACTTTGTTCAGCCCAGGACATCAATAAGGGCTGATACTATGTTCAGCTCAGGACGTCAATAAGGGCTGATACTATGTTCAGCCCAGGACATCAATAAGGGCTGATACTATGTTCAGCCCAGGAAGTCAATAAGGGCTGATACTATGTTCAGCCCAGGAAGTCAATAAGGGCTGATACTATGTTCAGCCCAGGAAGTCAATAAGGGCTGATACTATGTTCAGCCCAGGACATCAATAAGGGCTGATACTATGTTCAGCTCAGGACGTCAATAAGGGCTGATACTATGTTCAGCCCAGGACATCAATAAGGGCTGATACTATGTTCAGCCCAGGACGTCAATAAGGGCTGATACTATGTTCAGCCCAGGACATCAATAAGGGCTGATACTTTGTTCAGCCCAGGACATCAATAAGGGCTGATACTATGTTCAGCTCAGGACGTCAATAAGGGCTGATACTATGTTCAGCCCAGGACATCAATAAGGGCTGATACTATTTTCAGCCCAGGAAGTCAATAAGGGCTGATACTATGTTCAGCCCAGGTCATCAATAAGGGCTGATACTATGTTCAGCCCAGGAAGTCAATAAGGGCTGATACTATGTTCAGCCCAGGACATCAATAAGGGCTGATACTATGTTTAGTATCGGCAGCAATACTTTTACAGGGAAAAGCCTGTAGACACTTCCATAGGATCAAAAGATAAAGGTCGATATAACTTCGGAATACAACTGGACAAATATATAGATTCATCCCAATTCAGATTCCGTATAAAAGGAACTTATTCCCCTTCCCTTATCCTTAATTAATCCCATATAACTTTTCTATTATATTTGTCTTATATTTTCTCCAAACAAACTAATTTTCTCTCTTTTTTGAAAAACATAGAAGTTATTCCATTAGTAGAGTAACTCCAGTACACACAGAGAATAGAGTAATAAGCCTTTTGCAGAATGGTTATAAATTTATAACATTAAGTTTTAAAAATATCCCCAACAATAATAACTGGAAATATTGATAAAAATGTGATTGGCTCATGGATTGAATATTAACAATTGTCTTTTAAAGATACAGTTGTACAGTTTGGCTCAAAGTTCAACTTAAACATGACCAGTGCATCCTTAATACGTCCAATTAAAGGTAGTGAGTTGAACGAAATGAAAGCAAAGGACAAAAGTCACGGCTTCATCTAAGCAATTTGCCAGGTCTGTTTCCCTGGCTAATCTACATCGGGAATTGTTCGTTGCCTCACGGTTACTTATTCCACTCCTCAGACTAATCAGAGATAGAACAAAAGTTTTAATTAGGATAGAAGTAAGACAAGAAAGTCATCCTTAATTGATTTATGATGACACTTGGGTTGTTGCAATCTAGATTACGTTGAACTGATGCTCCACACAGTTTAATTTATTCAATATATGAATAGCGAACCACAAAGAAATATGGTGGAAAAAAGAAAGCAAAGGGTGTCTAGATGTGGACTTTAAATCTTTTAAGAGCAACGTTGCCAAATCATTCATCAGTACGCTGCTTTCGTTGCTCTGTTGGTATCACTGAAGTAACACTGCAGTGCCTGAGAACATGACAAACGTCTCAACTGCGGTCCTTATGACCCTCTCCAGTGTTTGATGGAATTTGACGTTGCCATACAGTTCGTCTGGATGCTACAGTTATTGCTCTGTTCATATCACTCACATCAGAAGAGGACTGATTTAGACACATCGCCTTGACAAGAGGACTGGGGAACATCGCAACCCTGTCCAAACGGGTTGTCTTGTAAATCGCCAGCCTCTAGTTAAGTTTGACGTTGTCATATCGTTCGTATAATGCTGCGGGTGTTCATATAACTAAACAGAAGAAGACTGTAATATCTATGATGTGACAATGTTCTGGGAAACGTGGCAACCCTGTCAAATCAGGTTGTCATGGAAACCGCCCGCCTCTGATTCAGTTTGAAGATGGCATACCATTAGTGAGAATGCCGCACTTGGTACTCTGTTTACGTACCTTCAAGAATAGGAGGGCTTTACTTAAGGACACTGCGTGACTGACAACAAGGATATGGTAATTTTATGAATCCTGGTTGTCATGGAAACACGAGTAGGGATTAGCTTCATCAAAGAATCTTCGGATTCAGCTTACTCAGTACATATTCCTTTTTAAACGCAATTTATTAACAATAATACTTTATACGGACAATTTATTTAAAAAAAACAATTATATTGTGGTGTAGCATTAGATATGCGAGTAGTGATACTGTTTATCTGAATAAAATAACAAAATTACTAACTAAAATACATAGTTCTGAACCACGCCGATTCATACCAAGTCTTCATTCCTTATAAACTGGTACTTCTTTAATAATAACTAAGCATATAATGTATACAACATTTCGAAATGTTTTCGGTCCCTTAAAATAATTTATACAAATAAATAAATATAAACACATCTACAACACATTTACAATAACACTTTGAAAGTATAGTGGCCGGTGCTACCCTCCTATAGGCATATGCAAAATGCGTCCGGCCGCAACATGCTCAACTGCCTTCCATTATTGATGACCGGTGGTGCTACTCGCCTTTTCACTATTTTTGCGTAACGCGGAGATAGTCTCAACAAACGAATGACCTCGTTACGTTTTTCCCAGGAACCGAGGGCTCCGATCATGGCGTTAAGGGTCAATTCAAAACCCAGAGAACGGAGCTATACTGCCAAGTACACGCACTTCATACCTCGACCAATGCCTGGAAGTGGTATTCGAAAGGGACAGCCACATGAACGACAGAAACTGACTTACCCCTTCGTTCACCACTACCACGTCGTGTCGCAAATTTGACGACACACCTGGGACCGTCTTTGTGACACCGCCTTAGTAAATAAACGTGTTAGAATGTCATCATACAGGACCTCACTTTGTTTCATACAGTGGCAGCGTCTCACATCGCCTACACCGCCTCTCTTCGGTCCCGAATCTCCGTTAACAGGTAACGTCTCCAGCCGGGCTCTAAAAACGAACCACCAGTCAGCGGATCGAGTATACCAGCAGGTAGGAATAAAACGAATTCGAGTACTACAATAATCTAAAAATTTTGATGAAGATAATTCGATTAAAGTTCGAAAGTTGGAAATAAACAGCGACATTGAAAAGGAATCGATTAACGCGTAAAGGATTTGTGAAATGCCTGATCTTGATTTACTACCATCCGAGTTTGAAGGTAAATCAATAGAAATAAATTCGCCAATAAAAAAGTAAAAGTAAATAACAGAAGAGAACAAGTGTTATCAGTATATTATTGGGGTTGTAAATCAGCTCAGTTATCGAGGAACCGCCGTGCGCTGTTATATTTTACGATCTCTGGATCGTTTTTCATAGAAATATATCTGTGTAAAAACTGAACAATGATGAATGCGTTCGAACTGCTATCGCGAAGAGAGAAACGAATGCGTTTTTAGAGCGACTGAAGTAAATAATTTTTTAGGGGTAGTTGTATATCCTGGGGGCATTATTTACTTAGCCAAAGTAGCCTATGATGTAAAATAAATACATTAAAACGTGGCATACAAATTAAAATTCCCGTTTATTTTTGTTTGTGTTAGTTTTAATATTCTGGCAATCATGAGTCGCACATTATTCTTCCTAATTTCTCCCTATTTCTTTGTTTGCAGCTTTATTTCCGAAAGATTCAAGAATAAACAGAGGGGAGAGAGACAATTATGAAAGAGAACCATGGGAAGTTATTACGCGCAAACATGCGTGGCCTTGTGTGGACTTGCAGGGTAAGCGGATTGAAAGCTCTCATTTTCGGTTTGTAATCGCGCGATATTTAGATCGCAGAAGTAGAACTCATTATTTTAGATTGAAAGGCACGCATATGCGACAGAAATCTCGGGTCGATTACGTTAACACAACCAGACCTGTATTTAGGGACCTAAGCCAAAATAATCTCGGATGAAGGTTTACAAATTGTACAACTTCAATATTGAACTTTGTTTCATAGAACGGGGCAACAATATAATTTTAACTATTACATAGATTTGATTCCTTTTTCATAACACTGTTGATGTCGAACTCACAAGCCTAATATAGATAGTTAGGATTGAGTGGTTTTGCGCTTAAATGGAGTCGGTATTTGCGACACTTGCGACAACTTGCGTCACCGGGATCGAGGCGCTTGATGCCATGACTCGGTGCCACTATGTGAGAGCTAGGCCTTACTGTAACGCCTAGACTGGACACCGGATCGCCTCTGGGACGATACAAGCCTACAACCGGCCGCTTAGGTTTCGCCTGCTCTTCCAGAATTAACGAAGTAGAACCCTCCGGGCGGCGCGGTTTTCGGTAGCGTCAGAATACTTCCTGACGGTTCGGTATGGTGTGCAAACAGGCCTATAACTGATATTGTTTGCCATACCTAAACATCGCACCTTCTGAACAAGGACATATGGAGGTAAGTCTGCAGCTAGCACCAATCAACGTGCCAATAGTCCTTGAAAGTCCTTCATTATGGACAGTTATGATTCTAGTTGTCTTGCGACTAAATGGTTCTTATCTAGCCTATGATGGTTCTTGGCGTACTCTACACCAAGACTATGGATGACCATCCATACCGCACGAGTTAACCTCAAACTGTTCAGTACTCAACGCAACGAAATCAGCCCTGCGTATTACAAAATACGGCCGTGCTAGTTTGATAAAAAAAAGGGCTGCTCATTATTGGGTAAATCAAAAACTTATATCATTAATCTTGGAGCAAGTTTTGCGACAGAAGCTTGTTTGCGTTCTCTATGAATGGAACCTTATGGAGTACGTTATAGAAAACCAAGTAAGCCCTCTTTTAATCAATCACTTCACGTCCAAGTAATTCAAAGTTTTATAACGTACAAATGTTTTCGCTACAATTTCAGCAAGTTTTACTTTTTCTTCTATAATTAGAAAAGTTGTTAGTTACAGATTTTTAATGCAATAATATTTATATTCCTTGAAAGACGAAGCGGTTTGTACGGCATTCCTTAGGGTATGAATCACACATACACTGGTCTAGGTAGAGAAAAATGGAGGTTGCAGAGGCAAGTCGCGTTACGAAAATGTGTTTTTAGTGGGAGGAATTTTATTATTATATTTCTAGTCCTAAATAATTGAAATAAATGTTTAAGAAGTTTCTAAATTTGTTATATAATTTTTCTTCTTTTTTTCAATTTCTTCTATTAGTTCTCACTCTCTTTATATATATATATATATATATATATATATATATATATACAGTAAACTCCCGATTATCCGTCGGCGGATTAACTGGTTTGTGGATTATCCGGGATCTGCCATGGTTTTACAAATATCCAAATTGTATTCCAATCAGATTCATTGAATCCCAATTTCCAAACTGTGAATTACGACGTAAATACGTATAAGGCTTAATAGAAGTTAAGATGAAGGGAATAAATATGTAAATATGTACGTACTAATTTTTACATTGAAAGTAAGGCATCCCAGCGAAATAAAAGGGCCGAGCAGACTACTGTATATAAGACACAATGACAAAATTCTTGGACGCCCGAAAACCTAATGTGTATCATAAGATTGTAAGCAAATGTCAGCTAATCTCGGCTATAAATAGTCTAGGACGTGACATATGCATTATCCATGTCTGTCATATACATTATCGATCTTTATGGCTTTGTGACATACGTGATACAAGTAGACACTGTGCGACAAAATGGTTCTCAAGAAACTTAGATCGCACATTAAAGCTAAATCAATGCTCACAAAAAAACAGACGAAAGTGACAGATTATTTTATTAAAAAGTGAAAGTATTATGTGTAAAGGAAATTACATATGTACATACATACGTACTTTTGACATATACTTATGTACGTATTGTAAATAGTTAGACATATAAATGTACATGTTATAATCCGTCAAATACATTGACATTTTAAATTATTTTCTGTATTTATTTTGTCCTCTGAAGATTATTTGTGAATTGCATTAACCGAGGTCATTATTTGTGTAACGTATGGTATAATAATCGATTATCGATCGTTTTGCGTATTCTTTGTTCATAGCGGATTATCCGGGGGACTCGTTATCCGGTGGCTGAGCCACCCTATTACACGGATAATCGGGAATTTACTGTATATATATATATATATATATATATATATATATAGTTTAAATTTTCAATCGTTAATAAAATACTTTTGATTTATCCACTTAAGTTATTTTTAAAACTTGTAGTGGAAGACATTTGATGTTTTTATAGTTTCTTTCAAATATAAATTCATTAATATAATTTAATGAATGGATTTTAACTTAACATTGTGAAAAACCATTCACAAAAAAGCTTTGCCTTATAGTTCTATTTGGTTTAAAATAAGTGATAACACTGTTTCTCTCATGAAACAGGTGATCTTATGTTATAGGTTATGACGTAGAACAGTTGCTTTATTGCATATATTATGTACGTTATGTATATTAATTGTAATTATTTTAGTAAAAAGTAAATAAAGTAATTTACTTTACCTAAGTAAGAATTAAATTTAGAAAAATATTGTTAAATTTACTTGTTGGTAATGTAATTTAATAGACAATTTTTATTCTGCAAGAAAAACATTCAAGTTTCTTGTTTATTTTAATATCTGTGTCATGTTTACAAGTTGATCAGGAAAAAAGTAAATGAAGGAGTTCGTGAATTTAGAGAGACAAATGATTTGTAGGTGTACTTTTGCCATAGCCTTGGGGAGATTGTCAACCTTGCGCTGAGCGTTAAGTATAAATAATAGGTTTAAAACTTAGATAAGATGTACTCATTGGAACCTAGTAAAATTATAGGTATAAAGGTTTATAAGTGGAATTCGCTTTGGGAGGGACACTTCTCTGAAATAAACTCTAAACCCTTTTAGGGCTACCTAGAGATATCTTGCTCCTCACAACCACTAATTTTTTTACTTGGGCAAGAATAAAGTATTAAAAAACCTTTGATCCCTCAAGTAGAGAAATTCAGAGCATTTGTGAGTTTCGTTTATTTAGTATAACTGTGCCGGATAATACCCGACAGAGTGTAAAGGGAGGTTTTAAAGGCAAGGACTCTGTTAAAACACGTTCAGAACGCTGTCACGTGCAAATCCAATTTGTCCGATACAGCCCCCCCCCCCCGATAAAAGTCTGCGGCAGCTATAAACTACAGTTCTTACTTTTGCGCTTTTGTTGTGTTGTTGCAATACGTTAGAACTATTATAGCTCCCTTTATTGTACCTTCACAGTAACAGGTGACTTTCTGATAAATATCAGTTACTTTGGCGGATATTTACCAGAATGGTTTCTTATTTATTTAAGGGGTGTTAAAATCACTTTATGAGTATAAACTGTATCGTGCAATGTGGTATTTGTGACGTCACTTTTTATTTATTAATTTTGGCATCTCTTAAAGTAGGATATCACGTTTATAACATGGTAGCTCCAAATTGTTAAAACCTTTTAGGTACAATTAAGATAGAGCTATGAACTCCTATGGCTTGTTAGGTAGCGGAGGAATCACAGATATAGGTAAGCGATCACGGTTTACAAGTAGAGGGCCCAATCTCTGATGTAGAATTTATCTAAATCTGGATAATGCAAAGGATTTTATCTTTTACATCCTGTTTCTAAGAAATTCATCCCCTATGAAGGGTCGCACTTTAGCTAAGTCAATCAGTCGTTCAGAGAAGGAGGGATTTTGGTGGTCCCCGAGGTTATCCAGCGTCTGTTAATGACAATGGCTGCGGGTATAAATATGGGAACAGGGCATTTAGTAAGGGGTGGATGTGGGAAGGGCATCTGCAAGGCAGGACGTTTTTGGGGAGGGGACGGGATACTCTGAAACTTTTTAGAGGAATCTTCGGGGATTGTATGTATGTTGGGGGAGGTGAGAGTTTAGCATTTCTCACAAAAATTGATGCTAATATAGTTTTTTAAAATTAAAATTGGTTTTCCCCTTTTGAGCCACTAATAGCGAAAAATCTACTAAATGACTTCTGCATTAAAAGCTTTAAGATCTAAGTTTTAAACAAAAATGTTTTCCGCATCTTATAAAGGAAGATGTGTTGAAATACAAAAAATTGTAAACCGAATAATGAAAGCAAGTAGACCCTAGAAGGTACTTGTAACCACTTTAAACCTACCGGAATAAATTTGAAATAATACGATTGGTAATTGAAATGTGAATTCATAACAATATCATTAAAATCTTAGTTATAAAAAGGTAAATTGTTTTCGCAAGTTTATACCATAAATTAATATAGAAAACGTATTCAAGTGATCGCATATATTTAAAATTTATAGTTTTAACTTTCAATCAGGTTGTTATATCACTGAGATTGAATGCCATGATTCGTGGCGCTGTGATTCTTGGAGTTAATTTAAAAAATAACAAATTCCTTTTAGATTAGCAAAAAATAACATAAAAACATTTTAGAAGCAGTTTAATGATTTCGTATGTTTAGTACGAACACGTGGAATCGTAATAAGCATTGAAATTAATTTAATATTTTAGTCGCAGACTAAATGCCGCTGGCCCGGGTAATTTCTCTTTGATCACAACCTACCAGTGATTTAGATAAAGTTTAGGTTTAGATAAAACAAGTATGAAAATTTTAAATTCAAGTCCTACTTAAGTACACAAAGAGTTTTTTTAAAATCTTGTTACTTTTTATGTACACATACGTTTACTATATATAATATAAATAAAGTAATATAGCCTATGCGTTAAACCGCTGTACTACCACACAATCTATAGCACAAAACCAGCTGTTTTATTAAATCATATACTATAAGTTATTTTAGGCTAAATGGAACGAAAGAAATATATTGCATCCCTTGCCCCTTTTGTGAAACGTTTTCTTCCTTTATAAAAGTAAAATTAATTTATTAAATTTATGTTTTTAATTGATTTTTGAAAAAAAACTGTATCGACATCAAGTGTCATCCACTACCACTACAAGTTTTTAAAAAACGTATTTGAACTTCAATAAATAAAAAGTATTTTATTAATGATTGAAAATTAGAACAAGGTATATATATATATATATATATATATATATATATATATATATATATATATATATATATATATATAAAGAGTGTGAACTAATAGAAGGAATTGGAAATGAAATAAAACCCCGCATCTTAAGTACGGTTAAAAAGGTCTTACATACCTACACATGTAACGGAGTAAAACGTCGACAGATTTCATAAACGTGTGTTTAATTTGGTAGGGAAATTCAAAACAACTTGATGTGTACATAATAATTATCGTCGATGGCTTCAATGTTGTCTTTGACGTCAATGTAGTCAGTTGGACCTTTTTGCATTTTTAACACAAAGCCGTACGTAATAAAACACTAACTAGAAAATTAAACATTTGCAATGTCTTTAACACAACAGTAGAGCCAAATATCTCGGCATTGGCCCGGAGAGATCAAATCTAAAGCGGTTTGTTTTAATTAAAACGCTGTGCGCAAACTTTTCCGATTGGCGAATGAAACAGCACGTCGAATGTATTTACTATGGACCAAGCGGAGCTAAAAGTTTTATTTACATCGGGCCTTCCAATTCACACGGTCGGCCCAGAGATCGCGATATTACGTATGCCGAATGATATCAACATATTTCAATGCAAAGTGACAAGCAAATCAATCATACACAACGAGCATGTAATATAATGGGTCCTATATTTACATATTGATGTGTCAGGGCTGATAGGGGTATGTTAAATTATTGCAATCTGGGGTTGGACTGTGACTCGGTAGAGGCGATATTCTTCTACGTCCATGAGCTGCGTCGCCATGAATAGGTAGACTGAGTTTAGTTTAATTTAAGTTTTATTATATTTCTCAGTGTTTGACTTTCATACATATCGCCTACTAAATTTACCGTTAGAGAAAAAGAACAATACCAAAAATTAAACACCACTAAACATACAGGGCAAATCAATGGGTACAACCAAAAGTGATTGACAAACTATACAACCACCTAAAAAATAAACTCAGAAACCCAACTACAAATACGCAACACGACAAACCCATAAAATACTTAAGAATGGCATAAAGACCACCCAAAAACCATAAATTAACCAACACACTTCGTAAATACTATCACTCCACACACAACACACTCAACAAACAAGTTTAACTCCACAACATAGAAAAGACAAATCAGCTGGTGTTCACAAACCCACTTGCACTTCGTAGACCATTTTTTACACAATTCAAGCAAGTAGGACATTTTACACACGCTACCAAGAACACATAAAACACTCACAAATAAAAACAAACAATCAAACTTCAGCGAACATTTTAAATCCACAAACCATTACTACACAGATATAACATCTAATCTACAAAGTCGTCACAAACAAAACAAAAATAACCAGCTATACACAACCGAACAATATGAGAAATACAAACATCTTAAACTACACCCTATACACACACTCAACAATTACATTATAAATCACATTCACCCTTTGGAGTCATAACGCTCAATTCTCTTTAAAACACAACATCCCTATCCTAATATCCCACCCCACCCTAAACTGCAATAACCAAGATGTCAGTTACAATCTGAATTGACAAAGCGTCACATCTCCTGAAGCCCACGTCGTCAACAATCATAAAAGTAAATGCTACCATAGGAAAGTGTAACATATGTAGAAATGTTTTTAGTTAGAAATTAAGGTGAAGATGGAATCATTTAATATGCGTTTATGTATACTTGGTAAACTTTTTATTTATCTTCTTGCAAATTTTAAAAATTAATTACAAAATATAAAATAATATCAGACTCAAGGAACCAACATACTTAGGATTTACTTGCGTTATGGTATTAATATATTTTCGTGATAAATATCCAGAATTGTTATCAATCCAAACTCGCGACTCGTTATTCTATCTTCCCGTCTTATGTAATGCTTTAGGTAAATTTCGGTATTGTAGGTTTGAATGTTTGCTGGATGTTCTATTTATCAATACAAACACGTCTTTCAAGATTTGTAGAACCCCTCGGGGCGGCTGGGAATGTATTTTCTGATTTAGAGCGCAAGGGCAGCGTTATTTATCGAAGCAGGTAAACGCATTTAGAGAAGGTCTTTGTACAGGGTGCCGCACAAACATCGTTTATTGTTATCGAATAATATTTGTATGTAAATTATATCAAACTTTGAACGCGTGTAGAACACACGCTCTCGCTTACGCATTGTAACTAGTTTTTACCGCACCTACATGAATCTTGCTTTTAAGTTTTTGAAACAATCACAATTGTTGAATATACACGTTTAATTTTTCCCTGTTTATAATCTGCCAAAAACTATGAGGCTTAGTGAACATTTTCTGTAAGACACTTGATGACAAATAAATGCCGAAACTAGTTATGCTTTTTGTTAATACGTAGGGTATATATCCAGATGTATTTAATAATAATAATTTCCATTACACTAATACGCAATATAAACCAAATAACGGGTAGACACGTCTACAGGTATAGATATGGGGACCTGATTATAAATAAAACAATTGAATAAAAATGGTCCTAATTTAAAAAAATGTTAAAATATCCGAAAGTTTTATTCAATACGGAATAATTAGGTTCAGTCACCCTACAATTACGCTCAATAGAATTTTGATAAAAAAAATATTCTTCTGGCCCTCGGGGGAGTTCCGACAGAACAAAATAGAACCAAAAGTTTCAACGAGAATAACAGAAAACATGAATTCATAAATTTTTCATTCTTCTTTTAAATCTTAATTTCAGGGGTGTATTTTAACAAAGACCAATATTTAGTGTAGTTTATAATAAAATAATGAGGATAGAAAAGAAAATGGGAGGTTTACTAAACACAAATTTCATAACATAATTTCAAATAAATTCTTTAAAACGTATAGGACGGGCCTAAAAATGTTTTCCTTTCAAAAATAGTAATTAAATACATAACTTATTAAATTATTATAGTTATATTGAACTAGGCGCTTGTAGGGGGAAAGTCATATTGAGAAACATTTTAAAATTTTCTAATTTTAGTTTTAATACAAATTAAACTTATTACGAGTATAATTCAAGTATTTAATATAATACAAATCAAATGTAATATAATTTTGTTTGTCATATCGAAATTTTCTTATATGCTATATTTTTTTGTCAATGTGTTTTCAATTTGATTTTTTAACAATTATGTATCCAATACGTATCTTTTATCAATCATGAGATTTCACTCGAATTAGTTGACCATGAGGCATGTATATAGTTAGTGAAAATTTAAGTATCTAAGGAAATTAGTTCCTTTTTATTTGATAATAACTTATTTCTTCCACAGCCAGAAAATAAATTTTCTATTCCACAACCAGGGATTAATTGTAACTTAATATACTTGCCAAACATATCTAGTACGATAAGACGTAGTCAATTAACTAAACCTGATCCCAAGTTCATTT
>JBAIZL010000011.1:3149235-3189235 GCA_036971475.1 Prosapia bicincta | reverse complement strand
CTGGGGAATGGGGACCGGCTTGGGTGATGAATAGGCGAGGACGGCCCGGCGAGTGCATCCCATTAGTGCCATATCGCCGATCACTCCACTTAAAACGGTTATTTAATAAATGTAAAATTATATGAGAAAAACGTTTATACGGATTTCTTAAACAAACAATTGCGTGTTCTTCTCATGTAAATCAGCTGACTTTTAACAGTTTTTACCATTCATAAATTGAAATTAAATTTTGTAATGAGCTTCAGTTACAACACTTCAAGCCAACCGATTAACACGAGACAAACACGCAATTGTTTGTTTCATAAGAAAACCTTAACAATCTTTATCTCAAATAGTGCGTATTTATATTATATAACCGTTTTTAGATGGAATAATCGGCGATGAATCCCGATGGGATGTACTTACAGAGGCTTCCCCACCTATTCATCAAACAGGCTGGTCCTAATCCCCTAGTTATCCGTGTGTCCTCAAGTTACCCTGAGACGGCGTTTAGTATGTTAACATAAAAAAAACATAGCTCCAGTTATTATAAGTCAGTTATTGTATAACTAATATATTATACAAGATGTAACATATTACTACGATTAGTAAAACAGCTATTGTATTAATTGATGTGTTATAACTTAATTAAATAAAATATAGCGGACGATATATCACTACTCATAAAAATATGCAATTTAAAAAACATTTAAACATAACCTCCTATTAACCTTTAAGTTATGTCAAAACAGCTCTTCGTATTGAACATCTACCACCATATAAATACATATAGAATATCATGTAAAACAATTCGGTAGATGAAATATATACATAGATAGGTAGACAGATAGATAGATGATAGAAAGAAAAATAGATACATAGATATACAGACACGTATATATATATATATATATATATATATATATATATATATATATAGAGAGAGAGAGAGAGAGAGAGAGAGAGAGAGAAAGAGAAAGATATGTTCTCTTTTCGTATAATAATAGTTATAAGAGATACAGAAATGGGGAATTTCATACGAATTCTCGTTAGCATTCCTAACCTACGACGTCACGATCTATCTTTCTATTTGCTCGCAAAGTATTTTTAAAGACTGTGCCCAAAAATATTACTCTTTAATATATAGTGTAATATATGGTTGTGTATAAGTACAGAAGAGGAAATAGTTTTCACTAAATCTTCAAAGTAAATATTTTTTGCAATAGTCGGACATTAGTTAAAAGGAAGTTAGCAAATAACGTGCTAAAGTAAACCGCGTCCTAGATTTCGTACGACTAATGGATTACAGCAGGAAATTCGTCCAGTCCCATGAGACTCGGATGCAGACAGTTTGCTTGTTTATTGGTTAACTTGCGCCACGTTTAGTTTTGCTTGATCAACTTCTGCGCGTTACTCTTTCTTTATTGCTTTTCTTTGCGAAAAAACAACATTCTTTAGCAGTTAGTTGTTTCTTGCTTTTTTTATCGTTTATTTGGTTTCCCCAAAGGCACTATATAATGTGTTAGAATATTATTTTCCATTTACAAAATTTAAAACAAAAAATAAGTTGTTAAATAGCTTCCTTCTTAGAAAATATCATGTAGGGCTGTATAACTTAAAAGAATCGAGAATCGAAAGAAAAATTTGAGAATAGAAATTGGAATCGAAAATTTTATCTATCGGCCCATCCTTATTCAATATTTTTCCAGGCATTTTGTATGTTTTTAAATCAAAGTGTTATGTGAAAAAAAACAAAAGTTTGAAATCTCATCCTTTTATTATTATATAGTGCGTAGCGTTCATCAAAGCAGAAAAATCGTTTATGTATTTATTTAAAGGTCATCTGGGGAAACAATAAAATATGTTTTGGGCATTGCAGAACGGTTTTTGAAGAAATAAAATATTGACTGGCGAGATGCAAGAGTAAATGTGTAAGGTAATATATTTTTTAAAGATTTTTTGACGAAACTATTCCTGAGTCGGGGATTATGCAACTGGGTTCTTCGCCACTCTAAAGACTTATAGACTTGGCTATACAGGTATGGTCTACCCGTTTCGGGGCTTGAGTACGAGTATTTATTTCATCAAATGATGTACGTGTTTAACACCACCAGACGTTTCCGCTAAGTAACTACTCTACGATTAATTGTCACTTGGAGTTTAAAATTTCCATATTAACATCATCCAAGGATGCGTAAACTTTAAATCTTTCTGACAGATTGCTCTGTGCTCGTTAAAAAAGCGATTCCTTTAAGAAGTTTTATTTTTTCTCTCCAAACGTTAACCTTTACCCCTCCCCCCCCCCCCCCAACGTAAAGCTAATTCAAACAATATTTCCGACCGCGATAATTGGCGTATACATCGACGAATTGTAAGCATCTTGTTAACCTGCGTAATTAGTTCATAGAGATTGAGGAGGAACACTGGATAAGCTATGATTGCATTCAGTGAATGATTCAATGGTTTAATCAGCAATTCAAAGAGAAACAGAATCGTCCCGACCTCTTGCTTTATACAAACAGTGTCAAGTCTTTGCCTTAAACGCTTCGTTATCTCTCTATTTATATTAAACTCGCTCTGATCCGGCTTCAGCTTGACTGTTGGTCTTATCATTTCTCCTCCTGACGGCCGTATTGATTTGGCATACACTATTGCTTCTCTTATATTAATGTTTATAAAATACAGAAAAAAATAAAATAAAAATAGGAAGCCTCGACCAACTGTGGAGCTATGTGCATAAATTTAAGTGCTAAAAACAAGTGATATAAAAAAAAAACTAACTCAATTTCTGTTTAGGCTAACAAAGATTCATTTATTTTATTGACTTTTTTAATAGATAATTACATATATTATATATAAAGTAACAAGGTCTATGAGTTAAAAAATTGTTCTACACACATAAACTATAACATAAAATCACCTGTTTTAAGAAATCGTATGTTATCATTTATTTTAAGCAAAATGGGACGAAATAACTATATACATACCTTGCCCTTTAGTGGAAAGTTTTTTTTCTATATAAAAAATAAAATTATTTAAGTAAATTTATTTAATGAATTATTATTCGATTAAAACTTTATTAATATAAAGTGTCATAAACTACAGCCTTTAAAATGTTAAATAAATATACTTTGAAGTTACGTTAAATTTTTTAAAGTTTTTAAAGTAATTAAGTGGAGTAAAGCTAGGAAGTAACTTTAAGCGCGAACAATTTACAAACCATAAGAATTTACATGCATTTGTAATTCAATAATTTATAAAGACGATCTACCAGCTGGGTTATTAATAAATAATACGCAAAAACCTCTCACCACAAATACTTTTATCCTGACCTGATGTACATTTCAGCTTCCAAGTAACCACCCTCAGAGGCATGACACACAATAGTGGGTAATTCTACATAATGCCCTTACGTGTATAGTCAGCCAGTATGGTGTGTCATGTCTCTGAGGATGGTTTTTTTTTTTTTTTTTTTTTAACTTAGGAGCGGGTTTGAATTGCCCGAAGCACTGCTACCTTAAGGTATATTGTACTTACCTCCCTGATCTAGTCAAATAACCCCTTCCCTCTTACCAGGTTTAGGAGTTTCCTGACTAGAGTTTTACCTTCAGCATCCACCAAAGCCGTTCCATCACCAAAGAGGTTGAAGCGCCTCTCAGCAAGTACTCCACATCTGTAAATAATGTGTGTGGCAGTCTCCTGTTCCTGCCCGCACAATCTGCACACTGGTTCATCCTTGTAGATACCCATTTTATGCAAATGTTTCCTTAGTCCACAGTGTCCCGTGAGTAGTCCTGTGGCTATCTTTAATTCCTGCCTAGACAGATAGATGAGACTCTTCTGCAGCCCCAAGGAAGGTCTCCTAAGGGTTAGCTTACTGTGTCTCATCCCTTCGGCCCTGATCCAGTGCTCACAGTGTCTTTCAGCCATCCACCTTCGCACTGTCATCCTGACCATGGATTTGGAAATACCCACCGCAGGTTCCGGTCCAATCAGGGGAGTCGAGGACCCCTCCCTGGCCAGCGCATCTGCGGCTTCATTTCCAAGTATTCCCCTATGCCCTGGCACCCAACCAATCTTGACTTGATTGTGCCTTGCCAGAGCTTGTAGGTTAATTAGGCACTCCCTGACTATGGCCGAGGTGACCACGTGTCCGTTTAGTGCCTTAATTGCTGCCTGACTGTCGGAGAAAATAGCAATCCGGGCCCCATGTGTTTCCCTTCTCGCTATCTCTCCCAGACAGGCATTTATAGCATATACTTCGGCCTGAAAGACAGAGGTATGCCTCCCCAAGGAAAAAACTAGTTCTACCCTTGGGTTTTTACAATACACCCCCGCTCCAGTGCCGAAGTCCATCTTGGAGCCATCTGTGTACCAGATCTGAGCTCTCGATGTTAATGTCCCTGACCATTCCATCACAGTTTGGTGGACCTGGTCAGGTGCAAACATTCGAGTAATGTGGTCGCTGCCCATTTCCAAGACGGGTTCTTTGACCACGCACTCGATACTCATATGTCCCGAGACATCTGGGAGGTTAGCCCAGTTGCTCGAGTTGCGCAATCTCCATGCCGCTAGCCTCGCCTCTCCCCTAAGGACAAGCTCAAGGGGAGGGAGGTTAAGCATTACTTCCATTGCTGCACCTGGTGTAGTTGACATCGCTCCCAGTGTGCACAGACAGGCCAATCTCTGGATAGAGCTCAGTTTAGCTCTTGTCTGTGCCTGGTTGGCCTTTGTCCACCACACCAGAGCTCCATAGGTAATCATAGGTCTTATCACCCTCAGATACATCCAGTGCATCATTGATGGCTTCAGTCCCCATTTCTTACCCACCATTCTTCTCACAGTCATCAGTGCCCTTTTGGCCCTGTTAACTGTCCTCTCAAGATGTGGATTCCAGGTGAGTTTCCTGTCCAGAGTAACTCCCAGGTACTTCACCTCCCCCACAAACTCAAGGTATTCACCAAACAAGCGGGGCATCCTGGTCGTCAGATCTTTTCGCTGTCTGGTAAAGTTAATGAGAGCAGTCTTTTTTGGATTTACCCTAAGGTTCTCCTTTTTACACCACTCTTCAATCAGTCGTAGAGGATTTCTGATTACCTCAAGGACTGTATCAGGGAATCTGCCCAGGATCAGGACAACTATGTCGTCCGCATATCCTAGACAGAAGTACCCCTGTTCATTCAGGAGTTCAATAAGGTTGTCAACCACTAGGCACCACAACAGAGGAGAGAGAACCCCCCCCCCCTGTGCACAGCCCAGACTTGTCTCCGCCCTTCTGACCTCCCCTGCCACCTCTAAAGAAATGCTTCTGTTTGTTAACATGGAACTTATCCAACCACAAGTGGTCGCATCCACTCCATGACGTCTTGCACCACTTACCATCGTCTCCACTGAGGGGTTATTGAAAGCCCCTTCAATGTCGAGGAAGGCACCTATGGCACAACCTTTCTTAGCGATCATTTGCTCAATCCTACCAACCACTTGATGGAGAGCTCCCTCGCAAGATTTCCCCGGTTGGTAAGCATACTGGTTCCAATGCAGTGGTTTGATAGCCAAAGCACCCCCCCCCCCTAATATGCCTATCAACCAGTTTTTCAAGTCCCTTGAGAACAAAGGACATGAGTGTGATAGGTCTGTATCCTTTCCCTTCCGATTGGTTACCGGTGGGCTTAGGTATAAAGACCACCTTACTAGATTTCCAGGCTGCCGGCACATTCCCTAGAGCAATGCTTAGCCTGTATAATTTAGTAAGTACCAGCACCAGCATATCCATTCCCTGCTGCAGCAGCACAGGATAGATCCCATCTGGACCTGGAGATTTGTAGGGTTTAAAAGTGCCAACAGCCCATCTTACCCTTTGTGGAGTTACTATCCTCCTTGCCACTTCCCAGTCCTCCCTCTTACCACGTCTTGTGGAGAGTTTGGTAACCGGTTCAGTGTCTGCTCCCCCAAGTTTCCTCAGGGTACTGGAAGGGAAATGTGTCCTGATTAATTCTTCCACAGTTTCCCCTGCCGTTTTTGTTATATTTCCCAGTGGGGTTCTTAGCATCCCCACCGGGTTAACTGGGTCCTTAGAGAGCACTTTATACAGTCGTGCCCCTTCCCAAGCTTTGTCAATCTCATGACAAAACTCCTTCCAGGACTTCCTGCGCGCTTCTCTAATTGCCCTGTTGTATTCGGTTAGTGTTTTCCTATACAGGTCCCACTCCCCGTTCTTTTTTGCTCTATTAAAGAGTCTCCTGGTGGTCTTCCGAAGTTTGGCTAGCTTCTTGTTCCACCATGACGGATCCCTTACTTTCCTCCCCTCACTGAGAGGGCAGTTATCGGTAAAGGATTCTATTATAGCCTCGCCAACCAATGTGGCAGAGTCTTCTAGCTCTCTCCTCCCACCATACTCCAATCCAGCCTCCTCAATCCGAACACCCAGGTCCCTCCTGTAGGAGTCCCAGTCTGTTCTTCTTGGATCCCTGGTTGGGCGAAGCATGGCTGGATTTAGAGAGATATCATACCTAATATGTCTGTGATCAGAAGAAGATGGTTCATCCGACACATGCCAATTTAGTACATACCTAGCCATCTGGTTCGATGCCACCGTAATGTCCAGGACCTCCTGTCTGGCCCTAGTGACAAGCGTCGGCTCTTCCCCCTGATTTAGGACTAGTAAATTCTTAGAGCTAAGATAAGCTAAAAGTTCCTCACCTCTAGTGTTTGTACCTGTACTACCCCACGAAGTGTGATGGGAGTTAGCATCCATCCCCACCAGCAGCTCCTCATCCACAGCCTCGCAGTGCTCGACCAGGCTCCTCAGCTCTTGTGTTGGCAGAGCCCCCGCGCAGTCAAAGGGGAGATATGCAGTGGCCAGGTTCAGCCTCTTCATCCCCCCCTCCGCCCGCAGCTCCACCGTCACTGCTAACAAATCCCTGCAACAGAAGTTCGTTAGTACAAAAGCACACAACCCCCTCCTAACCAGGATACACGTCCTGGGAACACCGGAGTCCTTATCATACAACAACTTACCTCCAGATGTCGCCAGCCCGCATATTTTTCCTCCAGACATCCATGGTTCCTGGATGAGCACCAAGTCCACCTCTCCCCTGTCCAGCATCCTACACACGACAGCACTCGCCGCCCTGCTATGCTGTAGGTTCACTTGGAGGATCTTGATCATTGTTCTGCTTAATTTGCAGTCGCCTGGGTCCGCAGAGCAGCCCCAGGACTAGACATCGTGCTCAACTCTACAGCCACTTCACCGGTTTCTGCAGTCGGCAGCTTGACAGCCGCCCCCGCACCCCCCGTGATGGTTGCCGTTGACACATCTGCTACAGACTCACGGTTTGCCGTCTCATTGGCTCCCACTGTCTGTGCAGTCTCGAAATTAATTCTTTTACTTACTTGGTCCATTGAAGTCCCACGAGTATGGGGGAAATAACGGTCGACCAGAGCAGAGCCCCCACTGCCCTGGCTAGACAACATACAATGAGGTTTTGTCTGGTTCCTCAAGGGGATCGTTTGGGACTGCATTTTATACCCTGCAGCCATTCATCCTTCGGCACGATGCCTTCCACCTTGGATTGGGTATTCAGTCACTGACCTTGAAGTACACCCCAAGTTCAGGACATTATTAACTGCTCAGACGAACAGCCTGCTTTACTCTCTTTTTTACAACTGTGTCGTTTGGGTAGTTTCCCGCCCATACTTCACTGTCGCATTGCCCTTGGTTCACCCGGGAGGTGAGAGTAGCATTGTGAGGACTTAATTCCCAACTACCCCAGTCTCCCCGGTCAGAGCACTCGGTTATTTCTACCACGCCCAACCGGTTGACTGACGAGGAGGGATAATTCCTCACCTTTGAACCATAGCCTTGGTCCAGGCCTGCATATTCAGAAACCTTCCGGAATCCTTATTCACAGGTAACCTACATTTCTGTAGGCCGTCCCACTATTCGCCACCTGTGGACCCGCCCGGTTGCTCAGGCCAGCTTGCCGGGCTGAGGATGGTTACTTGCTACCCGAAATGTGCATCAGGAGAGAATGGAAATATTTATGGTTAGATTTTCGTGGATATTATTTATTATTTTACCATATCAATTTACTCCCAATAATTACAGGTAACACAACACCTATAGAGTTCTAAAGAGTATTAAGAAGAATTAAAAAATTAAAATTTACACATTTTTCACTAAATGGTGAAAATCTAACTTATAATTTTGATTTGACATTTGCAGAATAACAAATAACGGGGGATTCCTATGTGTTTTGGGTAGGATTATTGGCCTGTCACCATTAGATTCAATGGGATGTGGTCTAGATTATGATAATTGTTCCGGCTGCTGGGTACAATAATCGATTATGAGGACAAGCAAGATTTCTAAGATTCGTGTCCACAGACTCGAAAACTTTACCTGGTATATTACTTGTAAAGTGTATTTATATATTACATTTGGAATCAGTAATAGGGTTTTGTATGTAAATACGTTTATTTGTTTAGATACTTTGATTTTTGAAAGACAATATTCAATCATTTGAAATTTTACAGGGCGATAAGTGTCCGAATTATTACTTAAATAGTATAGTCTATCATTTACCAATTTTATCAAAAATATTAGCAATCGCTTTACCAGAGCATCAGCTGTAAGTCCTACTGAGGGGACCCCCCCCCCGACAGTAATATTGAGCTGTTATTGATAAACATTTCTTTTGTCCCTAAGCACTGGGAAGCGTATCACCGAGAAGACAGATCGGTAATACAGTCGAAGGAGATAGAATGCAAGTATCTGCTTTCCAACAACAATCGGACCGGGATATTATCACTTGAACTAGATATCGAACTTGATTCGCCCAACATTACAATAAGTTTACTATTCTCACTACGATAATGTTAGGTTAAATAACCATTACAAATAAAATGGTTTCCAAATTAGCCGTGGTATGTGGTTTGTTATCCAATTCTTACTATTAGTTCACACTCTACCTATATTTAATTATGCTCATATATTTTTAAATTTTCAATTGTTAATAAAATACTTTTTATAATTCCTTCTATTAGCATAGTCTCTTTTTATGTATCTTGTGTACAAAGTTTCAACCATATATAAAATACGTTTTTATTCATCCACTCAAGTTCAAATACATTTATTTTAAGCTATAGTGAATACCAATTGATGCTAACACAGTATGTTTCAAATATTTACTCAATAATTAATTTATAAAAATTAGGGGTTTTCGGCCGGATTCGAACTGACTAACTTCATGTTCAAAGTCTGGCGCCTATGGCACTGAGCCAGCTTTCTCATATATATAGAAATGTATTTCTCAAAGGAGCATATGAATTTTTCTTTGCTCCCATGTCGTCGAAATCTCCACCATACAACCTGCAACCTTTATTGCCATGGTTACCACACAATATCATGAATTATGCTCAAGGATTAAAATTGAATGAAAAGAATAAAACAAACTGTAATAACGTTATCGAACATTGCTTCACAAACGGAAGGAAAACGAAAAGAAACTACAACACAATGCAAGCGACAAAAAAGCGTGTATATAGTAACAAAAAAAATAATACCCCAACACTATACTTGTACACTCCAGCGTCTAACGTCCAGCGTAGAAGTTTTTGGCTTTAGGGAGTGTGCTTTTTAAGCGGTTCGTGAACGATCTAATGGGGCGAAATGTAGAGGGAGAACTACTGCACTACTACAATGATATTTAGAGGGTTCTTTACCTATATTTCATTTTATTAGGGACATGCTATATTTATACTTAAGGCTCAGCATTCGAGAAGTTGAAACCTCCCTTACGGTAAAATTTTAATTCATCCACTCAAGTTCAAATGCATTTTTTAAAACTTGTAACGCATTACACTTGATAATATTATAGTTTTTCAGATATTAATTAATTATTTAAATTTAATAATGAACTAATTATAGCTTTATATGAGAGAAAACATTCTTACAAAAAGCGCAAGGTATGCAATTTAGTCATTACGTCCCGTTTGACTTAAAATAAGTCATAACATATGTTTTATGTTATAGGTTGTAACGTAAAACAGCTGTTTTAACGCATAAGTTATGTTAATTTATTTATGTTATTGTAATTATTTAATAAAAGGTAACTAAAATAATAAATATTTTGTTGATATAAATAATAATTGACTTAAAAATTAGTTTTTTGTTCATATTACTCGTTTAATAAAGAGCTTATTATATATTGTATACATAAGTTAAAAAATAATATATTTAGTTAAAAACATATAATAAAATAAAATATAATATATTTTAAATAGAATACAATTATGGTATATTTATAAAATATATATTTAAAAAATTATATATGTAAGATGAATAGTTACTATCTGGAGTACATCCGTTCATTCTGAAGTGCATTAAACTGCAGTTCCGACGTTTCGCTAGAATCTCATCTAGCATTGACGAGGTGAACCCAACAACAGTTGAAGAGCGAGAGACACAGCGAGATGAGATTCTAGCGAAACGTCAGAACTGCGATTACAGTATATTCTGTGTAAAATGAACGGATTTACTCCGGATATTAACTAATCATGAGTTATATATATATATATATATATATATATATATATATATATATATATATATATATATATATATACACACATATATATTGGTAGATTTGTAATGTAATTTTTGTTTTTTATAACGAATCGGAGTAAATCAGGTCAGTCAAACAAGGTTAGCACTTTATTGGAAGGGCAAATAGTGGAGGTTTGCAACCCCACAGCGTCACGAATGGTAGCCTACACAATAAAGGGTTTATTAAATCTATTAGGAGGCTTGATAAATTTTTATTGGAACTCGTATTTTTACGGTTTAATTAAAAAGTGATTTGTTACATAACGGTGGGTTTTAACATTCGGCGGTAATTTATTTTAGCTGGAACTAGGGGACTTGAAATATCCGGAAAAGTTGGCTGGCATAATTAATTTACGGCGAAAACCAGTTCCGATAAGTGCGCGGGGATTGAAATAAATCGCGTAAAGTTCACTCATAACTTTGCGTTACTTGATTATGAATTACTTTCATGACCCCCGTAACAGTTTCCCGGATTCGCGTTGCAATTTGTTCTCATTGCGTATAGGTCGGAATTAAACAGGTTAGGAGTTTGTAAAAGTGGCAGCCAGGGATTTTACGCATCGTTATGTTGGCTAATTGTGTGTTGAAGCAATAAAACAGAAAGTTAAATGTCTTTCAGTTAAAATGTGATCTAACGACAGTATAATACAGTAAACGTTTGGGATTCTTTCTTATTTGAAAAATGTCAATTGGGATATATTTTAATGTTAGAAAATTTAATTAAAAAATTGTTATCTAGCATATTTTATGTACGTTCATAACATAAATGACTACCTAAGAAAATGCCTTCGTATTAGGCTTCATCTACCACTCTTCACCCCCCCCCCATCGCTCCTACATTCACTTTAATATGTCTACATTAGTAATTTAATCCATCTATTTGTATATGTATATACACTTTATTATATATATATATATATATATATATATATATATATATATATATATATATATATTATAATCCTAGGATGAATTTCTTTTTCTATTTTTTGTATACATATGGTTAAATAATACTTTCATAAACAAGAATGTTTTATTTTAGTTTTCTTCATACATTCATGCTTTTCTCTGATTGGCAGTATCAGCATTATGCAAATTTTCTAAGTACCTTATGGTTCTATGACTAAACGTGGATTGTTTATATAATCGAGATTTTATACTGCCAATCAGCAAAAAGCTTCAATTTATGAAGAAAACTATAATAAAATATTCTTGTTTATGACAGTGTTATTTAACAATATATACTTTCATATTGGGAGTTTGTAGGGGCGTTTACACCCCTATTCATTCTGAAACAAATTTTAAACATTTTTATAATAATTTTTTTCAAAACAAATGTATTTATTATAATTCAAATTTTTAATAAAATTTCCTCTTGAACTTTATTTTTTGTGAATGCGTTTTCAATTTGATTTATTTGACCAATTGTATTATCAATATGTATCTTTAATCCATCTTACGATTTTACTCGACTTAGTGCAATATAAAGTTGACCATGTGTGAAAACAGGTTTGGTCGATTGAATCCTTACTTGAAGTTATTGAAAATGTAAATCCTTAAGAAAATTCGTTCTTTTTAGCCTGAAATGGCTTGTTAGGATCTGTTGATATTAATTTAAATATTACTAAAAATATGTTTTTTTTTCTTTTCCAGTATCAGTGATTATTTCTAATTTAATACCCTTGTCAAATATATCTAGTACGATAAGACGTACTCCATTAACTAAACCTGATCCCAAGTTCATATGTCTAATTAATCTTTAATACTGTTAAAATATTTGTACTCAGCTGTTTTTATTATAATATTTGTACAGCTGTTTCTCAGCTGAAATATTTGAAAATCATACTCAGATATTTTTCATTGCAATGTATTTCTTATGGATACTTTTGGTAATTTAACGTTCCTCAAAACCCTATAAATGTTGTAAATTGAGAAAAACCTATATTTTCTCCTCTCCTTCGTGTCAATACCTTTAATTTGAGCCATCTCCCAGCTCTGTATGACCTTCCATGCTCCCACAATTTTCAAAATTCGGCTTACGAAATTATATATATGGATATATATATAGATAGAGAAAGAGAGAGAAAGAGAGTGGGGGGAGAGAGGGAGAGAGAGAGATTCTCTAGCAAAACTGCAATGTAAACTTGAAAAATCACAATGCCTTACCACTGGAGAGAGAGAGAGAGAGAGAGAGAGAGAGAGAGAGAGAGAGAGAGAGAGAGAGAGAGAGAGGGAGAGATAGAGAGAGGGAGAGAGAAATTTTTTAGCAAAACTGCTACATAATCCTGTTCCTCTTCTTCTGACTTCACCGTATCCTTCGACAGGTTGGTGATGATAAAAGCCAGGTTAGCCCTGGAAGAACACTAATTTGAAAATTCGCAATGTCTTTCCGTTATATTTTATAATGATATAATACGCGTATAATTAGCATAACATGATTTATATATCAAAGTTGAATTTTATTTTAATTTATTAATGCTCAGACTTCACTAATTTTCAGATCGTATATCGTATTAACAATATAAGATAATTTCTATAACCTACGCTCTCGAACATCCGCGCACACGCTCACGCGTAAGAGGATTTTGTTGTAATGTTACATCAAACAGACCAGTATTGCTGTAATCACCTACGTATATTAGGAAAGTGTTCTGAGTATAGTTAGTAACAAGCCGGCAACATAAAACCCTCTGACAGATGATATAGGGTAGGGCAAAGCTTAGGCGGGTACTTAATGAAGACCTTCCGTCATAAAAAAGAGTTCCATTACATCTCATATTCAGAAAGATAATTAGAAAGGGTAAATCCATTAGGTAGGTGTACGGAAAAAGATTTATGGTACTGGGAATAAGGGACAATTACTGCATCGATTGAGAAAGTCACTCACACTGGGTTTGTTACTGGGGTTAAAAAAGTGAAAACGTATGATTTCATGAAATAGCTGATTTTGTGCTTTATGTTATGCGGTAGAACAATTGTTTTAACATAGGCGTTATGTTAGTTTATTATTAGTAATTGTAATTATTTCATAAACATTTACTAAAATAAAATATTTCTTTCATGACCTAATTAGGAATCGACTGTACACATTTTATTTTTCACATTACTTGTTTTAATTTCAGGTGTAATTATTCACAATGGTTCTTTAAATAATGTACTATCTAGTCGCAAAACATTTTAGGACCACTAGGTTTTCTAGTTCTTAGTTCATGAGTGTACTTATTTCATTCTTGAAACCATTCCTTTGTCCACCTACGCTTACTTTGGAAGATATAACTAATGCTATCTTGTCGTGTTACTATTATTCCGCATGTTGACTGCACTAGTACCAAGCGCGGACTAATTCATTGAGTGTTGACTGCACTAGTACCAAGCGCGGACTAATTCATTGAGTGTTGACTGCACTAGTACCAAGCGCGGACTAATTCATTGAGTGTAGACTGCACTAGTACCAAGCGCGGACTAATTCATTGAGTGTTGACTGCACTAGTACCAAGCGCGGACTAATTCATTGAGTGTAGACTGCACTAGTACCAAGCGCGGACTAATTCAATGAGCAATAATATCGCACCGTAAATAATACAATATATTGTAGACAATATTATTCGTCAAAGGGACGCTTTAATTCAGTCTTGTATAGAAATTCATGTTTATTAATATGTAATTCAAGAGATCGCCAAAGTATTGTGTTTTTAAATGTTACATCTACGCTTTTAAACTTGATCATACCAACTATTTCGATTATTAACAAATCACTCTGGCTTTTGAAATGTATTTTTCAATTCGGCAAATCGACCTATTGAAATGTAATCATATCTCGGGCCGTAGCAAATGACGATAAACAATTAAATTACATTTCCAATTAAACTCGATTCTGGAATTAATTTTCAGTCGCATCGGATTCGTCCTTTCCCAAAACATGGGTTGTTTTACTGAAAAGCCAAACAGCGTTACAATAATGTAGTTAGGCTTGATTCGCAATATATTGCTTTGTTAATCGGGGGCAGGCGGGATGAAATTTGCAGATTTTTGTTTTAATTTGTCGTTTGTCAGATTTTTGTACAATTATAGTACGAATAGAGTTGAACAAAGCCAGTACAGTTAAAATACACACAGACACACACGAGCGCGCACAAACACACACACACACACACACAAACACACACACTCACACACACACACGCGCGCGCGCGCGCACAAACACGCATACACACGCGCGCACAAACACGCATACACACTCACACACACACACACACCCAATACACATACACACACACACACACACACACACACACATACATACAAACATACACACACACACACACACACACACACAAACACACACACACTCACACACACACACACACACGCGCGCGCACAAACATGCATACACACGCGCGCACAAACACGCATACACACTCACACACACACACACCCAATACACATACACACACACACACACACACACACATACATACAAACATACACACACACACACACACACACACACACACACACACACACTCACTCCTTTACACTAGCTTTATCCTACTTACGCTCATTAGATCCAAAAGGCACTTAAGGCAGCATATAACGCAGATACTCAGTGTTTACAATAAAAAATGCCGAATTAGGAGAGTTCAAGTCCCCTCTTCTCTATGAGAGAACTTGACGTTCTTCTTCTAATTTTACCTGAAACTCACATATTCATCGGTCCTTTCAAGTGAGGATGTGGGTAGGGGGTGTGACGGCTGCCACTGCATTCAAGCAACCTTGTACGCGATCCATGTGTTTCCCTATAATAGTCCACAAATAAAATTATAGGTAAAAATCAGTTCTTTTCTCACAATACAAATATTAGTAGTAAAACAAAAACACTTCTAAATAGACATACTGAGACAAAACGTTTTCGACTCGCTAGAAGTCAGTGTCTAGATGACCTGTAAGGATACGTTGCTAAGCGAAGGTTAATGCCGGTTTTAATTCTATATTTGAGGTTCAGGTACTTATATCTATGATTAAATAATTAATTGGTAACTTGAGAATTGGCTTTATTTGTATATGTCTTCTATTTAGATTAGTTAAGCAAGGCACAGATTCCTAGAAACGTTCAAGCCAACAGTTCAAACCCTCTTACTGAAAAATTCTTGGTTTTCTCAAGCAACAGACGTTTTCTCCCACTATTGACCCATAACTAACAGCGTTTGTCTTCGACACGTACCTAAGCCTTTTTAAAGACACCCTGCAAAGGCCTATCTCATACAACACGTTTACTTTTGGTCTCTATTCTTGGTCTGGTCGGCACAGAAGTGCTCCAAATAATCGTCAGGAGAAAATTTGTAATGAGTGGTTTTATTCTGTTTGTGCAGAGTTTTGTTGTTTGTGAATTTAGTATTATTATTGTGATTTTATATGCAATCTAGTTTATTAAGTCTGGTTTGGAGAATATTTAGGTTATAATTGATGCCTATGTGACCTCTTGTATTAATTAATGAGCAACATATTAGTCAGCGTCATTATTATTTGAGTGTCTCCACAATCGTTTAATGATTTTGTTCAATGGATAATGTACAATTTAAATTGTATATATGTAGCACTTTGAGTTTTTTGTTTGTTAATTTATTAGCGTTATTTATTTATGTTGTATTACAGTTTGATGTATCTTTTAAATGCGATATTGTTTTCTCAATTTTCTTTTGATGTTTTCGTGTAACCTGGCTCCTTCATCTACTGTGGGTGTGGTTATTTTAAATCCTCGTTTGTTGTTACTGTTATATAATTTGTGCAACAAATTACCCTTTATCAATTATTGTGTACAATCCTTAACAGGATTGTCGTAATCCCATAACTGAAGAATTGAATTATTGTGTTATAATCCCAGAATTGCAAAATCCCAGAACTGTCTCTAGCCATTCTCTTTTACAAATGCGTTTTGTCTATATCGCCAAAAACTGAACGTCACTGAGTACTAAGAAATCCCGTGACAGCAGCAGGTGTATTAGATGGGAAGGTCGGCTTTTTTAACGTGACTTACTATATATCATGACGAGGGGCTTAGCGCGTCGGTTTTTGCGTGTAACCCTATTAGCAGCCAAGGGTCGCTACTAGCGCAAGAACCGAACTTTACGTCTGAACTTGGCAACGCTATTAATATTCTCGAATACGCAATTTGTGCAAATTATCTCCAATACGGAATTTTACGTGTGCTGAGAAGAAACTGTAGGGAATTGTGTCCAATGGTATTCATTAGCAGACGTAAAGTAAAATGAAAGTAATAATTATTTGCTTTTTAATTTTAAATTCTTTTAACTCTTGTTCTTTCTTTGTTTCTCTACAATATCTTAGCCATATAATACACACACACACACACACACACACACACACACACACACACACACACACACACACACACACACACACACACACACACACACACACACACACACACACACACACACACACACACACACACACACACACACACACACACACACACACACACACACACACACACACACACACACACACACACACACACACACACACACACACACACACACACACACACACACACACACACACACACACACACACACACACACACACACACACACACACACACACACACACACACACACACACACACACACACACACACACACACACACACACACACACACACACACACACACACACACACACACACACACACACACACACACACACACACACACACACACACACACACACACACACATATATATATATATATATATTATAAGAGAGAGATTTCAATTTCATTTATGTTTGGTTAGGATGGGTAACACTAAACGGGTTCAAAATTTAGCGTGTGTCTAAGGTGAAGCTTAGAGATGGTGAATGTTTGAAATGTTCAATGGTTACGGAATAGTTACCATTGAGAGTTTGTGAATCTTTGGTTTTACAGGAAAAACTTAAGATATACTATATATTGATGTTTACAGTTGCCTATATAGTGCCAATCCGAATGGGCTAACCTGCAATATTTATTTATATATATTTTATATTGCCTTTTTTACTAAATTTAGTTGTTGGCTGTTAATTTAATTTTAAAAAGATAAAATTTTTTAAAAAATATTAAATTATATTTATTTCAAATTGAGTAGCTTGGATGGTCCTTCAGAGTTCCTGTGCGTTGGTTTAATGATCCTCTTTGTGTACAAGGATACGTTCGTTTTGTCCCCTCATCTCCGGTTCCAAAGTTAGACTCCTTCTCTAGCAACTCAAACTGCTGTCCTATCCGGCTTTCAAATCTTCACTGACCACCTCCAGTTTCTGAGATTCTCTCTTCGACTGCCAAAACGTCACTGAATCCGGCTCCAGAACTACGTCTTCGACTGCCAAAATTCAACTATCCCTTCCTCGACTCCTTGAACTCCCGTCCATACCTTTTCTTTCTCCTATTTTCTTCACTAATCATTCCAATCTTGGCCTGGTTTGCATTAGTATTGTCGTGGTAATCATAATATATTTTCCCCTCTCTGCCTTGTTTTAGAACGTACGCCTTTCGCCGACAAAGAATCTACTTTGATAACTAAAGGCTTATGAGATTGCCCCTCATAAATCTACCTGTCCGTCAGCTTATAGTTCTAGTTCCCAGTTTAGAAGTTTCTATATTTTTTAATATCTTTTAAAACTAATGGTATCAATTAGACAAATTAACCTTAGAGTCTATACTATAGGTTTACAATAAATGTATTACTTACTCCAGACTGCTTGATACTGTTTGTTAGGGTTAATGAACGCCTGTGTCTTTACCAGTTATTAACATATTCATCCGTTGTAATATATATATATATATATATATATATATATATAACAACATAGGTTATTCAAATACAAGAATATTTATTAATTTATATCCAAAGCTTTTCGTTGGTAAACAGTACCAACATAAATTATTGTATCCAATAAGATACAATAATAATAATATAATAATTAATTGGATATAAATTAATAATTATACTGGTATTTGAATAACCTATGTAGTTTTAAGTTATTAAACAAGAAAACGTATTATATATATATATATATATATATATATATATATATATATATATATATATTATATTAAATATGGTGATATGTTTTCTTGTAATATAGTTAATAAATTAAAAATATTTCGAAAACAAGAATACTTTTAATGAATATATTTATTCAAAGCTTTTCGCCGATAAAATAGTACCAGCATCTTCAAGATGTCTTTATTTAAGGAAAAAGATATTAATTTTATTAAAATTTTCTTCCCATTTTGTTTTATCCATAAAAAATGCTAGTTTTAAATGTAATTTATAAATTTCAAAAGTTATTTCATTTTGCTTCTTATATAAAAATTTGATTTCATTTCTAACCCACAGAATGTCTGCTTGTTTACATGTTTTTTGTGCTACATTACTTTAATTTTTAATAATAATTCATGCATATTTAGAAACAATATTATTAATAATACATTGTTTGTTAAAAAAATATATTACAATTAGTTTTCATTAATTGAATTTTACGTGTCTGATATAAAGTTAAATCTTTTGTTAAAGATGGATTACTAATAGAACTAACCTCGGTAGAGCACATATTCATAACACCAGTAGTCTAGTAAGGCAATATAATATATTAAATATGGTGATTGATCTCTAAACATGAGATCAAGGCACCAAACTATTTATAAGGTCATTGATGTTATTTGACCTTATAAACAGTTACTTATAAACATATGGTAGTTTGTAGCATGATTTAATTTTGTAAAAATATTTTATTAGATAATTATTTTCCTGAAGATGCTGGTACTATTTTATCTGCGAAAAGCTTTGAATAAATATATTCATTAAAGGTATTCTTGTTTTTGAAATATTTTTATTATTTATATATATATATATATATATATATATATATATATATATATTCTGACAAATATTTTCTGTAGCCGAGTGTAGAATTATCATTGCTTCAGCCTAAAGAGAGTCTAATTAGGATTGAAGTAGGGACAAAACTGTTTTCTTCGTCTAGAAAAACTTGCGAAAGCAGGTGATATGAAGATACATGGAGCAGAAGGCACTCAGAAAATGTGGAAAACTTTTCAGGAAGTTTGAGATCTGCACCGAAAGAAATCCTATAATGGACAGGAACTGTGGGAAAGTTAAGAAAAAGCTCCCGAGTTTACTAACAAGAGATGGGAAACCATACGCCTGCACAATTTACAAGTTCTTTGCCGTAGAATCACAATCACTCTTAAATAAAAACAAAACCTCCTACTTAGAAGTGTTTCGACAGGAGCTCACGATTTAATGTCTCGATGCGTCCGATACGAACAAACTTAAAAGCAGATTATAGGAAGATGACAGAGTTGTGAAACTTTTTGACACACTGTCTTCAAATTTAATGGTCTATTAGAAGAAAAAGCAAACTTTTGATACAACTTTTTAATTCTTTTTCCGCCTCGTTGCTTCCAAGCATCGGGTTTTCTTCGCAACATTCAAAGTTATAGATACAGTGAGAATACATCTTTGTACTTAGTGTTTTGCTGTCTCTTATAATGGGGCGCAGAAAACCAAAACCTTATAATTTTTATAATTACTGAAGTATAAGGTGAACTCAAGTTTATATTCTCAATGGCTAATTACTGTGTATAGTGGCAATGCTTATCTTGTAATATAAAAGCAGAACGTTGAACAAATCTAAAATGTTTTCAGTGTCATCAAGTTAACGAATGACCACCTTCTGTACTGACAAACCCAGTGTGTGTAAGTTCTTGAGTAGTCAGTACAACACTTGAAACTTTGTTGTTAACTGTTCTTCATAGCCTGGCTATTTACTTCTTTTATGTTCAACACATATATATACATGTGTATATGTGTAGGCATTGTTTTATGTTTATACATATATATACATGTGTATATGTGTGGACATTGTTTTATGTTTATACATATATATACATGTGTATATTTGTAGATATAGTTTTATGTTCAACACATATATATATACATGTGTATATGTGTAGACATTGTTTTATGTTTATACATATATATACATGTGTATATGTGTAGACATTGTTTTATGATTATACATATATATACATGTGTATATTTGTAGACATAGTTTTATGTTCAACACATATATATATATATATATATACATGTGTATATGTGTAGACATTGTTTTATGACTATACATATATATACATGTGTATATTTGTAGACATAGTTTTATGTTCAACACATATATATATATATACATGTGTATATGTGTAGACATTGTTTTATGTTTAAACATATATATACATGTGTATATGTGTAGACATTGTTTTTATGTTTAAACATATATATACATGTGTATATGTGTAGACATTGTTTTTATGTTTAAACATATATATACATGTGTATATGTGTAGACATTGTTTTATGTTTAAACATATATATACATGTGTATGTGTGTAGACATTGTTTTATGTTTATACATATATATATATATATATATATATATATATATATATATATATACATGTGTATATGTGTAGACATTGTTTTATGTTTATACATATATATACATTGCTGAAGACGTTTTTGTATTTATTGGTCAGTAGTCCGGTAATTAAATATAAATATTTATTTATTTAACAATATACACATCATTAACAGTTATAATAAAATCTTATCTTGAATTTAATGTGTTATCATTATAATGTCATTCTTTACCAGTCAACAGTTGAATCCAGTTTTTTTTTAATCCAACCATTGTGTACAATGTAAATATACTTGACATACAAAACCTGTATGTCGGTTAATAGATTTTATGAGTAGTTTTCATGAATTACCTCATGTTACCCCAAATGTTGTGGCTGAGAGATAGCTTTTCCTTCTTTTACAATTAGGGATGCTAGGTTTTTGCTAATGTCGTTTGATTTTTGGAATAAAACAATGAATATTTCTGAACAATATTTCTTGATAGCACAGAGAGCTTCAATTTACTTTATGTTTGGTTTCGATGGATAAAACGTAACGTGTTTACCTTAGCGTGTGTCTAAGGTAAAGATTAAAAATGGTAAACTTTTGTAATGAGCAATTGTTACAGAATAGTTCGGACGTTTACCATCGAGAGTTGGTAAATCTTTGGTTTTACAGGAAAAACTTAAGATGTACAATGTATTGATGAGTACAGTAGCCTTTATAGTGCCTATCCGAATATGCTAACCTGCAATATTTATTTATATATTTCACAACCTAAGTAACAAGGTAATATCAAAACAGGTACAACTAATTGATTGGTCTTCGATAGTAGCAGTAGTATGTAAGAGCAACAGTTGTTAAAAATATGCAACAAATAATGCTATTGACCATAAACCCATTTCCACAAAACATAGGTTTTCGTCAAAAGTTTGATTTCAGTATTATTGCCGTAATCATTATATTGTACTTTAATATGTAACATATTTTGAGAAAAATAATTGAGATACCAAACTGCCTTTACAATAATATTCGTATTTATTCTGCATTTCAAAGGCCTTTTCCTCTAACTCTACCACACATGGATGAAAGGCCAAAGGCGTATCGTCGATGCGGGACTGCTGTCAAACCATCAAACTTTCTTTAGTTTTTTTTTGAACTATCACCATTTTAAGATCTCGACGGAATAGCCGATTCTGAAGTATGCGTAGAGGAAACATCACTTGAAATAAAGTTAAAAGAGTATTCCGAAATAGTATGGATAATTTCTTCCTTCCTTACTTTCCAGTCAGAGTTGGACACGTTCCTTTCCAGTGAACACAGGAATGACTCGCTTCTGCCCTACAATGCCGTTGAATTAAATACCAGAGAACTCTCTACAGTTGAGTATTATTGTTGTAATGTGGTTACTTTTATATGTGGAGCTCAAGCGCTTTATCAAAATGAATGCTGATAATTGGTTCTGAGGTTATATTCACAAATTTGTAGAGTAAGAAAATTATTTCGTATTAAAACCTAATATTAAATGTAAAAATACTATCAATGTCATATTTAAGACGCTGATATGAAGAGTGTGAATTGTATAAGGAGATGGAACAACTTGGCAACAATGTAGCCTAGAGGAATCACTTACCCTTTCCTCCCTTTTTAAATCTATAGCACTGTATTACTTTTCATTCACCTATAGAAGCATCTATTGACGTGTTAAAAGTAAAACCCTCTGAATACTTTTAAAATTTGGAGGTGATAATAATTTAAATATACCATTATTATATATTTAGATTCACATATAAAGCATAAATTTATTATCCACTTGATGTGGCTTGGGTTTTTTTTAGGGATGGGCCGATTCCGATTCTAGATTCCAGGAATCGTCGATTCTAGGTGGTATCGAGGAATCGTCGATACTCGATTCTTCGTTCATAAAAGCGTCGATTCCGATTCCTATTTTGTTAACTATTAAAATATGCGTGTGGAGTAATTTATTACCAAACAAAATTTATTACCAAAATTTATTATATTTGTGTGGAAAAATAATTAATTACCAACTATGTCTTATTTATGTATTAGTTGATTTGAATGAAGTAAATGATTAAAGTAAACGAAAATATTATTATTTATGAAGCAACAGCAATCAAGATAGTAACCATTTCTGGTCGTTTGACATCGCTCGTCTCTCTCTCTCTCTCACTAAATGTCAGAACAAAACACAAAAAAGTACAGTAAAAACTCGATTAACCGTCACCGTCGGAACCGTGGCCATGACGGTTGAGCGAATAGACGGATAACAGAAACACTGTATTATTCCTCCGAAACTTAACCTTAATAAATTATATTATAGACAGATATAACTCTCACGGTTGAAGGTTTTGTGTAGCCTATTACATTAAAACAGAACTTTTAAAAGGTTTTGCCATATGACCAAGATGTTAACTAAATTAATTAATAGAGAACTAGCATGTAAGCTAATATAACTTGAAAGAATCGAGAATCGAGAATCGACTAAAGAATCGAGAATCGAAAGGAAAATTTTAGAATCGGAATCGGAATCGGAATCGAAAATTTTAGGAATCGGCCCATCCCTAGTTTTTTTACAACCTTAACAAATATCAGATTATTGCATAAAGTTTTCACAGCATTTAATTTTGACTTAACGTATTTTAGGCATAATTGAATAATGCTAGTAATAATTAATGTACCCGCACATAACACTCAGACTTAACGAAATGAGAGGTTAACTAAGGGCAAGCTGCGGTCATTTCGTTGTGGAGCCAACAGAGCATAAACCAATATAACGTTGGGGCTGTCGTCTTGGGACCAGAAAATAATTTTGCTTTCTGAATTGAATCTTCTAGTAATTTGATATAAAGTGATTTACCATAGCGTACAGGTAAATGGAAATACACACACCAACACACACACACACACTCTCTCTCACACACACACACACACACACACACACAACACACACACACACACACACACACACACACACACACACACACACTTTATTGTTTAAACAAGAATCGTACTTGGTATATATGCGAGTCGACTATCGAGAACTTTAATTACGTCTCCTACTTTAATCTCAATATATATATATATATATATATATATATATATATATATATATTATTTTTTAAAACTTAGCAACAGTTGTTAGCTGTATTCACTTATCACTTACAATTTATTATACGTAAACAAAACTCTTGATATTTTTTATATCGACTTTCAAGAACTTTTTTTTAATAATTACTGTGCTCAAATACATTAAATAAACATAAAGTTAAATACATAAAGTTCAAATAGATTATAACGTAGTTGATATATATATATGTATAGTGAAATGAATATTTGCTTTCATGAATGCTGAGCGCGTTTTCGTTACAAAAACATCCTCAAATCATCTTTCATATTTCGGGGTATGGACTGTGATTGTAGCAGGGATCGGCTCCCTATGCATATCTGTGGGATGATCTAACATGGTAATTTGGGCCGCAAATATGCCTACTTGTTTGTTCTACGATTGTTATAAATTGGTCTTTAATTATTATTCAATGCATTGCTCTTACAGTCAAAGACCCAAAAATTCCTCCCTTATACTTTCCTACTTACAATCCTTCCTTTATTCATTCCTACCCTCATTCGTTCCCTTTTCGTTTCTACTCACATTCCTTCATTTATTCTCTCCTACTAACATTCCTTCCAATATTTTTTCCTACTTACAGTCCTTCCCTTATTTTTTCTTACCCACATTCCTCCCTTATTCTCTTCTAACCACATTCCTTCATTTATTCTTTCCTACTCATTATCCTTCCATTATTTTTTCCTACCCACATTCCTTCCCTTATTCTTTCCTATTCACATTCCTTCCTTTATTCTTTCCTACCCACACTCCCTCCCTACTTACACTACTTCGCTTATTCTTACTTACTCATATTTCTCTTCTAATCCTGTTTTATTCATGTTCAAATCCTAACTATCAATGCTATCCTATTATTTTGTTTACTCTTATTCTATATCTTATCCTTGTTTACTCACATTCCTTTCCTCATCCTTCATAAACTTTGTTATTTTAACAGACTTATCTTATTAAAAAACAAATTATCCTATTACGTAGCATACAACTGCTGTAACTTGACACTGTCAATTTAACAATTAATGTGATAGTCGTGTAACGGAAGTGAACCCTTAAATAATATAAAATATTGTAAATAGGCTTCAGCAGATGGTATGAATAAATGAATTTAATTGAACCTTGTTCTTAAAGGATCAGACGCCAAAATATGTTTAGAAACAAGGAGAAAAGATGAATTTCAAAATTATATGAAATTAATTTAACTGGATATAATTGTTTTAGGAAGATTTATTACAAAAATTATCAAGCCCTTATATATCTCCGTAGCTCGAAGTTATGCTTCTGAAAAATAAAGACTCAAATCGATGACCATTTTAATGCCCAAAATAGGCCCTATAAAAACGTTCCATGAAGAATGTCTTGTCAAACATATTACCGTCTTTTAGGCGAGTTTAATTTAGAAGATTACTTTTAGAAAATTACTTTTAGAGTCTCGGTAGTAAATATTTGTATTCTACCTGTCAAACAAATGTTTCAAACTAAGGCTGGCTGAGTTAGGTTATGGTTCGAACGTCAATTGCACATGGCGCAGAAACTGAACGGTAGATAAGTTAGATAAGTAAAAGGGGTGAAATGTACCAGGCTGGAACGGTAAACTGAGAGGAAATTGTAATGCATTGTCCCGGCGGTCATTCGCCGAGGCGGCACGTCACTCATTGCGCGTGGGTTGTGACTCATGGGACCGGGCGCTCCTAGTACAGAATGCTTAAACTGAAAGCAATTTTACAGTTCCTAAAACGCATGTTTACTTTGATGTAAGCGAACTGTTTTGGCAAACAATATAGTTGTAAGTTACAGAATTAATATTTGAACTGGAATTTAGGTCAGGCGTTTAATTTTAAATAAACATAATTAACTAATGCGAACCGATTGTCTATTAAAAGTCTTTTTTAAAGAAGCGCATTACATGTTTTGTAAAACTTGTAAGTACAATAAAAAGTGGAGAATCCTCTTACCAACACGTTCTTGTATCTTCCATCATTAGGAACTTTCAGAGAACATAATCCTGATGGTAGTTCTGGGAAACACGTTAAGATATTATACGAAACTATGGTGCTTTACCGAATATTATATGCTCTAAAGTTAGAATTATATCACCTCAGTCTCGAGCACTTTATAATGATTCTGATGAAATAAGAGAAAATATTAACAAGTAATATATACAAAAAAATTAACGTCAATTTCTTCTTGGGTCAACAAAAAAACATTTTTATTTTAGTTACTGTTTATTAAATAAGTACAGTTATTATAGAAAATGTAATAACCTATACAATAGAACAGCTGTTATACCACATAGCCTATAACAAAATCAGCCGTTTTAGGAAATCATATGTAATCGCTTATTTAGGGCTAAATGGGACGAAATAACTATATTGCATAATTTACCCCTTTTGTGAAAACATTTTCGTCCAAATAAAAGTAAAATAATTCATTCAATTTATATAATCAAATTATATTAGAAACAAAACTTCATTAACATCAAGTGTCATCTAATACAAATTTAAAAATTTGTATTTCAGCTTAAACGGGTTAATAAAAAGTATTTTTAATGATTGAAAATTTGGTCATATATATATATATATATATATATATATATATATATATATATATATATAAAATGATTGTTGTAATTTTCATTCCTGAAGATGTTGGTACTGTTTACCAAGGAAAAGCTTTGAATATAAATTAATAAATATTCTGGTATTTGAATAACCTATGTTGTTTTAAAAAATATATATGTATATATATATATATATATATATATATATATATATATATATGTGTGTGTGTGTGTGTGTATATATATTTGTTAAGATAATAAGAAAAAAACCATCTTAGTAAATTCCTAATATATAAATCACAGAATTATTGCTAACGCGCTTTACTGAGGGGCTTAAAGGCATTATACCACGTTATCGTAAATATTCGATATTTTTACTTTGTTTTGAGTCTTTCATCCCGTGTCTGGCAATTCCTGTATATACGCGCCTAGGCCTGCATAAGGTTTATGTCCAGCGGGTTTGTTTGACCCTAATGTTAGACTTACGTTGTTTTGTTATTTAATGAAATAGTATTTGATAAAAAACTGTATTAACCCCAACTGCCGTTTAAATTCATTTGAACTTGAGTGGATGAATAAAAAGGGTTTTATTAACTATTGAAAATTTGATAAAAGTATGTATAAGGAGAGTGTGAACTAACAGACGGAATTGAATAAAGCTTTATTTAAATCTATTTTCTTTCTAACACACAAGGAAATGCTCATAGACTTTCTCAAGAATAAAACACTAATCAAACTTGAGCCTGTTCTTAGTCTTTGTAGAATCAAGTTGGTGAAAATGTTTGGTGTTTAAACTTGAGAAACACCGTGAGATATTCTAGGGGCGGTTGAGAAGTTGACAAGGATAGAGCTTTTAGAATCTAGTCTAACATAGTCAGTATCTCCATCGGTATAAAAATGTATATCTTGGCAGAAATTTGGATATTAAAAGAATATCTAGGATGCTATTTATTAAATAATATATTTTTGTTACCTTAGACTGAGGTCTAAAATTCTCCCAACGGTTGAGAGTGACAGCCTCTCGCGAACCAAATTCGTATCACACGAGCATTCGCTTAGTACTGCTACCATAATGAAGTTGCTGAAAATTGAAGATCTATGTACCAAGCTGTTCATCTGTTTCCAAGCATAATCGGTGAAATGGAACAATAGAAGAGTAAAAGGTTTCGTGAAGAGTGGAAGGAAAGGTCTTGCAAGAAGGAAACCCTGCGACAGATCGTACGCAGAACTTTGACCTAGTGTGCTGTAAGGGATGGACTAGGTATTTTCACACAAATATGCTTTTAATGAGTTTACAAGAAAAACAAATTCACCTTTTGTTGCCTATTTGAAGCCGAAACAGAGTATTCAATATAGCATTAGTAACACATAAGGAACTACACCTCACGCATAGGCTGCGTCACTGCATCATGTAAATGGAGACGTATTTGGACATAAATGGAGACAATTTGTTCCTCAACTTTAGGACTATTTTTAGTTTTTATTTAAACAATTTTTGTTTTTCAATTCCTTCTATTAGTTCACAATATATATTATTATATATATAGTTAAAACTTACAATCGTTATTAAGAAACCTTTTTTTCATCCACTCAAGTTTAAACACATTTTATTAAACTAGTAGTGATAACACGTGATTTAAGTACAACTTTTTTAAATATTAATTAATTATATTTATCAATGAAATAATTTTAGCTTTATATGTGGAAAAAACATTTCACAAATGTGGCAAGGTATGCAATATAGATATTTCTTCCTTGGCCTAAAATAACTTAATTACTAGCCAACGCCCAGCCATTTGGCGACGCTCTGACCAGTAGAGATGGGCATCCCTGAAGATGGGACTACAGTAATCCTGGGCCCGGTTCAGAGCTGTGCAATCAAAAAGGAGTTCGGCATCCATAAGTTCGCCACCACACAGCAGTCACTCCGGGGTCGGTAACACATGAATGCGGTGGAGGTGCGCAGCAAGGTAATCCTGGGCCCGGTCCAGGGCTGTGCAATCAATAAGGAGTTCGGCATCCATAAGTTCGCCACCACACAGCAGTCACTCCGGGGTCGGTAGCACATGAATGCGGTGGAGGTGCGCAGCAAGGTAATCCTGGGCCCGGTCCAGGGCTGTGCAATCATTAAGGAGATCGGCATCCATAAGTTCGCCACCATACAGCAGTCACTCCGGGGTCGGTAGCACATGAATGCGATGGAGGTGCGCAGCAAGGTAATCCTGGGCCCGGTCCAGGACTGTGCAATCATTAAGGAGTTCGGCATCCATAAGTTCGCCACCACACAGCAGTCACTCCGGGGTCGGTAGCACATGAATGCGGTGGAGGTGCGCAGCAAGGTAATCCTGAGCCCGGTCCAGGGCTGTGCAATCATTAAGGAGTTCGGCATCCATAAGTTCGCCACCACACAGCAGTCACTCCGGGGTCGGTAATACATGAATGCGGTGGAGGTGCGCAGCAAGGTAATCCTGGGCCCGGTCCAGGGCTGTGCAATCAATAAGGAGCTCGGCATCCATAAGTTCGCCACCACACAGCAGTCACTCCGGGGTCGGTAGCACATGAATGCGGCGGAGGTGCGCAGCAAGGTAATCCTGGGCCCGGTCCAGGGCTGTGCAATCAATAAGGAGCTCGGCATCCATAAGTTCGCCACCATACGGCAGTCACTCCGGGGTCGGTAGCACATGAATGCGGTTGAGGTGCGCAGCAAGGTAATCATGACCGGTCTAGGGTTGTGCAATCAATAAGGAGCTCGGCATCCATAAGTTCGCCACCATACAGCAGTCACTCCGGGGTCGGTAGCACATGAATGCGGCGGAGGTGCGCAGCAAGGTAATCCTGGGCCCGGTCCAGGGCTGTGCAATCAATAAGGAGCTCGGCATCCATAAGTTCGCCACCATACAGCAGTCACTCCGGGGTCGGTAGCACATGAATGCGGTTGAGGTGCGCAGCAAGGTAATCCTGGGCCCGGTCCAGGGCTGTGCAATCATTAAGGAGTTCGGCATTCACAAGTTCACCACCACACAGCAGACACTCTGTGGTCGGTAGCATATGAATGCGGTGGAGGTGCGCAGCAAGGTACTCATGACCGGTCTTCAATCTGAAAGCTGCAACACTAACAGAGTTAAAATAAGTGATAACATTATTTCATAAAACAGCTGATTTTAAGTTATATGGTGAAACAATTGTGTTAACGCATAGGTTATGATACTTTACTTATATCAATTGCAATTACTTCATAAAAAGTAACTAAAATAAAGCTTTTCTTCGTTGACCTAAGAAGGAACTGACTTCACTAAGTAGGAGACTGTTATAACACTCACGTAATTCGATAACCTTTATATCGATACTTCCTCGCTAAATGAACTTATAAACTAAAAGTCATGTAGAAGTTTGACATTTAAAAAAGTAACCGAGAAAAGAACCTTTCTTGGACAATATCCAAGCATATACTATATTTTCTTTATTAGGCTCTATTATTTGATATACCGCATATTAGTTTCGTTTGTGTGCCTCGATTAAGTTAATATATAAAGAATGTTAATGCTATAGATATCAATTTTATTGCGTATGAGTAGAAAATTATTAATTTCCAAGGTAAGATAATTTTTTCCTACCCCTTTAGATTACCATTGGGGTTGTACTTTTAGTACTAAGATATCAGTATGCGCTTCCTTTGGTTCTATCTAACTCCAAGTATAGGTCACACTTTATAAGCTTGCATTTGGCTCTTGAGTAAATATTGTGTATTCGTCGTCTATAAAACATCAGGCACGGCCGTCATCCCTCATCGAGGCCTACCCGTCCTAACCCTTAGACAATCTTATTAGCACGCTTCCGTGAACGCCGTATTTACATTCGTTGTTATTTTTACTATACTTTAAAAAGTAATAATAAGTAACAAAATAATGAGTTAACCCTATGAGTCGACTGGAGTCCAAGGGTTGATGTTTTTGAAAATGACCTGCGATTACCTTCACTCTCCCGTCGTCCTCGGCCTCTCACCATAGTATGCAGCCCCGAAGTACCAGCTTATAACATTTTACCTCTACCTGTTTATCTTTCTTCGTTCGAAGTGGTAGGCACCTGTTAATGGATTAGGCAGAGAGTAGCCGTATTTCAGGTATAGGACTAACACAACTGATACAATATCTTCCTAATGCTTTGCTGTGAAGTCTTATCTTCCTGTTTAAATCACGCTTTTTCTATCATTCAATGCAATTATAGCTGTACTGTGTAATCACCTTAAACCTTATTGGATACTTGTCACTAGCCTGGTATCCAATGATACCTCTTTATGAATGAGTATCGTACTTTGCGTAAGATAACCTTATCCGGCGAATTCATACTTCTATTTCTGTCCTTCTTCCAAGGGAGATGAGTCCTTATTATATCCCTACTAATTATTTTCTACACTTTCCTCTCTTATTTTCTACCAGTCAATGTAACTTGTAGCTTGTGAACATTTCTTATTTCTGCCTCAATAGAGAGTACACTCTTCTTTGCACGTGTGAGTATTGATCTTTCTTGAGCAGTTTCTTTCAGGAAGTGTTCGTGGGTTAATCCTATCCAATATCTACCATACCTTCTCTCATCCCTACCAAATACCTTCCAGAAGTAGATTAGGATTTAGTCGTTCTATACGAAACTAATGGAGAATTTAATGTTTTAACATTGCCACATGAGTCTACAATAATCGTTCTATGTTCCGATATTTCTTTGCTTATCATTGAGATAACTTTAGGTACGTGTACATGGAGAATGGACTTCAGGACTGTGACCTAGTACACGTGAATCTATGGTCCAACCCAGAGGTTCCCAAACGTTTTGGGTCTACGACCTCTCCTCTTGAGATAAAATCCTCCCACGCCCCCTTCACTTTACACTATGCAAAAATGGTATGTACATATGAAAAATAATCAAATATTATATATATTTAAAACAATTTATTTATACACGCTTTCACAAGAAACATGATGTAACATTTCAAGTTTTAATTTCTAAGGTAAATTTTCACAAGAGATAAATCTGTTAGTCAGAAGCTTGAGATAGCATTTTTCATACTTGCATGCTTATTTGAGATGGTATTTTAGTAAAGGCGCAACGTAAGTCAATATCAACATCAAGTTTGTTCCTATAATATTAAACATATTTAATTTATCTTATTATTTTCCAAATGGTCTCCAAGGGAGGCGGGTACTCCAGTTTGGGAACTCATGATCTAACCGATCAGATGAGACAGTTTTCATTTCACACACACACACACACACACATATATATATATATATATATACCAGGACATAGTACTCTAATGTATATTATACAAAATGTCGTTGGAGACATAGTCTTGGTCACTCTTCGTAACAATTCAATTACATTTTACTTGTTCAATGACGTCAAATATTTCAGCGCTTCAACGCCTGGTAAAGAAAATAATCTTTAACAATAAATCATCTTACATTTGTAAGGTAATTTAAAAAAGTTCTAGTATTAGAGAAGTTGTGAAATATTTAAATAAATAGGTCAGGACTAAGGGGTGTAAATGTTTATGGACGATAATGCCCGGATGTTGTTATATTGTAACTGAAGTTAAATTTAGTTAGTTGAAGTTTTGGTTTTAACAAAACGTTTTAGATGTAGTAAACGTTGGTATAGAAAACTTCGCGGACTGTTTTGTCTTAAATTTTAGACATGAGTGCAAAGAACGGCGTGCCTAATTCGGCCATCACAAAATGAGCAACTGAAAGTTACTAAAACTAATGAGACACAGCTCGTAGACCGAACGTAACCTCATACTGCAATTAGACTCAACATTCTGACTCAGTTCCCAATATGTAGGTAACCGCGCCGGCTTGTACAGCTATGCCCTGGAAGTCGTAGCGAGTACATGCGGCAATGTGTTGTGCAAAAGTGTAGGAGAGGTGGTTCATAGAGAGGAATGGTCGCAAGGAGTAAGCTGTCTTCTGATTCTACCTCCTTGCCAAAGCACACAAAGATAGATCCTTCAAGTGGACGTATCTTCAGCCTCCTTTGCCTTCACGAATCCATCCTTAAACTCGTGACTCCTGCTTGGGTGACTAGCGTCGGGTCCGTGAAATATCTGATACCATCTCGCAGTGTTGTCTAGAAAAATTAATGATTTCGTTCTGGACATATACACGCTATCAATTTTCATGAAAAACGGATTAGTATATAAACATTAGATTGTATTTACCGTTTTCAGATAAGGCTAATTATCTAGAATGGTTTATTTGTACAAAAGTCTTGCAAGTCATTTCAGATTGACGTTTTTGCATATAAAAGTGGGAAAGCATTTTAAGTATAGCACTCCCTTAGGCAAGTCCATCCAGCAATTATATTTATGACGCGAGTACAATTATAGAAATATGACGTCGTCACGGTTCAAACGTCATATTTCCGAGAGATTGACGAATTGTACCGAAGATTTCCGAAACTCAAACACGGCGGTTAAAGCTTACAGCTGATTTCTTGGCATTATTTCAGGGATTTTTAATATTATGTTGAACTAAAATTCATATTCCAATATGGTTATTTTATTTTATTTTAACAACCAACTTTAATTCTAGTTATGTCGTGCATTAGCTTGATGTACAAGAATTTAAAAAGTGAAAAATTTGATTGACAAAATAATACAATCCATCTTTAACTTCTTATAAAAAGAAGTGTAAAAGAAGGATTTGAAAAGGAAATACAGTACAAATTTAATTTATTCATTCATGCTCTTATCAAAGATGGTATATTTTATAAGAAGAAAATCTGTTGAAAGAAATTTACATGAAAGAAACGATTTTCTACAATTCAACATACTGGGGTCTTCGTTCAATCGAAGTTAGTAAATCACAAGGTTTGGGGATTCATTTCTACAACTTGTTTTTTAAACTGATCACGTCTGAATCTCTGCACTACCTTTAGGGAAACGACTTTCCTTGATTCGGTTTTATTGAACAATATTACTCTTCAAATTGAAACTTGTTTACATTTGCAATCATTTATACTGAGTTCTTTTCTTTATTATTAAATTAAATTTATTATTATTAATTGTTTGTGGTTTATTTAAAATATTCTTGAAGACGTATATAAATATTTTAAAGATGTTTTAAAGAAACAGGCCATTAAATCTAATATCGATTGTAGGGGTTATGGAAAGCATGGTGGGGTTGGAATCGGGATGAGCCCCTATTACCTAGTACGTGATATTTAGTTATAACCATCCTTCACAAGTGCAGGGATCCATTTTGCAGATAGATAGCTCGTGAGACATAGGAAGAGACTACTAACGCATTTGCAGTTGCCTCGTCGACATTTGGAGTGGTGGGGGGACTCGCTGATTCACTGTTTGTCGAGCCTTGCTGCTATTTGTATTGGTGATCCGCCACAACAAATGGGTCTTAATCCCCAATGTGTATGTATGGGAGATAAAAATAGATCTCTCTTGAATGACCTTCCACCTCTACTAATCCGCAAACTCCCCTCGTGCTCATCTTTGTCTCGCGATTTATACACACCCCAATCAAGTTTAAACCTATAGATAAGGAAGGGTATGTGGAATCCTCCGCCTCATGGAGAGTTACGCAATCTCCTCCACGGGCCTTGGTCGGTTACACAGTTCTTAAGATTACAAGATTATATTGTTATACTGTTATAACTGTTATACTGTCACAGTTCTTAAGATTATATTTGTAGTACTAACACATTACCTTTAATATCCTGCTTCGTTTTTCTGGTTCGGACCTATCAGGGATATTACAGGATCTCAGATAAAACAACCTTTACATGAACTACAGCAAACATATAAGTAATTATATTTCAGGTTTAACAATAGAAGTGCATTACATTTACTTTAATAGAGTACAGTGTCTCTTTGTATTAGATTTGAAGATATATTACAATACAATAGACATAAGTCTTTAAATAAATTCCCAAATATATATTCAAAATTTTAAATAATTCGTTAGTCAAATATATTAGACAGATCCTCTCGACACTGGGTGGTATGTAGGATCTTCTCTACACTGGAGCATTGGATCCATTTTGACCGGTAAAAAAAATTGAAAATATACTTTTAGCAAAAGCCTGAACGGATTGAATTATATTTATTACATATAAAAGCACTCTGAATAACTACTTAAGGGCGCTGAAACAAGCAGAGAGCGACCGGATCGTGCAGAGTTGTCTGGTTAGTAATATTGCTCCAGATCTCGGATTTTACTGTCCCTATCTCGGTCCTTATTTTGGACTCAGATTTACTCTTGATTACAAAAAAAAATATATATATATATATATATATATATAATTAAATACAGAACCTCATTAAAATTTTATTAAAAAAAAAGCTGTTTAGTAGGTAACATGTATAATGAGGTCGCTGAAGGTGATAGATTTTACATATCGTTTAATATATTGTATACAATATTATAAACTGCTTTACCTGCGTTTTGTTGATGATGTCACTTTTAGAGAATATATATATGTTTAACTTTGCAACACTGTTTACTGGTATTCACTTATCACTTTCACTATATGTACTCAAACAAGGATCTTACTTGGTATTAATGCAAGTTAACTTTCAAAGATTGATAGTATCTTCATTATCGATCATCACGAACCGGGGGTTGTAATAGACTGCGAGTTGTGTGGAATTTGCGTTGTCACACGGTGTGGTGTACCGTTATTGTTCTATTTTCGGATTCACTGCACTGTGGGATATTTTTAAGTATGTGTTGGGGTTAATTTTGTCTATTAGGTTGAATAATTTATCGTTTTTGGATTTTATTTGTATTTGTTCGTTTATGATATTATTTATATGTTTATAAATTTGTAGTTGTTCTCAGATTGTCGTTTTGATCCATTTCTGTACTTTGTTTTTATTAGGTGTATGTTTCATAATGTGGGGAATGTGTATTTGTTTTTGATGGCGCTTGTAGCTACGTTTGAGTTGTAAGTTTGAGGTTAAAAATTTTTTTAAATGTATTTTTCAATACACGTTTGAAGATGTACCATAAAATTGTCACGACTTTCACCGAATCAGGAATAATATCTACAACTCTTTTGACATGGTTGTCATATTTCTCATCCTAGTTCAGTGGCGTTGTGTTGTGTAGCTGTTGTAGACCAGTGAACTTAGAAAGAATCTTGCCGCTTTGTAAATACCTTTCTGATTTTGGCTATAACATATTGATACTTAGTCAGCCTATCAGTATAATAAGCCAATGTTTCTATAAGTCCATAATGTTTATAAAGTGGTAATAAAAATGTAAGGCCTATATGTAACTCATTTTCTAAAATCAACAAATATCGTACATGACTTTCTTTGGAGCAACAAGATAAATGGTTTTCACGTAATTGACCAGCACGAAATGTTTTAACGACTAAACAGTGTGTATATTGTGCGTGACCAGGTTTAAGCAACTCGCTTATTACGATGTTAGGCTTTATTTATTGGGAAAAAGCAGGAATCATTAAGAATGCATTAGATGTAATGTAAAGGATTCATTTAGCAGAGAGAACAGAAATCATGTCAATGATTTTCCGATGTTTTTCCTATCACCGGGAAATCTCCTATTTAATAATCCTAAAAGGCATAGGTGAGGCGGTTGTATAGTCTGTAAAGACGTCCCTAGAGGGAACGATGAAGTTTGAGAAACTGGCCAGTTGGGCTTGTCGATAATTTAGGGCAACTGAATGGAAGAAGACAGATTTGTACTAACCAGACATATTGCACTTCCAAATTTCTTTAATTAACTTGTAGACATTTTGTGACTGTTACGAAAGAGTGTATGTTAATTTCAAGTATCAAGTAGTACACAAGGGATGACATGATGCTTCCAGACCTTAAAGTCTCCCGTCCATATCATGTATTATGTACAGTTCTTTTACAAGACGTAATAGCGAGATTCTTTGGTGTTCTTTAATATCCGAAATGTCATTTCTTCAATAAGTTTAAGAACACGGTACATTTCTTCTATCAGTCTTATTCCTGTAGGGAGTACTTAGCTATATTCCCTCGGGATTATTCCATCGCTCATTCAACACTTTATTAGATCGATAAAACAGTTTCTTTTTCTGTTTTTTTATTAAGTGAATTCTTCTTTCCTAATATCCGGTGTTTTAGATCAGTTGTTTTAACTTTTCTCTGGTAAAGAGCCTCTTGATAATGTGAATAAAAATAAACTGATGAAACATTTTAGCTAATTTATATTTATAGGAGGAAATAATCTTGTTTAGAGCGTAACTATTAATATATATATGTTACTGTAATCACCCTACATTGGTACATCTTAGTATTTACCTACGTTAGTCGGTTGCAAGTGTAAGGATTTTGTAGGCAAAAGACTGTTTTTGGGCTGTTACCATCAGAGTTTTCGAGTAACTAGGTTTGAAGGTTGGTAACTGTTGGTTTTGGAATTAAAGTAATCACTAGTCAATTTTGTTGCTGGCAAGGAGCGGGATCTTTGATGTTATGTTATGTTAGGTTTGTTTAAAAATCATTTATCGAGTGTAAAACCTAACATTTATTGAATTTCAAATGGTAAAAGTTCGGAGATATATATTTTAGAGTTGATAGAACTTAAATTTTACTGTAAAATGTCGACTTTATGTCAAGTGTTATGAATACGGGCTATAATGGTACAATAAATGATATACGTACATTGCTACATACAAGCATATATATATACAGTAGAGGTTTGATAATTCGAAGTAAGTGGGACCGAGACGCCTCAGAAAAACGAAAACTCGGATTACACGGAAATATATTTCTGTACATCAGAAAAAATGGGGTTTTTAATGAACCCTAATACATTAATTAAGAATGGAAAAATACATTTACAGAACTGTATTGATTACATAAACTAATGTTACTTTGGAATACATTGTTTATCACGGTTTGTACATTTTTTTCGAAAATGTTTTGCTCCACCTGCTTATCAGATTGTTTTCGAGCTGCGGTGTCGCGTCGAGTTGTCCCACAGATGTGAAGCACATCTGTTGGCGTGGAGTCTGTTCAATAAAGTGTAGTGCAGTTTCCAAGGCGGCCGTTTTTTCAACGTGACCAGTTTACCCTTCTTGCGCCATCTCGGTCGAACTTTCAGTTTTACTCTCGTCTTCACTGCCTTTAGTAGTTTCTTATACTACTTCAATAGTCGTAACATGTGTTGTTGTGACTTACGTTCTCATCCACTGACGTACGTTCTGCAACGTCCCCGAGCTTCTCGCCTTGGCACAATTATATATTTATTATATATTTATATATCTACTGCCCACACCGTTTTGTGTACCATGTTAAAATCCCTAAATTTTGTCTTGAGTTCCCGCATAATGGACCACGCCCAAATGCAAGCCTATTCCCGCTGACGTCTACCTTAACGTTTGTATGACCTCCCCTAAGATGGTTGGCAAGTTTGTTGGGTCTGTATATAGTCACACATGTCAGTAAAATAGTCAGCTGGAAAGAAACAACATTTAAATTATTTAAAATTTTTCTCAGGAGACAACTCGTTTGAAGAAACATTAGGCTCTGAATTTTATATATTTATTAATTAATGAAATTTAATTAAAACTGTACTTTGATTTTATTATTATTATTTATCATTTGGAAAAAACTAAAAGTATTATTGGTTGTTCAACACAGGATAAATTCAAATACTGTAAGTTTTTATAATGCATTTAATTACTGATTTTAAACTAAAATAATTATCTTTTCAAATAAAATACATTTAACTCCCTCTCTTTATCTTTACAAATAATTAATTAGAAGTTCGTTATTTTTCACATATTTAAATCCTACATTTCATATATAATTCATTAATTACATTTACACATTTTTAAACAAAATTATTTCCAAATTTAACATAATAAAAAATTTTATCTTCTCATTTCAAGATTGAATTGGTAAATTCACATTTTGTTATAAATAATTTTAAAATGTATATGATTAAATAAATCTGGCCTTCTTGAAAATGATTGGCTTATGGCCAAAACCACTTTGTAAATATAATACTTATTATTTATTATTTAAACATTTTTGTTATAATAATTAATTTTACTACTTTTAACATTTATTTATTTTTCAACATAGAGTGAAGTCATTGTTCAAGTTTAATTGGTAATTTGAATTTAATAAATTTAACTGACTAAATTTGACGCTAATTTGTATATAATAGAGAAAATGACTTGCTAAGGATTTCCCTACCGGTCCTAGAGTCCTTTCGTCTCGATTCCTTGGCCCCTGGACATCGGAAGTTGCCATTCCTGGTCAGTCTATGGAAGTCCTTCTCCATTTTCACATCCCGGAGGCTGAGTCTGAAGCCATCGTCCATGGATGGTCTTAGACGGCGGAAACGTGGTTGTTTTGTTCCATCTGGCCTTATGGTGGTTCTAGGCGCGATCCGACATTACGGCCGTTAGCACCTCGTATTAAAAATTTTTACAGACTGCCTTACAGGTCCCTAAGTTCCTGTATTTATTGCGGCTATGTAACCCTTCCCCCCTGCTCTAAGCTCGTGGCTATCTCCGTTCTTCTGTTCTTCTACGGGCGGGTTGGACAACGTGTTCGATTAAAAATGCATAATTTTGTTATCTGTTTTAGAACACTGAAAAATGTTTATTATTTTAAAATTGCTGTAACTTTTTTGTTATTTAACTTTTTTAAATTTAGTTTTCACTATTGTTCATTTTGGATCTTGCTGGTCATTTCAAAATGTCATTGATAGTTCTACGTGACCTAGTTCTCAAGTTAGCTTTTTTTGGCACTTAGAAAATTCTCACTGCACTCCCGTTTGTCAAATTTAGTTAGTTATTACAGTTTCATGTTATTATAATTTTTAATTTGTTTTAATAATACTTATTCAAAATTTTACTGAACTCTTGACTCTCGACAACGTTTCCTTACACCATAAATTAAAACCTGATTATTTAAATATTAAAATTGTTATTTAAAAAATAGGAAATTATTAATTTCTCAATTTGGACGGCCTTCCAGACCGTTACAGTTGGTATCATCGACAATTTAACATCCTGGAAATTTCTTGATAAGAAATAAAGGTTAAATCTCTTTCTCCTTGTGAATCAATGACACAGTCTTTTGTTTTATTATGACTCAGGAAGTTTTTTCCATGACTTACTTAATGTTTCTTAATTTATTTTGTTCCGTGATTCGGCTTTGTAGTACATAAATTCCTTCAATATATATTTTTTTTGAAACCCTACAACGCTTTCTTTCTTTT
>JBAIZL010000011.1:3139235-3144235 GCA_036971475.1 Prosapia bicincta | reverse complement strand
AATCCGATCCAACTAGACGCCATCAATCACAAGTGGAAAGCAGGTACCATAGTAGCTTATGTGTTTACATCATACGTGTCGGGCTGGGTGTGTTTTGCAACAGATAGGGGCGAAAGGGCGCAATTGATTGTTGAGTTACGGATTACTGCGGGCGGCGTATTGAGCTCAAAATAACTCGCGGAAGGTGAAAAGTTTATAATAGAAAGCCTAAATAAAGCCTATGTTATTATATATTACGCTTTGTATTATTGTTCACAATAAAAAACTTTTTGCATATTGGAAGACAGGTTTATGATGAAGTAAATTTAATTAATCATTTATTTTAATAAATAAATCCATTTCTACATTCCAATATACAATAATGTTTGAACTAAAAGGAACAATTTCTGTAAACAAAAAAGTAATATAAACAAAAATAGTAAAAAGTAATTCCTACTTGGATTTAAAAAAATATATATTAGTTACCTTTCAAAAAAATAATTACAAATAATATAAATAAAGTAGTACCAACTATGCGTTAAAACAGCTGTTTTACCACATTACTTATAACATAAATTCAGCTGTTTTTTTTAAATCGTATGTTCTCACTTATTTTATGCCAAATGGGACGAAATAACAGTATTGCATATTTAGCCCCTTTTATGAAATGTTTTTCTCCCATATAAAACTATAATTAATTCAATAAAATAATTTAATGAAATAATATTTGATAAAAAACTGTATTAACATCAAGTATCTTTCACTATAAATTTTAAAAAAATATTTGAACTTAAGTGAATGAATAAAAAATATTTTAATATCTATTGAAAATTTGTAGGAAATATATATTTTTGAGATTGTAAACTAACAGTAGGAAGTAAAAAACAATATTTGCTTTAATAGCATTACTTTATAATGTAACATCTTTGACGCTTAAAAAAAAAAAGAAACTGTTGTCGAAAGTTGTACGGAGGAAGAGTGAACGGCAATGAGGAAGATTGACAGATGAAAACGGTAAGTGACAGACATAAGGGTGGCACATGGAGAGTAGAGACGTCGACTCAGTTGATATTTGATTTTACAGAGGAAACGAGTATTGGTTAGAATGGTGCAATTGAGATCTATAAGGGATTTGCTTAGCAACATGTGGAATGCTAAAGAGCAATAATTACAATATGTACCATGTACAACAGATTTGCAATATATTCAGTTGTAATTTGAATGCAGAGATAAAATTACAATAAGAACATCTTACAGTGAACTTACTGTAATTTACCTTGTATGCACATTCCATATAATGTTACTGAAATAACGAATAACAAAAATAAAATGATGTTTATTTATAGCATGTTTCATCGTATTCTTACATCTGTAGGAGAATGCAGAGAAAAAGAAATATTACAGAGATGGTTGCTTTAGAGTATGGTTTTAGGACGAATTTATTACGCAATTTAAATACAGATGAAAGACGATTCACCTCTCCACACAAGTCCTCATTTAACGTTGCAATGTACTCCTCGACAAATAGTAATTTGGCTCTTGGCAGATTTGTTCTAGCGAGAGAGGTGGGATTCAAGTGAAGAACAGCTGTTTGACATTCTTGTTAGAGTACTGGGCATTGCTACCATCAAGGTCACTCGTACGTGTTATCGCAACTCTCCTTTATCATAAGATATAAAATGAATAATTTAATTGGGCAGTGGATTACTTTTGTTGCTCATGCAACTGTTTGTCTAGTTAGCCACTCGAATTAGAGGCTGGAAACTTTACTTACAGGCCTGTATTTTCCTTGGAAACCTGCCGGGTATTATAAAATATCTTTTACATATCAGATACTAAAAAGTTAATTGTTATAAAAGAATATTGTAACGTAATGTAAAGTAACTGATCAAGTGAGATATTCTTTTAGAACTTGAGAAAGACAGGAAACGTAATTCTCAACCGGTCATTTAAAGCAAACTGGGAAGGTCATGCCACCGACAAACCGCTGCTGCTATATTATCACTCCTATCTGCCAGATACTTATTTTGTAAGGTGTTACTTGCGTGCAGAACCAAACTGTAACGAGACGTGCCCTCATGGTGGCGGGAGCTTAACTCCAACACCGCAGGCACGTCGGAATCATGTAACGTGACCTAACTGCAAATTCACTGTTAGTATTGTTGCTACTCTTCGCTGATTACATGTTATGTAAGCCGTTACTTGCGTCCAGAACCAAACAGTCACGTGACGCGACCTCAGTGTGGCGGGAATTTAACTCCATCACCGCAGACACGTCGTGACAACGCGACGTGACTTCTCTGTAAATGCACTGTTTGTATTGTTGCTACTCTTCGCCGATTACTTATTATGTAAGCCGTTACTTGCGTGCAGAACCAAACAGTCACGTGACTTGTCCTTAGGGTGGCGGGAGTGTAACTCCACCACCGCAGACACGTCGTGACAACGCGACGTGACTTCTCTGTAAATGCACTGTTTGTATTGTTGCTACTCTTCGCCGATTACTTATTATGTAAGCCGTTACTTGCGTGCAGAACCAAACAGTCACGTGACTTGTCCTTAGGGTGGCGGGAGTGTAACTCCACCACCGCAGACACGTCGTGACAACGCGACGTGACTTCTCTGTAAATGCACTGTTTGTATTGTTGCTACTCTTCGCCGATTACTTATTATGTAAGCCGTTACTTGCGTGCAGAACCAAACAGTCACGTGACTTGTCCTTAGGGTGGCGGGAGTGTAACTCCACCACCGCAGACACGTCGTGACAACGCGACGTGACTTCTCTGTAAATGCACTGTTTGTATTGTTGCTACTCTTCGCCGATTACATGTTATGTAAGCCGTTACTTGCGTCCAGAACCAAACAGTCACGACACGCGACTTCAGGGTGGCAGGAGTTTAACTCGTGACAACGTGGCGTGACCTCCCTACAATTGCACTGTTTGTATTGTTGCTGCTCTTCGCCGATTATATTCAACTGTCCAGCTTTAACAACTGTCATGAAACTTTGAGCAAGTAGTTTATAAATTACTGTTTTATATACTATAATTTTCTATTATTTCAAAATCTTTTATATTTAAGTTATAATAACTAAATGATATTTCTCATAAATATTTTACATTTCTTTAAGTAAAGTCAGCAGGGCATGGGGAGCAGATACATATATATTAAGGAATTTTTATTTGTCCTTTGTAAGATCAAAAATCATGTATTGTTGTGAAGTTTGGGGTGGAACAGCTGAAACTCATATTCGAAAATTACAAATATTACAGAACTCATCTCTGAGGATTTGTTTGGGTTGTCCAAAAACCACAAGTATACAGTCTATGGAAATTGAACTGTCAGTCATGCCCTTTGACTTATATATAAAAAACAGAATGTAGAAGAAACATTTTCAGATGAAGGCAATTTCACTTAACACTCTTTCTAACATTGCATTGGTAACTAACATCCGACAGTCACTGTTCTACCACCATAATAAACCCTGCGAATCATTAAACACAATGGAATCAGAAAAAATTCCAGTTGTTTTGGAACAACAACCCTGGCTTCGAATCCCAATAAAAACCAATCTTGAAATTCCTGGTTCACTCACAAAAGAAGATTCACCTCACCTACTAAAATCTGTCGCTATGGAATTGATAAACACCACATATAACAACTTTGTAAAAATCTACACAGATGGTTCCGTTGATAAAGAGAACCATAGGGGAGGTGCAGCTTTTCATTGTCCAGAATTAAACGAGGATTACTATGTGCCCTGCGATTCCTCTTCAAGTATGAATGCTGAATTGATAGCCTTAAATGCTGCTTTGGTTTTTAGCAATACTATGGATGCACAGAACATCTGCATTCTTACCGATTCCAGGTCGGCCCTTCAAGCCCTTCAAGTACAGCACACTACAGACTACCATTTTCGAACATCTGAAATAACTAAATTGTTAAAAAACTTAGAACAGAAAAATATTGTATTTCAATGGATCCCCAGTCATTGTGGTGTTCCTGGGAATGAGGAAGCTGACAGATCTGCCAAGGCGTCTTGCAACTTGTTTCCATCTCCTGAAAGTTGTTACTCCTTAACTAATTGCAAAGAGGCAGTTGATAAAGAATCTCACATCTGTTGGAGAAAGAAATGGAGAGAATGCAATACTGGGCGCGAATATTATTCATTACAAAAACAACCTAATGATCCAAAGATCTTCAAGTCATTATCACGTTCAGTGGCATCTTTTGCGGCACGAGCTCGTATGGGACACATTGTCACCAATACATATTTGAAAAGGTTTCATATTACTAACGACTCTATCTGTGGAGTGTGCAAGCAAGAAGAGGAAACATTAGAGCACATACTTTTGAAGTGTCCTGTAACAGCAGCAACAAGGAGTCCCTTGATAAAGCAACTAGGACGGGAATGTACCCTGGACAGAATCTTGAAAGAAAGTTGTTTCTGGTCATTGGCAGAGTGTGTGTATAGGAGACATCGAGCCATCGAGGCCAACCTTGGAAGCTCGTAATAAGAAGTAAGAAGTAAGTTAAGTAAAGTAGTACTGTAAGTTTCAGGTGTTATGACGTGCTATTACTCATTTATTTAGAGATTTAACTTAGCCAGAAAATTATTTATTCACAAAATAACCACGAGGGCCAGTGCAAGCATTAATCTTTTATACATCATTGAGAGAATTCCCACAGTTGTTATATTAACACTGTTACTATAGATAGTCAATGAATTTAATTTTTTTTACAACACAAATTTGTGAAGATTTCTGCTTGGAATTTATATTCTCTAATAGTATTTGCAAGTACATCACAATAGTTAATCAATTTTGTTACGAAAAGCTTTTGAATATTTACTTATAAAATTGTACTCCGTTTAATGAATGAAACCTTTTCATTATTTTAAATAAATATTAAAGCTCATGTAACCTATATATTATTATTGTATAATGATGTGCAATTGCTGTACGACTCTCAAACGCTGTCCTACATTAAAAATCCCGTCCCCTTGTAGTCCATTAACCCACA
>JBAIZL010000011.1:3101735-3124235 GCA_036971475.1 Prosapia bicincta | reverse complement strand
ATTCTTGAACGGTTTTCGCTGTCGCTGCGTTTGCTGTGTCGTCTGCGAAAGTGGCCGTGATGACGTTGGCTGTTTGCGGAAGATCACTGGTGTACAGCAAGTACAGGATTGGTCCCAATACGCTGCCTTGTGGGACTCCAGCTTGTATTTCCTTGAAGTCAGAATACGTAGATTCGTGGTTTACTCGAAACAGTCTGTTCGATATGTACGATTTCAGTAGATTCACAAACTGGGCTGGCAGAAACATGTTGAGTTTGTGAATCAAGCCTTCATGCCAAACTTTATCGAAGGCTTGTGAAACATCCAGGAAGACAATCGAGCAGACCTCCTCACCTTCCAGAGCTTTTTCAATGATGTCAATTAGTCGATGCACCTGTTCCACCGTAGAGTGTCCTCGCCTGAATCCAAATTGATGGTCGGGCAATAAGTTCTTTTCCACGATGATAGGTTTAAGCCTGTTGAGAAGCAGCTTTTCAAAGAGTTTTGACATTATAGGTAGAAGTGATATCGGCCTATACGACTTGACCTCTGTTGCTGTTTTGCCGGGTTTCAGGATCATGATCATCTCCGCCACTTTCCATGTTGCAGGGACGTGCATAAGTCTAAGGGACGCATTAATTAATAATAAAAACATTTTTAGTCCTTTTGTTGTCAGTTTTTTCAGCACTAGTCCTGTGATTAAATCGTATCCTGGTGCTTTCTTCGGGTTCAAGTTGTATTTTAGTTCTCGTTTAAGCTCTTTTAATGTCACTTTTTTAATAATTTTAGACTGATTATTAGTGTTTAGGTGAAGTTCTTCTTCATTCGTGGCTTCATTCGGCTTGAAGATGTTTTCCAGATGATCTCCAAACGTGTCAGCTTTTTCTTGGTCCGATCTTGCCCATTCATTGTTCTCTTTCAGGATGGGTGGTACATGATGGATTTTCCTTTTCAGTCTTCTCGTTGTTTTCCAGAGGGAATAGTTAGTGTTTTTGTCTGCAGACAGATTCTCGAGGAAGGAGTTTTCAGAGTCTTCTCTCAGTTGGTGAATCAATCTTTTGATTTGTTGGGATTCTCTATTGAAATGATTTTTAACGACGGGATCTCTTGTACGCTGCCATTTTTGCCTGGTTCTTCTTTTGTTCTTTACTAGGTTTCTTACTTCCATAGGGTAGTTGTATCCAGGTGTTTTATGAGTAATTGTTCTAGTGTTATCCCACACTGCTTGTTGAATAAGACTGGTAAATTTTGTCACCGCCTCGTCAAGATGATCCCCAGTAGACAGATCAATGTCGAGGGTAATTCCCTGATCTAGTTGTAATTTAAAACTTTCCCAATCCGTAGTTTTATTGCATAAAGTCGGTTTCGCTGGCTTTTTGATGATAGTTTCGCTCAATGTCATGATGATCGATGAGTGATCCGAGTCCAAGTCATAGCTTTCCTCCAAGGTAATGAAATTTGCCGCAAATTTTCTGGTTATGAAAAAATCCAGAACGTCTGGGGTCTTGTTTCTGTCTGTAGGCCAGTAGGTCGGTTTCCCAGTTGAATGTACTTTACATCCAGTTTTTTCTATTGCATTTTTAAGTTCTCTCCCTTTTGTATTATCCAATCGGGAACCCCATAGGGAATGTTTGGCGTTAAAATCGCCTCCAAGGACGAATCTCTCTCCTAGATGTCGGATTATCATTGTGTAATCGTCTTCTTTTAGGTTATGTTTCGGGGGGAAGTAGACTGCTCCCACTTTGAAGTTTTGTTTCATTGACGAAATGCTTAACACTGTCAGCTGAGCTTCCTCTTTTCGAATGTTGAGATCCTCATTGTACTTCAGGTTGTTTTTGATGAAGATTGCACTTCCTCCATGTGCCCGATTGTCTGGGTGAGTGGTATGGTGGGTATTATATCCATTTATTTTAATGTATTGTTGGTTAGAGAGATGAGTCTCTGAGATGAAACAGATGTCAATTTTATTTTCATAAAGGTAGAGTGAGAATTCTTCTTTGCTGTTTAGAATGCCGTTTGCATTCCAGGTACCAATACGTATGTTTGTATGATCCATACTTATTTTTTGGATTTGTTTTTATTGGCTGGAATCTTACTCCCGAGGGCATTTAATTTGTTTGATAGCGTTCTGTTTGATCTCTCTAAGGTCTCAAACTTCTGCATCATGCTTTTCATCATACTCAGCACCTCATTGCTGTTGGTGTTTTGATTAGTAGTGATGTTTTGCTCATTTGTACTTTGTCTGTTGCTGCTCAGTGCTTGGGCATAAGTCAGGTTTTTGGCAGTTCCTGGGTCTGTCAGTTTCTGTTTCCTTGCCGCGTTTCCTGCTGTTTCAGTGTGTACTGGTTTTTTGATGAGCTTTTCACGCATTTGTTGGAGTTTGATTGGTACTTCACATCCCCTGTAGTTGGCCGGGTGGTTACTTCCACAGTTAGCACATTTGGCTTCTACATTTCTAGGTTTCGTACAATCTATAGTAGGGTGCTTGCCTGCACATTTAACACATCTGTGAGTTTTGTTACAGAAGTTTTGTGTGTGCCCGAACCCTTGGCATCTCTTGCACTGAGGAATCATTTTATTTATTCTCAACGCTTCAATTGAGATCTTCATGTTACAGATGTATCTGATTTCATAAATCCTTTTCATTTCAGTTCTGGGACTAAAAGTTAGCATGAAGAGAGGAAGTTTTTTATATTGCTTCTCACCTTCTTCATCTCTAGTGACCCTAAATTTTTGCTTAACATCACAGATTTCAAATCCTTGATCCAAGAGATCACTTTTGATACCGTTTTCACTTGTTGAGACATGTAGGTTTCTCGCCATCACTTTAATGCACCTTTCTTGCTTATTTTCGAAAGAGTACCATTCAAATCCTTCCAGTTTCATTATCTCTGTCACTTTTCTATAGTCATCACTGTTATCAACATTTATTTTCACTTTATTGTCACTCATGCACATAAGTTTATGGTTGATGCCATATAAGGCTTTGTTCAGTAAGGATATGCTGTCAGTGCAGATGATCACTGGTGGTGGTTTAACTGCTTTGGTGGTTTTTTTCTGTTGGGTTTGGTCTTTATTATTGTAATTTTTCTTTGGGGTGGCAGATTTGGTTCTTTTTCTGTTTTCGTTAAGTATCCACTCTGTTTCTCCTTCTACCATTTCCTCTTCTTCATCCCAAGTAGGATACTTAAAGGGAGAGTAGGGCCCGGAGCGTTCTTTATCCAGGGCTGGATTACGTTCCACATTTAGTTGGGTACTTACAGCGCGTAGGCTGAAGTCTTTATTTTGATTTTCCCCTTGCAGTGTTGCAATTACATTATTAGCCTGCATTAATTGATTCTCTAGTGTTTTCACTTGGCTCACTAGGAAGTTAACTTGCTCTTGAAGAGCGTGGAGCTGTTGTTCTGGGGACATATGTGGGCCGATTGATTGATTCATCGGCACAAGTGCCTGCGTCATAGATGTATTCTGCACAAGCATTGTCGGGTCTTGACTGATTGGCTGAGTCGCCGTCATTCGTTGCTGCGCTTGAAAATTATTCATAAGGATCTTATTACTAAGGCTAGCATATATACGGTTACTAGCCGTGTCACAGAATAAAATGTTTGTGCTTTATCAGCACTATGTCCGGTCATATAAAATTATTACTAAACATAATTTGTCCAAGATTGTTCATTAATTTTAAATAAAACTTATAAATTAACTTATATTTGCTCGCCAGAATTTAATGCAGAACAATATGCGTCTATAACATTACTCAACGAATAAAGTTTGCATTATTAGACCTATTATCTAAACTTAGCTGCAATAAAGCCAGTCCAAACATATAGCACAAGCCTTATCTCTTTCTTCTCTTATCTGCTCCACTCACAAACATCCGCACTCCACGAGAGTCGAACAGAGACTGTTCCTTTTTTTATTCGTAAAATATTCTTTATAGATTTTTGATTACAGTTGGTCCTTTGAAACCCCTCTTTAATAGAAAAATTTCTGTTGTAAAAGGCCTTTTGTCTTTCTTTTGTTAAACTGATTATAAATGTAATCTGTTACAAAGCTATCTTCTCTTAAAAAGTAGATTCAATGCGTTCCTGTTTGTTTAATCGTCAACCTTTAAGTTTAAACCCTAATGGTTTTTTTAATGTAATAATGCCGGCGATTGTTAAGGGTAAAATGATTAACTAAAACAAACCTTCCATACAAACAACAATACAGAAGGCTGTGAAACAACTGCAGTGTGACCGTGATAATATGAGGTAAACAAGTCATATATATATATATATATATATATATATATATATATATATATATATATATATATAATATGAACAATGTAAATATATATATTTGGGAAGAATGTGAACTAATAGTAGAAATTAGAAAAAAATGCTTTCATTATTAAATTAATTCGATTATTTTATATAATATTAGTAAAATAAAATTTAAAACATATTTTTACATATAAAAAAATAAATATTTAACAGTGATAAATTTCAATTTTCTACGTTGAAATTCCAGAGATATGTTTCAATGTTTATTGCATTAAAATTACAATTAAATATTTACGTTATAAATATTTAGCAGCGGTTAAAAATATAATTTATTGACTACAAAAATCGTCTGATTCATTACTCACGTTTCATAAACACGATTAGATGGGGGCGAAAGTTCTCTGAAAGACAGTAATAGTCCCAGTGAGGAAGCAATAATTGTCTTCAAAGTGTCAAACTGTCAGGGAAAGAAGTTGTACAACTTTTATCATTAGTTTTCTTGGAGGCGTGTGACGTCACAAACGTATTCTTACACCGAAATATTCAACACTTACATTTATACGTTGTAGTCGTTGTTCATATGTTTAATGAAAGGACAATATATATATATATATATATATATATATATATATATATATATGTATATAGTTTTTACTATATAAAATTTATTTATATATATTTATATATATTAAATAAATTTAAGATATACAAATTTAAGTTATTAAATAATCTTTTATATTCAATTAATTATTCAAAGTTTGCCCTTCGTTGGCAAACAGTTAAAAAATATCATCAGTAATGAACCGATTCATCAAATTAACGTTGGAACTGTTTGCCAAAACAAAGCTTTGAATAGTTAAGAGTATTAAATAATCCTTTTTTTTATACACCAGTTGTTATATATATATATATATATATATATATATATATATATATATATTCACACACACACACACACACAAACCGACATTTACACAACAAATCCATCAAATATGGGACACGTTTTAAGAAACTTATGTGTAATACATATAATATATGTTATAATAATTTTTTTATTAATATGTAAAATATAATGCAGTATATATTACCTGGATTTACATAGCAAATTCAAATAATAAAATTAAAATCTTTAAAAAGCGAAACACTACAAAATAACTAAGTTAATCTATCACCACTGTCTATCTGGTACGTTTAGGTATATATGTTTTTAAAAATATAAACTTACGAACTTATGCTAACCCAAACACTTCTGGAATATTGTACATTAGGATGGATGCCAATTCTCGTGTCACTTGGTTAGCATTCCTTAGAAAATTTTATTTTGTTTTGTTTTCTTTCAGAATACCCCTCACAGTCCGATATTTTTCAGCTGTTGGGAAATATAGAGCTCTGATTATAAAGTAAGCTCGACGTTGTGTGTTTAGTGATGTGAGGTTATTTCAGTTTTGAAAAAATCTATTTTATGGAATGACAGAACCACATTTTATAAAAGCTTTGCCAGAACCCTCACTTTTTACTTAGGTATATAATTTTTTTGATACGTTACGTTTTATATTGTGCTTATTTCTAGGTTATAGTACAAACTTTACTCCTTTTACTGGCGAGCATTTCGCAGATGGCTTAACCGAAAGTATGTGGAAAATCCACTTAATTATAATTGGGAGTAATAGCTTAGACATTTATGACCTGCTCAAGACAAGAAATTCTATCGCCAACCGCTTTTTATTAGCTCATGTACAGGCAAACCCCTGTGTGCTGACTGAGTACACACACATACACACATACACACACACACACACACTCACACACAAACACACACACACACACACACACACACAGACACACTCTCACACACACACGCACTCACTCACTGACACACACACACACACACACACGAGCGCGCGCGCGCACAATTTAGAAAATAGTTTTAATTGTTAAGGGATACATAAAGTACTAAAAGGATTCCAATATATTTAATTATATAAATCTATATGTATATAATTAATAAATAAAAATGTTTGAAATACAAGAATAGTAGTATAATATAGGTATAGGAATATAGTGTAAGAACTCTTTTATCTGAATTATTTTTGTTCATTAACTATAAACTTGTGCTCTTGTTTCATTAACAAGAAAACGTATTACCATTTTTAGTATATTTATATTATTTGTTTTCTAATATAACAATCAATAACAACTTAGGGTATTTAAATACATTACGAAATATTGTCTGAATATTGTCTTAAAACAACTAAATAGAAAAAATGAAATTGCAAAAATATATGATAGAATTTGTTTTGGTTTAGTTAGGTAGATACTGGAATGTACATATCAAACAATAATAGTATAAATTTGACTAATATTTTTAATGAAATCAAATTCATAATAATATCGAACTAACTTATGAAATGGAAGTAAATAATAAAATAAAATATCTAGATTTGCCAATAATATGAAAAAAAGAAGAATTTGAATATATGATATGCGTAAACCAACACAAATATACAAAATTATATCAAATATTTCTAATCATCCAAATAACAAAATAATTGGCTGTTTTATATAACTTATGATATAGAAAGCGTAAAATACCCATGAATGACGAAATTAAATATGAGAAAAAAAGTAATGTATCAAGTTGCAAAAGAAAACGATTATAAAAGAAAACTGTTGATACACCTAATTATAATAATTTAAGAAACAACATAATAATTTAATTCACAATAATAATAATAATACAATATGGACCTAATTTTCATTTACTGGTAATGAAATAAAAAATATCTCCAAATTATTTAAAAATGTATATATATTAAAATTGCTTACAAAATTAATAATAAAACAATAAGCATAATAATTAATGATAATAACAATAATAAAGTAATGAATAAAATAAAATAACAAAATACAATTAAAATATCAAAATATTTTAAATCAAAATAATAAAATATAAAATTAAAATGAATAAAGGATTTGTATATAAATTAGAATGTAATAAAACCCATATAGGTGAAACCAAGAAAAAACGTAAAGAAAGATATAAGAAACATTCAAAAGCTTATACAAAATCAAAAATATACAAATTAGATCTTGCAAATCGTTGTATAAATAATAACCACACTTTCCAAATAATGGAAATATGAAACTTATAACAGACGTTAGTTGAGTATTAATAATGAACATATGTAACGCATTCGAAATATGTAAATATAAAAATATTACCATTTTAATTATTAAACAAATACATCCTAAATTTGATAATATATTCAATGTTTATAATGTTACGGCTACGAAATAAACTTGACAATTTGTATAAATTTGGCAACAATGGAGCAAACTCTATATGGAGTTATTATTGTTAGTTGTAAATAAGTTTTGCCACCACTCAGTGCAATAATGTTTTCCATCACTCAGTGCAATAATTTTTTCCACTACTCAGTGCAATAATTTTTTCCACAATTCAGTGCAATAATTTTTTCCACCACTCAGTGCAATAATTTTTTCCACCACTCAGTGCAATAATTTTTTCCACCACTCAGTGCAATAATTTTTTCCACCACTCGGTGCAATAATTTTTTCCACAACTTAGTGCAATAATTTTTTCCACCACTCAGTGCAATAATTTTTTCCACCACTCAGTGCAATAATTTTACCTTGTGTGATACACAAAATTACATGTAACGACTGCAATGCATTTTACATAGGGAAAACAACCAGATCATTTAAAATAAGATTTGAAGAACATTACAGAGCATTCAAAAATAAAAGTACTAAAACATCAAAAGTAGCAACGCAATCTTAATATCACATGAAATAACAAATTACGAAAATAACCTAACCAAACTCGCAATAAATAATAACCCAATAGAACTAAACTCACTAGAAAAATACCACATTTATAAAAACATACACAACAATTTAATGAACCTACAGACAACATATGCACACGATTTACTATTTAAAAATATTATACACGAGGTTCAAGAAGAAATATGTGTGACGTCAACAAATACCAACATCACGGACCAAACATTCACATCCGAAAAATAGAGAAAAATAATCAGTGATTCGACAATGGTCAAGTGACCGAAAGGTACCTCATCGCATAAGGTAAAATTATTACACTTAGTGGGGGGAAAATTATTTACAAGTAATAATAATAACTTCATAAAGTCAGTGCGACGGAAAAATAATGGACAACGTGAAATATCACGATATATATATATATATATATTATACACACGCACACACACACACACACACACACACACACACATATATATATATATATATATATATATATATATATATATATATATATATATATATAAAACCTAACGCCGTTTGGGTAACTTTCAATGTAACAATTTTATTTATTCAATGATTATTTTAATTATTAGGACTCGGTTTTGGGCGTCACTTATGTCTGACAAGAATGAAATAATTATTTATAATGTTGTTTTATGGATTAATAAATGAGATTGGCAGATCAACAAAAAAATTTAATGTTCAAAGATGTTGAGAAAGTTTTTTTATTAAAATTTGAGGGTCACCTGTTCGTAGCTCGTGGTCCTGACGTTCCGTCTGTTGCACTATAGTCACAATCATTTTCCGACGAATTACTTAATAATCACTAACCTTACTATCAACGCCTAGGTTGCTACTTTCGCCGATTTACTTAATATTCACTAACTGGAGGTAACTTGATCGTCGTCTACTCTCCTTGAACGTTGCTGGATGACATCCCTTTTTCGATTTTCCTCACATCTAACTCTTGAACCCTTTTCCCCTTCCCTCCCAATTTAGGCCCAATCGCATTTCTTAATTTCAACTTTTTAACGTATATTTTGAAATTTAACGTATTTTTGTAACTGACTTTTTCTTAACGGTACCAAGTTTATTGAACGCCCTTGCGTCTTAAAACTGGCAGCCTCTTTTTGGGAATTCATGGTACACTATAGTAATAATACTGCCAGTTTGGCCTTGTACATTGTAGTCTTAATTTTACAAACCTAATTTATAGTTCTCTTTAGAGTCCCTGTTAACATATCATATTATAATATATATATATATATATATATATATATATATATATATATATATATATATATATATATATGTATATATATATATATATATATATATATATATATGTATATATGTATGTAAATATATATATATATTTATTTATTTGTTCTAATAAAAAAAAATGTAAAAACTGTAAGAAATAGTTTAATGCATTTGATTTAAGTAAGCTATTTTTATACATTATTCATTTTATATTAAAATTTGTCATAACAAACATATCTGATATTTACAGCTAATACACTGTGTACTAAGTATTCAAAGCAGACATTTTTATTCGCACGATGACAATTTTATTTATAGAATAACCAAATTTGTAAACGTTACCAAAGGAATACTCGTAATTACAAAATTATTTTATATTTAAAATGTATTGTTTAATTTTAGCAAATGAGCCACTGAAATTTAATTATCTGTCTAGGCGTTGTTGAATGACACCCACCGCTGCAAAGTATCAACATTGAAATTCCATTGTCATTTAAACTCCAGCCAGGAATTCGTCCCTTCCCTATGCATTATTGTTCTGTCAGAATCCATACAGCGTTGTAGTGGCGTACGGTAAGTTTGAATCAACATATTGGTGTATTGTCTGTGGAGGGCCTTAAAAACAAAATATGTACAGTTTTACTATTTTAATTTTAACACTAGAGCTCCAATCTCGGTGAACTGAACAGTTGGTTATTAAACATATTATAATATAATTTCGAAATTGGAATAGGCTATTGCACGAGACTTTGTTTTTTATTTCTTTTTAAATAATTCAAAATCCAAGGAGATGTATTTCAATACACCTCAGCCCACGTTGATATGATACTTCTTTTATGCAGACAGAGTAAAATTTTAAATAAACATACTTTGTAATTTATGAAACATATTTACTTCATTTTAAGAATGTAACCGACATTCAAACCTTTTTTAGCGGGAATATTTAGCTGAAAATTGACGGATACGGATATTATATACAAAGCTTCATTACGGAAACTTATATAAACTTTTTATGCTTGCTGTCTGTCGCTGTTAAGTTTGCCTCTGGTAGGCCTCTGTTGGTATTCTCGATAAACTGAACGGTTGGTTAGGAAATGTGTATAGTGTAGTTTTACAATTTGTATATTGCATGATATTTTGTTTTTAATAGTTTAGTAAATTATTCAGAAGCATTCTTTAAATAATTTTAAATAATATATTTCTTATGATGATGTACTCCTTTAAATGATGTACCCAACATTCAAAAATTTTCTTAAGCCTGATATTCAGTTCTAAAGTGACGGAGACGGGTAATATATACAAAGCCCTTCCCGATAATATATCGTCAGCTTTACCACGAAACCCTATGTAAACTTTTCATATATACTGTCTACCGCTGTAAGATTGCCTCTGATAGACGGGTTGGGGTACGGACGAATGGTCGATATGACGTAAGGGGTTTGGAATAAAGCAATGTGATGCCATAGCTACGCTCGCTACTATACTGTAATAGGATGTTAACCACATAGTTCTATGCATTTATGGTTAGTGAAGGTAACAAGTTCTTTCTCCTATCGCTACGCATCCTTGCGTTAAACTACAGTCACAAAAAAATAAAGACTCCGTGAGGACTATCTATAAGGAAGGACTAAAGGCTGTAATAAGACTGATCTTGCTAAAATAGATTCACATAAATATATTTACTCTTAATCCGATCAATTTACGATTACTTTACTTACGCAACCTCCAATTTACGCATATTTTTTAAGCGTATAAGAGGCTATTTCAAGTCGTTTAAAGTGTAAAAGGATTAGGTTTAAGAGAAGGGAGATCGTAGGTATAGTATGGCTACGTAACCGAGCACTTTGCCTTGCGAGATTTATCGTGTACTACCACTTCTGAAAACATCTTACATATTTAAAATGCTCTATACATCATCAGGTTTTGGGTCCGATATGTATAAAAATATTTCAAGATTATTTGTTACTTCAAAGTGAAGCTAATTTATCATCGAATTATCTAATACTGACCGTCTCATGCAAGTTTGTGTTTCTGACAGTCCTTATCATGTTTGTAAGAAAGTATTTATACTGACAGTCTACCACCTGTCTCGCCTACTACGATCGCTCAAGACCAAGTGCACGGTTACGTGGTACGCACTGTAGGTAGCTTGTGTGCCAGTCACTCACATTTAAGCCTCTTAAAAGACTGTAAAAAATTTCCAAACCGGTGTCTATGGGTCAAGATCAGTATACATTTCATATTTTTAGATATTTTTGTATTACTTTACAAGTTCTGGGAGAACACTGATCCATCAGTCGATAGATTTAATTCCCTACATCGCCAACAAGCTAAATGGATTAAGTGCGAGTGGATGCCACGATAGGAAACAGGGCGTACTGCGGTTGGCCAATCGCTCGACGTTTAACCAGCGGAGTTACCGCTCTCTGTAAATACAACCGACTAAACTGGTTTGGGGCTTACACGGCTTTTGTGATTCAAAAAATCCGTTTTGTTTATTTCCAATTAAACGCTGACCGTATGCGTTAATTTTGTACTCCACTAAAGCCGCTTCTAACGTATATAAACAGATGTATTCCTGAAAACAAATATATTCCTGTTTATGTATTTTGTTCGTTATTCATTTGGAATTAAATTGTTGAACACAATTTAAATAAACACCAATAGAAAGTGGGGTTCGGTCAGTTTTATCTAGAGATAGGGATGATTACATAAAGGGAAGGGAACAGTCAACTGGCCTACCACAAACAAGGGGTTATTTTACAGTTTGAGAGCTAGTAGTAATTCCGTTTTTTTTAAACCTCTTACTTTGAGAGTACGATGTACACTCATCTATTAACACTTTTGTGTTTGTGTATCCCGTACATAGTAGAACTATCTCCCTTTGTTTTCAAGCTGTGTTCAGATTTTGTATTCTTTTGGACCACAGTCTAAAAACTTAAGCCTTGCCTTCATAAAAGTTTGAGTTCATTTTAAAAGTTTTATGCAGTATAACTATGAATGGTGAATTATAACTATATAATGAATGGCTTAGTGGAAAATAATTATATGGTTATCCATAATTAATACTAAGAATACGGCTTAAATGTAACCATACGCATTTAAAACTAGGGTTAAGATCGTGGTAATGCTTAACGCATCCAATATAGGAGCGTTAAATAATATGATATATCGTACGTCAACTAGAAAAGTCTAGGTATGGCTAGATACTACTTCAGAAAACAGCTGAGAAGCGTCAACAAACAAAATAGAATCAGGTGAATGAGGAAAAATAAAAAACATTAGATATACGACCATAAGGTAAACGCTACAAGCTTGGGCTGTACAGCACTTCCTTTCTGTACTTCCCCTCTCAGTGACGCACACATACACATAGGGCTAGACTCTTGTCATATCTTTCTACTTTACCTTTCTCTTTGCCTCTCTCTCTCTCTCTCACTCTCTCTCTTTCACTCCCACTTCCCTGGGTCTCTCTAATACACCCTCTTCTCTTCTCTCTCTCACACCCTTTCCTTTCATTTTCTCTTTTTTACCCTCGAATATACATACATGACCTTCTTCTTTGTCTACCTTCCCGTTTCTCTCTCACTCCCCCTTCACTGTCTCTCTCTGTCTCTCATATATTCCTTTCTCGTTTCTCTCTCTCCCTTCCCTTTTTTCTCTTTCTCCACCTCGTACAACTCTACACGACCTTCTTCTTTCTCTACCTTCCCTGCCTCACTCTCTCTCTCTTTCTCTGTCTTCTTCCCCTCTCATTCTCTCATACATCCCTTTTCCTTTTCTCTCCCTCACTTCTTTCTTTCTTTCTCTTTTTTTCTCCCCCTGCACGTACGCCTGGCCGCACGCACACACACTTACACACACACACACACACACACACATACACACACACACACACACACACACACACACACACACACACACACACACACACACACACACATACACACACACACACACACACACACACACACACACACACACACACACACACACACACACACACACACACACACACACACACACACACACACACACACACACTTATGCAGTTGAGAAATCACTGTTATTTTATCCCTCTGCTGTGTGTGCTTTAGGCTCTCTGAGATCTTGCCAGAGAGAGAAGACCAATATTTTTATATCAGTTACAAAACACACTAAAGACGGATTACGCGCAGAGTTGGGTCTGGTTACTCGATACTGTGTGTTGTTCAATCTGCCCCCGCATAAAGGCAACCTCTAAGTGAACCAGAGACGGAGTATTTGTATTGCTTGTATTTCTTACAGCTGATAGAGATACATGTAATGCAAGCATCTGAAAAAGGTTGTTTATTTGTTCAAGTTTTATTGTAATCAGTTTATTCTGGCAAGATATTAATGAAAGCTATGGAGGTTTAAATCAGTTTTCCTTGATACCTTTTCCTTAGTCCAAGTTCCGCTAGGTTTTTCAACTCGGTTGAGAGATAATCTTAGTTTTTTTAAAAATATTTTTCTTTTTGCAAAATAAATTATAATCCTGTGCTATACACTAAAGTAGAACAAGTTGATACTTTATGTATTAAATTGCACTCTCCTTAATAGGCAATGTAGTGTGTGTAATATGTTATCATCAGTGAATGTAACCTTACAATTGGTTTTATACTACGGATATTATACGTTATATTCAAATATGAATCAAGAAATAAGCTAAAGTAGAGACAATAATTTTCTCTTATACTCTTCTTTACTTTTTATTACCTGTACCGGAAGACCGAGCATCGTTTGGATAAGAAAGAACATCTACGATAAGTTAATTAGGTAAAAATACGAATTATTTATTATATACACAATATAAACACATTTTATTACATAATATATGTCATATCGTACATAGCAACTTCCATATCGTTGGGGTTGTCTGTTGGCATGGGTGGGGCATTAGAACGATTGTGCAGAACTTCTTTCCATACTTTGTTGCGTGTGTGTGTGTTTGGGGGGGGGGGTTAGATGACGGTAAAAATAGAGTTCCATGAGTTTGACATAGGAACTCTAGGAGCAACTGGGGCCGAATCCCAATTTTTCACAAGGTTGAGACCGGTGCCAATCGATTTTTCAGGGCCGAAAACCTCCCAAAAAATTAAAAATCCCAAATCCATAGTCGAAAAAAAAGGTTTATCCGGGCCCGTGCTAGTTCCTTTAAGATAATATGTTAACTCTAGGAGCCACTAGGGGCGGAATCAAGAAATTTACCAAGGTTGAGACCGGTCATAATAGATTTCTCGTCGGTCGAAACAAACCCCCTAAAATGAAAAAGTCAGAAAACCCTTTAGGAAAATTAATGTTTGTTTGGGCCCGTGCTTCTTAAGTATTAAATATGTTTAATGTTACATTTCTTTTAAAGTGGTTACAAAACTCTAATATTAAAAAGAACTTAGAAGAAACAAGCGATGTAAACAAAGAAAAGTAAATTTTTGTTTAGGTCAGTAACAGGCTTTTTATTTGAGTTACTTTTTATTAAATAATACAATAAGCGTAAATAAAGTAAGAACTTATGCGTTGAAATAGCTGTTCCTACCACATAACCTATAACATAAAATAAGCTGTCTTCTGATAAAATCATATGTTACCACTTATTTCAACCCAAATGAACGTGTAACGTTTTCTTGTATATAAAATTGAAATTAGTTCATTAATAAATATAATTAATGATTTATTATTTGAAAAAAATTGTATTAACATCAATTTCCAAACACTACAGGTAAAAAAAATCTATATGATCGTAAATGGATGAATAAAATGTATTTTAGTATCGTTTGAAAATTTGAACAAAATATATATATATATATATATATGTGTGTGTGTGTGTGTGTGTGTGTGTGTGTATTAGGAGATTATGATGTAATACAAGGAATTAAAACACATACTAAACAAAACCAATTGCAAGTCGAATTATTGCATGCCAACAAACACGCCGGAGATTTCAGCAACATTATGAATGGTCCATTTAGTTTACAAAACAGGACGCAAGAGGATAGTTTTTCATCTTATGTAAATCGATCAAGAAGCCTTTGTTTTTATAAAGTCAAACTTGAAGCTACTTATTCACCCCACGGAGACTCGTCCATGGGTATAGGAGTGATTAATGTTTTAGCTAATGTACTTTTGAAACTTGAGCTTTCATATATAGGGTCTATATCGAAGCACGCTACAGAGAGAAAGGTTTTGCTTAGATGGGCATTATAAAGAATGAAAACATCCACTTTATAATGGTCCTGAGACGTTTTTAATGCTTTCTTCATCTGAATGAAAGGATGCCACGCACGTGTGGGCAGTGTTTTAAAATACTATTACAAGTAGATGTTTGTCCACTTCCGGCTGTATGTTGCCGGTACTGTAACTTAGCAAGGGAAAATAATAGTGAAAAGAGTTTAAGGTAAATCAAGTAGTATCCCAAATAATTTCTAAGGGACGGAATGCAAAAAAGACAGTGAATAATTTCCACGTTGAATAATATATTCTCCATGTATATGTTCTCCATAGTTTTGGCTTGTATATTTTTTAAAAAAAATACTATTAACAAGTATGACAATTGCTGCCTGCGGAATGAGAAGAGAGTATTGGGTGTATAGGTAAGAAAACTAAGGGTTATAAGACCCATGGTGAAGTATAGAGGGGTGAATTTAATCGTACCTAGGAAAGACATACTTTCTATCTGGGTGATAAAGTGGGATAATCCTTGTGAGAAAAATAGTATATATATATATATATATATATATATATATATATATATATATATGTGTGTATATTTATATATATATATATATATATATATATATATATATATATGTGTGTGTGTGTGTGTATATGTATATATACATACAGTATATATATATGGGAAGTAGGGATTAAGAGAAGAGGCATTCAGAGAATGGATTTACGACAATATTTAATGTATACGTTAATACTGTATCGTACTTATACTTCAAGAAGGCTACTGATTTTTGAACAATGGTGTTATTAATTTCATTATTGTTCCTTGAGTTCTTCTGTGATTCAATTTGTATCGAGAGTAGAGGCTTTTCTATAGTAATTTTATTTTTTATTACAAATTAAATGTAATACATTTTAAGTTTTTCATAACAAAATTTCCATATAGACTATAATTTTTGTGAATGAGTTTTCAATTTGATTGTTTTGACAAATTGTATTTTCAAACGAAATACAATATACAATGTATTTCTTATGGATAATTTTGGTAACTTGAAGTTCTACAAAACCTTATAAATGCTGTAAATTAAGAAAACCTATATTCATTTCTTATTCTATTATCATATTCTACTGAATATTCTACTTATCATATTTTATAGAATTGTAGTTGACATAAAAACATTTTAAGCTACGCCTGTTCTTCGAATTCAAAACATATTCATTCAATCAAACATTGATCACACAATTAAAATGAAATCAATTTTACATCCAATCTGTTTGATATTACAATTGTAATACGTACTCCATTATACAACCGTTCCTCTCCAATAAACTGACAATATTGCTTCCCGAAATAAATATTTCACGCAAATGTCGTGCCGGATTATCAACCGGACAATACTATGCCGAATTGGAGGACGTTTACTGTACTTCTGTAGACATGTGTAACATATCAATATGTATATATCCAAGTGTTAGTGTAAATTAAGGTTCTGAATTTAACAAGAAACTTCAGTGTCCAAATGATTTATAAAATTTATTCAGCCAAGATATATATTAGAAATTGTTTTTAAAAATTTGAATAATTTGGACGATAAATAAAATCTAAATAAATACTAACTAAATAAAAACTATGTAAATACTAACTAAATAAAAACTAAGTAAATACTAACTAAATAAAAACTAAGTAAATACTAACTAAATAAAAACTAAGTAAATACTAACTAAATAAAAACTATGTAAATACTAACTAAATAAAAACTAAGTAAATACTAACTAAATAAAAACTAAGTAAATACTAACTAAATAAAAACTAAGTAAATACTAACTAAATAAAAACTAAGTAAATACTAACTAAATAAAAACTATGTAAATACTAACTAAATAAAAACTAAGTAAATACTAACTAAATAAAAACTAAGTAAATACTAACTAAATAAAAACTAAGTAAATACTAACTAAATAAAAACTAAGTAAATACTAACTACATAAAAACTAAGTAAATACTAACTAAATAAAAACTATGTAAATACTAACTAAATAAAAACTAAGTAAATACTAACTAAATAAAAACTAAGTAAATACTAACTAAATAAAAACTAAGTAAATACTAATTAAATAAAAACTATGTAAATACTAACTAAATAAAAACTAAGTAAATACTAACTAAATAAAAACTAAGTAAATACTAACTAAATAAAAACTAAGTAAATACTAACTAAATAAAAACTAAGTAAATACTAACTACATAAAAACTAAGTAAATACTAACTAAATAAAAACTAAGTAAATACTAACTAAATAAAATCTAAATAAATACTAACTAAATAAAAACTAAGTAAATACTAACTAAATAAAAACTAAGTAAATACTAACTAAATAAAATCTAAATAAATACTAACTAAATAAAAACTAAGTAAATACTAACTAAATAAAAACTAAGTAAATACTAACTAAATAAAAACTAAGTAAATACTAACTAAATAAAAAATAAGTAAATACTAACTAAATAAAAACTAAGTAAATACTAACTAAATAAAATCTAAATAAATACTAACTAAATAAAAACTATGTAAATACTAACTAAATAAAAACTAAGTAAATACTAACTAAATAAAAACTAAGTAAATACTAACTAAATAAAATCTAAGTAAATACTAACTAAATAAAATCTAAATAAATACTAACTAAATAAAAACTATGTAAATACTAACTAAATAAAAACTAAGTAAATACTAACTAAATAAAAACTAAGTAAATACTAACTAAATAAAAACTAAGTAAATACTAACTAAATAAAAACTAAGTAAATACTAACTAAATAAAATCTAAATAAATACTAACTAAATAAAAACTATGTAAATACTAACTAAATAAAAACTAAGAAAATACTAACTAAATAAAAACTAAGTAAATACTAACTAAATAAAAACTATGTAAATACTAACTAAATAAAAACTAAGTAAATACTAACTAAATAAAAACTAAGTAAATACTAACTAAATAAAAACTAAGTAAATACTAACTAAATAAAATCTAAATAAATACTAACTAAATAAAAACTATGTAAATACTAACTAAATAAAAACTAAGTAAATACTAACTAAATAAAAACTAAGTAAATACTAACTAAATAAAATCTAATTAAATACTAACTAAATAAAATCTAAATAAATACTAACTAAATAAAAACTATGTAAATACTAACTAAATAAAAACTAAGTAAATACTAACTAAATAAAAACTAAGTAAATACTAACTAAATAAAAACTAAGTAAATACTAACTAAATAAAATCTAAATAAATACTAACTAAATAAAAACTACGTAAATACTAACTAAATAAAAACTAAGTAAATACTAACTAAATAAAAACTAAGTAAATACTAACTAAATAAAATCTAAATAAATACTAACTAAATAAAAACTATGTAAATACTAACTAAATAAAATCTAAATAAATACTAACTAAATAAAAACTAAGTAAATACTAACTAAATAAAAACTAAGTAAATACTAACTAAATAAAAACTAAGTAAATACTAACTAAATAAAAACTAAGTAAATACTAACTAAATAAAATCTAAATAAATAATAACTAAATAAAAACTACGTAAATACTAACTAAATAAAAACTAAGTAAATACTAACTAAATAAAAACTAAGTAAATACTAACTAAATAAAATCTAAATAAATACTAACTAAATAAAAACTATGTAAATACTGACTAAATAAAATCTAAATAAATACTAACTAAATAAAAACTAAGTAAATACTAACTAAATAAAAACTAAGTAAATACTAACTAAATAAAAACTAAGTAAATACTAACTAAATAAAAACTAAGTAAATACTAACTAAATAAAATCTAAATAAATACTAACTAAATAAAAACTAAGTAAATACTAACTAAATAATATCTAAATAAATACTAACTAAATAAAAACTAAGTAAATACTAACTAAATAAAAACTAAGTAAATAGTAACTAAATAAAATCTAAATAAATACTAACTAAATAAAAACTAAGTAAATACTAACTAAATAAAAACTAAGTAAATACTAACTAAATAAAATCTAAATAAACACTAACTAAATAAAAACTAAGTAAATACTGACTAAATAAAATCTAAATAAATACTAACTAAATAAAAACTAAGTAAATACTAACTAAATAAAAACTAAGTAAATACTAACTAAATAAAAACTAAGTAAATACTAACTAAATAAAAACTAAGTAAATACTAACTAAATAAAATCTAAATAAATACTAACTAAATAAAAACTAAGTAAATACTAACTAAATAATATCTAAATAAATACTAACTAAATAAAAACTAAGTAAATACTAACTAAATAAAAACTAAGTAAATAGTAACTAAATAAAATCTAAATAAATACTAACTAAATAAAAACTAAGTAAATACTAACTAAATAAAAACTAAGTAAATACTAACTAAATAAAATCTAAATAAACACTAACTAAATAAAAACTAAGTAAATACTAACTAAATAAAAACTAAGTAAATACTAACTAAATAAAATCTAAATAAATACTAACTAAATAAAAACTAAGTAAATACTAACTAAATAAAAACTAAGTAAATACTAACTAAATAAAATCTAAATAAATACTAACTAAATAAAAACTAAGTAAATACTAACTAAATAAAAACTAAGTAAATAAAAAAAAACATTTAAAGTTAGATGTCTAAGTAATAATTAAATGTACATTTAGAGATCAAGTAAAACTTGTAATATATTTTTATGTTCAGTATTGTCATTATGGTTGATATTAAATAACAGTTTAAATTTAAATACGGTTCAATTTATATACAGTTCAAACTAAATCTCGTACTTCAATGAGTATGTCATTAAGTAAATTAGGCAACAAGCACAAGAATAAGTTCAGATTCAACCACAACTTGAAATGACATTCAAGAATAATCAGAAGAACAAGGCAAAAAAAGTATTCCCAATTATCTGAGATGAATATACACAGATACATGATTATTGAGAAAAAATTTGTAATTACAAGAGTTAGCCAATTATTTAAGATAAAAATGGAAAAATATGCTTTGGGACAATGATTATTGCAAGAGGTGGAGTGAAGGATGTGCAATACGATGAACAACAACTTTCTAAAATAAACAACAACTTACTAAAATAAACAACAGCTTATTCAAATAAACAACAACTTAATACAAAGTTTAATTGAGGTTAGAAACGTTCAACACTTGGGGAAAATATTACGGTGTTTTGATGAAATTTGACGTTCAATTCCTTTAATTTGAAGCTTCAAGCTCCCACAATCTTTCTTTTAAAATTCGGCTCTCGAAATAATCTATTAGGATTTATTTAGAACACTACGAGTATTAGGGCGTGCAAATAAATAAATATTTAGCAAATATTAGAAGATAGTTCAACAGTTCAGGTGTGTTAACTGACTGTTCAAGTTTGAGGGAAGTTAACTAGGAGAAGTTTGAGTGCTGCTGGGGGACGTTAATGTTCTTAAACTGTTAATGAATTTATCTCAGGGTTAATCATGTTACCAATTTATTTACTTATTCATAAGAAAGATTATATGAGTATTGCATACGTAATATTAACACTTGGTGAAACCATCAGAGATGAAAGATTACCGGTTCGTTGACTGCATAATGTTAGTATGTACTATTTAGGCAATAAAATAACTATGCACAATTTGAGAAAACCAAAAAGAAAAACGCTATGTTATCTTCGTGAATGATTATATAAACAAAGTGTTTTAAAGAAATACTATGAAAAAATCATGCACATAACCTATTCTCAATAATTTAACCAACAAAATTGTTTTAAATTACTTTTACTATCAATTAAATCACCTATTACTTAAAGTTTATTTGGAATACGATTCAATAAAGAAACTACTGAAATATAACTATTGAAATTATAAATATGTTAAGTAATAACAAATAATAAAAATATATAACAATTAATATAATAGAAAAAAATTATTTCTCGAGACGTGATATGTTTTTAAAATTCTTCCCCAACTTTATGCAGTTTGGTTTGAATTTTTATAGTTTCTACAACTGTTCGTCACGGTTGGTAACGTAGCTCAACAGAGTGTAGGCGCCTTCAAGTACTCAGACTTGCAATTGTAACTCACGGCTCACTAAAACAGGTTACATGTCGACAGGTTTAGCCTGACCGTTGGAATGGACATGAGGGGAAGTCACATATATGCGAGTGGGAACTGTTAGCGCGGGAGGGGAAGTGGTGTAGTGTTGTATATTAAATCGTTTAATATTTTGTACACAGCACGGCCACTTCCACCACATACAACTCAAATACGTCTGATAATTTTAAAGTCACTGGCGACTTTAGTTTGTGTTCTTATTTTAATGGGTATTACTATTCCCTTATTAAAAAAATGTGTTATATTCGTTTCGAAGCATCTGAGTGGTAATTCCCTCAAAAGCCATATTGATTTCAGTCAAAAATAATATTATAGGCGGTGAATTTCCATATCCTGAACCTACTTATAATAAACTGTCCCAGATTTATATCCATTAAAAAAACAAAACATATAAAACGGTAACATAGATATTATTATCTAGTTAATTATACAATTACTTGTTTCTATCTGATGAAAAAAACGTAATATTTACACGTATTTGTTTTCAACACAACCCATTACAGATTTTAATTAGTATAGTGTTTATTTTACCATTTTTATTTACATTCAATTTTAATATTTACATTTCATATACAGAGATAACGGTGGATAGTCTGGTTTTACTGTAGTGCAATGAAATTTTAAAAAAGTGCCCATACAAATGAGTTAAAGTGCACATATGTTGGCTCGGTCGTTGCATAAAATGCATTTGAGCCGCGCAGTAAATATAAAGAAGGAGCACATAAATTTTGCAAAACTGCTTTACGCAGAAAGAGGCCATTTTGAAACACTTGTTACTGCGGATGCTCATAATAAACGGCCAACGCGTATAGCCTATG
>JBAIZL010000011.1:3056735-3096735 GCA_036971475.1 Prosapia bicincta | reverse complement strand
TTATAGTTGCTGGTGATACGTTCTGTTTCAAAAACATCAGTTAGGCAGAACGTATAGAAACGGCTGCAAATACCGTCTTGAAAACCGAAAAACTGTGGTTATTTTAAAGCTAGTAGCGGGAAGATCGTTTATTTTTCCTTGCTAACGAAAGAATGAAGCAGGTAATGAATTAAAAAAAAAAAAAAACAGTATGTTATTTTCTTCTGCAGGCTTTTTTCAGTCCTGTGTAAGAAATTGATCTTTTCTCGTAAGTTATAAGAATAGAAATTAGAAAAGATATCAGAAAATCCAAAAAAAAAAAAATAAAAAAAAAAACAGTAGTAAAAGAGAACCTCTGCTGGATATTGAAAAGCTAGAAATATAGGGAGCTATAAGGACAGCCTTATGACAGTTTTCAACACTGTGATTTAGAGGACTTGATAAGGCAGTTCTTAATGGTAGGATATTTTATTGTTTGTCTTGGGGATCCCCACTTTAGAATTCTCCAGGAGAACTTGTGCAAATGTAAGAAAGGAAATATAATTATGTCTGCTAACTGATGGTTCTCCTACTCATTTAGCAGCGTCTACTGGAGAATGAGAGCGGTTGTATCTATCTGCCTGAGTGGTAGCGACCATGTCCCAGTAAAGATCAGTTAATGCGAACGCTCTCCTCGTTACGCTCGACATCTTCGTTGGATCTTAGGAAAACTCAACTGGGACGCCATTTCGAATTATTTAATTTGAGGTGGATTGTGTGACACTCATTGATGAAATAATTGTTATTTTCTCAAAGACCATTTTGAATGCGGCTGTAAAAACCATTCCCAAGACATCTGTACTTCCACTCCGTCCGAATGTTCTGTTGTGGAATAATAAATGCTCAGAAATCCTTCGTTTACGAAGTGGAGTTTTAAGGGAATTCACTGAGAACCGACAAGTGTATGTCTTCAGAAATATAAAATTCTCCGTGCAAAAGCAAATTCGAGGATTTTTGAGCTGAGTAGAACGAAATCTCAGACACAGTACATTAACTATATTAGTCGTGCAACTCCATCACTTTATAGAGGAAATTAGGATTATTCGGTGGTACTTCCGTTCAGATGCCAGGTGTTGCGGTGAAGAATCCGTACGGAAGACTGACCACTAACAGGTCTGATATAGCTAATGCTCAGAGGACGTCATTTTCTAACCTTTCTTCTGCTGCAGGTTTAATAGAAAATATATAAATTGAAGGAAAAAGCCATGGATTTTACAGTTAAATTGTTTGGAGAATCTGCTTCGAATGCACAGTTCTCTGTAAGATCTTAGAGTCGGCTCTTTCGTTAACGAAAGATCCGTAAAAGGTCCAGATTCGATTGTATTTCATAATAAAACATCTATCATCAACTAGACCTACTCCGGATAAACAACGTGTATTCGAGGAGCAGTGTTTCCTCGGTGCATTGTTAGAAGGAACAGTAATTCCTCTTTTACAGTCAGGTAAAGATAAGACCAATGCCAGTAGTTACAGGTGTATCTCTCTTACAGGCGCTTTGTGCAAATTGAAGAAAATGTTCAACTGACGTCTTGTCTGGTCCCTAAATACCAACGAGCTTCTTGGCGACGAACAGTGTAGTGCAAAAGTGACGTCAATGTTTTTTGTTAAATCAACAAGTAGAGAATTCTAGCATTTTTATAATAATCCTTTTCTAACGTTTCATGTTCGAGAAAACATTCAAGTTACCGCCTAAATATTAAAATTTAGAAAGTTTATTTTTACATATTTATAGAAAGGGTATTTAAAAAAAAACGTTTGTTTAATTTTCTTAGAAAGTTTATAGAGAATTTATTTCAAAAATACAAATTAAAGCACTTTATAAATTATCTATATTTGTTTCCAAAAAAACATATATTTCTGTTAGGCGTAGATTAAAAAGCAATTGTCAACTACAAGCTGTTAACATCATTGCTTGAATCAGCTCTTACCCCTCCAGAAACCTAATTCCGTTAATGTATCTAAACTTTAAAAACCCTCGATAAACAATGTGCCAACCCTTACAGTGTTTATTTTATATTGTAATCCCTTAAGCACTTTTGTACCTATAAATAAAGGGTTGCTAATCCCTCGAGGGCGGTTTTTATTTCAACAACGTTATTGTTCTTTTCAGTTTATGTTAAAGGGTTAAATAAATGTCTTCGGGGGTGTTGGCATTAAACTTTGTGTTAGTGGTTGTTCGTTTGTTTAACCCGGGGGTAATGATTATTAAATTTTTAATGAAATAGTTCCTTTTTCCTTGGAGAACGTTTATTACAAAGAATGATTTAAAAGTTTAAATATACTGCTGTTTGTAGGCATACTCATAAGTTACTCTAATTATGTATAGCAATAACATTTTTACAATATCGTTTTCAAACCTTTCCTTAAGTAGTCTATGTATTTATAGAGTAACCGAATTATGACAGACATAAAGGTGTTTTACAAATATTTTATTATCAAGAAAACCTCCTTTGCTTTTCGTCTTTTTGTGAGAAAGTAAGATGATTGTGTCGAAGGCATGTTTTCTGAATATTTTCTTGTTTTGGAGTAGAAATCATGTATCGAGTATTCATGGTTCTAATAGTAAGAATAAGTATTTTTAAGGTAGATCTAATTGTTTATAGAGATGTAATGGATTTTGGTATTATCTGAAGGTCTCGATGTAGTTAAGGAAACCTACATCATACCGTATTAATTTTTGTATGCACTGCATTTATACAACTAAAATTTGCATTAAGGGAACTATTACATGTGTCCGCAGCACACTCTATGTAGTCTTAGTGAACTGGTCGCAAGGGTCTGTCAGGTCAATGATTAACTGGCCGGAAATCCTTGCATAGCTTCTGCTTGTGGATCAAATTGGAGTTAAACGATTTAATTAAGCAACATTAGGGTAAGCGACTGTTTGAATCATTTGCATTTCTCGGGTGCACGCACCACTGTGAAATGTTACTCTTGCCTACATTAGACATATCGTAGTGTAGGAATGCGAGAAAGTGGTTTCTTGTACTCATTTACTCGTCAATGTTTAGGGATTTTCCCCCTCTTTCACCCTAGTTTATTCTGTTTGGATCTACCTATTAGGAAAGTGTAGTTAAAATATACGTATAGCCGTGTCATTTAAAATTTTCTTTCACACATACAGACACACACACACACACATACACACACACACACACACACACACACACACACACACACACACACACACTCACAGAAAGAGAAGAAATATATATATTTATATAAATAGATAGATAGATAGATAGATAGAGAAACAGAGATAGATAGATAGAGAGAGAGAGAGCGAGAGAGAGAGAAAGAGCGAGAGGGGGAGAGGAAGAGAGAGAGGGGGAGAGGAAGAGAGAGCGAGAAAGAGAGAATACATAATATAATGCTTTATCAGCGTTCACTTCGTGGCTCTATGATAATACATTAGTATATACGAATATTGACACAAGATTGAAAATTGACCATTCATACGGTCTTCATTGGACATTCTATTATGGTAGTGCGTTTTAATGATTTTTAATTGTCTTGGATTCATCCAACAATTTACACATAGCTATTAAATTATTGCACGATAACTGACGATGCAAGAGTAAATACGCTCAGTTTATAGGAGTATCTGAACTGAGTTAAAGGACATCATGTTCGTTACATTGTTTCGAAATAATTGCCTTTGATTTAGTCTTGACATTTAAAGTTCGAGGCATAGTTGTCATGAAGTTTGGACCATTACAGCAACTGTAATATGTAGGACTTTAGGTCCGGTTGCTATGGGAACTAGGACTCCTTGTGGATTAAAGCTTAGAAACGATCACAGCTAGTAATCCTACCACTCCAATTGTGTGAATTTAATAATTAACTGTTGAAGCGCAAAGGTAAAATGAAGGAATGGGATAGAACTGAACGTCACAAAAACCAAATGGATTTTTATAAGTGGCCAGAAAGACAGTTGGAATCGGGCGATCAATAAATTGTACACATTGAATCCTAAATATATCTGGGAACAGTATTCGACTGGAAATGTGGCCTAAGAAAGGAACTATAAAGGAAAATAGAAAAAACGAGAGCATCTTTAAGTATTTTAAAGTAAGAAGCATTCTAACACTATGTAGGGATGGTCCAACAATAATTAAAGAGCCGATTTCGATTCTCGTTGTCAGAAATAGTCGATTCGTATGGTATGGAGCAATCGTGAATACTCAATTCTTCATTGATTAAAGGGTCGATCCCGATTGTTGTATTTTTAACTGTTAGAAAATGTGTGCCATTTATTGGAATTTATTGGAACAAAATTTAGTTAAGAACTATGTCTTATTTATGTATTAGTATCTTTGGGCGAATTAAAAGGTTATATGGGCAAATGCCTATTTAAGAAGAAAATATTATTATTATTTATAACGTAACAACAAAGACGATCGGAATCATTTCCTGTCCGTTGTTTGTCACTTTTATTCGATATGTCTGTCATGCTTTCAGAAATTCCTATTCATAAATCAAGGAGGAACATTCTGTGAAGTCTATTACATTAAATAGAAACTTTTGAAAAGTTCACCATATAATCAAGGTGTTAGCGGATTTCATGCAGGCCTATATAACTTAAAAGAATTGAGAATCGACTTAAGATTCGAATATATAGAATCGAGGAGCTAAAATCGAGGGAAACATTTTTTGAAATCGTAATCTCTATCGAATATTTTAGGAATCGGCCCGCCTCTAGTAAAAATATTTATAGCTATAACGCAGTTGACTTACATTAAGCACTTATTTATAGCTAACAAAAAGACCTTATGACTACTCTACAGAGAATATACAGAATTTTACACCATTCATTTATTTTACACCATATATATATATATATATAAATATATATATATATATATATATATATATATATATATATATATATATATATATATACGTATTCCTTCTCGGATGGAAAAATATGATGAATAGTTAATATCTGTAGTACATCCGCTCATTCTGCAGTGCATAAACTCGTAGTTCTGACATTTCGCTAGAATCTAGCATTGACGTGGTGAACCCAACAGTTGAAGAGCGAGTGAAGAGCGCAGATGACTCTGCTCCTATATATAGAGGAATGAAGCCACGCCCATTGACGTCAATTCACACACACACACCTGATCCAAACAATTACTCACATTCCTTTGCCTTTGTTCACCTTTCTGTCGATAAAATCTATCGATGACACATTTCCACACTGCGGGCAAATTCAAAGTATCATCGCGTTTGTTAAGACTCCCTGCCTTCTCTATTTTGCCAGCCTCACGAATAATTATAGTATTGTAGTTTTCCACTTGAGAAATCTGTCGGCAATACTGGAAATCAATGGTATGCCCTGTATATCAGTGGTGCCTGTACAGTGCCGACGTTTTCTGCTTGTTTTTAAAGCCCAGTTTGTGCTCCTCAAGCCTAGCTGAGATACGTCTGTTAGTTATTCCAATGTACGATTTCTTACAAAACTCCACAATAAACGCTGTAAACGACATGGTTTTCCAAGAAGATCTTATCTTTGGCGTTACCAGCAACCTTGTCGATGGTGATGTAAGTTTTGTAAACGGAACCTCTACCATGCCTCCTAAAGGGTCTGCCGATCTTTCAGTCTTCTATGGGGGATATATGAGACACTTTCTTCGGGTTCTATAAATATTTTCAGGCTCCGGTTGGGTGAGGAGAATTAGAGTAAGAGATTATCGATTAGTAAGGGATATCGATTAGGGCAAGAAAGATGCTACGATTACTAAGGTTACCTTACAATTCACAGAACTAATCAAGGAAGCATTGACCAGTAGGGAAAGCATCGATAGGAAAGGTAGTGACTACGGGCTTCATAATTTGCGTCGATCATTCCGATTCTCTTCTGCCCAACTGTTACAATCTACCGAAATTAAAATCTGCACAGCTTCTTGATAGCAATAGGAAAGTCGCACACGGGAATAAGGCTGCTTACTTCTAGACAAATAACTGACTTATATACCTATATTATTGTTTAAAAAAATATTATTATTATTATTATTAAAACAGTTGCGATGATTACATCGAGTTTACATTTAGTAAATGTTTCCCTTCGACGTTTAACTTTCCATGCGAAGTTTAGTGTAGCTACCCACGGCTGTCAATATGTTTCCCTTCCCAAGGGGGTGTCGTGTATTACTTACATCAATACGGAGGTCTACCATTCCCTAGCGCCTCCGCTTCACCCTACATTGAAACATTATTCACTGCACCGTCCAGTGTGTGGTAATTAAATTAGAACAGATGTTTTTCCGTTTTGAATTGGAGATTGTAAAATGTAAACCAAAATAATAGGACATCGAAAAAAATTAAAAATGTTTAAATAGAAAATTTTAAGGCATACTTAGAAAAATTTGAAATTTATGACAAATTCTTAACTGGACAATATCAACCACTATGATAATATGTGGTTAACTCCTATCAAAAACGAACTACGACCTGTGAACATTTAATCTTGTGTTTCTTATAGCTAAATAAATAAATATATAAATGTTATAATTTTAAATATATATATATATATATATATATATATATATAACGTTTTCTCTTTTAATAATTAAAAACAACATAGGTTATTCAAATACAAGAATATTTATTAATTTATATCCAAAGCTTTTCGTTGGCAAACAGTACCAACATCATCAGTAATGAAAATTACAATAATGTACAAACATTATTGTAATTTCCATTCCTGATGATGTTGGTACTGTTTGCCAACGAAAAGCTTTGGATATAAATTAATAAATATTCTTGTATTTGAATAACCTATGTTGTTTTAAATATATATATATATATATATATATATATATATATATATATATATATATATATATATGACATGAATAGTTATCATCTGGAGTACATCCGTTCATTTTGGAGTGAATAAAATCCCAGTTCCAACGTTTCGCTAGAATCTCATCTAACATTGACAACGTGAACCCAATAACCCATTGGCTCACTCTTCAACTGTTGTTGGGTTCATCTCGTCAATGCTTGATAAAATTCTATCGAAATGTAGGAATTGCGATTTTATGCAATGCAGAATGAACGGATGTACTCCAGATAATAACTATTCATCATATGTTTCTATCCCTGAAGGGATACGTATCAGCATACATACATACATACATACATACATATATATATATATGTATGTATACATATATATATATATATATATATATATATATATATATATATATATATATATATATATACAGCCTGCTAACAATACGGAGACCATACATTGGTCATTTTGCATTCAAACTGGCAGCCGGGTACTTGTGGCAGTACGGCTGCCACATAGTAATCCATGGTAATGTAACACCCTCTGACAATAATCGAAATAAAAACCATGTCAATAAGTGTAAAAAGAAGTGTTTTATTGGAGCTATACTATATTTGGAAGTTCTATGGTCGTTCTGAATTTTTAAAAAATAATTTGTAATAACCAAACGGTGCTCGTATTGATAGCAGAGTGAACGGGATTTGTATATCACAAGTTCGTAACATTTCCGCCAGGGGCAGCATAGTCGCCTCCTGTATATAAATTTACTGTATATTTCAACCATTCTCTAACATTATGGCAGCCACAAACTTGGCAACATTGCTGGCATCCACATGGATATCAATCGTACTACGTAATGTATATATTTGAATTGGACAAAGAATCGCTGGAAAGTGACCAATCGGGGGTTTTTGAGGATGCTGAAATCAATGCCGTCATCGAAAGTCACCGGGGATGTACTGGTGAGGCTAAACCCATTTGCAAAAGGGGTTGAATTAGGGTAAAAATGTCAGATGCCTAAGAATAGCGGGATAATGACCGTTCGGGGTTTTTGAGAATGCTAAATTCAATGGTGTCATCTAGAGTCACCGGGGATGGACCGGATGTGACTCTACGTAAGTACCAAAGGGATGATTTGGGGTAAAAAAGTCAAAAGTCAAGAAATCGCTGGAACATAACCACTCGGGCGTTTTTGAGGATGCTGAATTCAATGCCGCCATCGAAAGTCACGGGTGATGGACAGATGAGACTCTACGTGAGTGCCAAAGGGATGATTTGGGGTAGAAATGTCAAAAGTGAAACAATTACTAGAAAATAAAAACTCGGGGGAAATTTGATGAGGCGGAATTCAATGCTCTCACCGAAAGTAACCGGTAATGCATTGGTGTGGTTCCACGAGAGTACCAAAGGGGTGAATTGGGGTGAAAATGTCAGAAGTCAAAAAATCGCTGAAAAATATCCGCTTGGGGGTTTTTGAGGATGCTGAATTCAATGCCGTCATCGGTAGTCTCCGGGGATGTACTTGTAAGGCTAAATCCATGTACCAAAGGGGTTGAATTAGGGTAAAAGTGTCAGATGTCTAAGAATCGCGGGATAATTACCGTTCGGGGGTTTTTGAGGATGCTAAATTCAATGGCGTCATCTAGAGTCACCGGGAATGGACCGGATGTGACTCTACGTAAGTACCAAAGGGATGATTTGGGGTACAAAAGTCAAAAAATAACTAGAAAATAACCACTCGGGGGTTTTTGGTAAGGCGGAATTTAATGCTGTCCCAGAAAGTCGCCGGGGATGCACTGGTATGGTTCCACGCGAGTACCAAAGGGGTGGTTGGGGTGAAAAAGTCAAAACTCAAAAAATCGATGGAACATAACCACTCGGGGGTTTTTGAGGATGCTGAATTCAATCCCGCCATCGAAAGTCACCGGGGATGGACAGATGAGACTCTACGTAAGTGTCAAAGGGATGATTTGGGGTAGAAATGTAAAAAGTCAAAAAAAAATACTAGAAAATAACAACTCTGGGAATTTTGATGAGGTGGAATTCAATGCCGTTATCGAAAGTCACCGGGAATGCATTGGTGTGATTCCACGCGAGTACCAAAGGGGTGAATTGGGGTGAAAATGTCAGCAGTCAAAAAATCGCTGGAAAATATCCGCACGGAGGTTTTTGGGGACGCTGAATTCAATGCCGTCGACGAAAGTCTCCGGGGATGTACTGGTGAGGCTAAACCCATGCACCAATGGGGTTGATTTAGGGTCAAAATGTCAGATGCCTAAAAATCGCAGGAAATGACCGTTTGAGGGTTTCTGAGGATGCTAAATTCAATGACGTCATCTAGAGTCACCGGGGATGGACGGTTATGACTCTACGTTAGTACCAAAGGGATGATTTGGGGTAGAAATGTCAAAAGTCAAAAAAGTACTAGAAAATAAGAACTCGGGAGTTTTTGATTATACGGAATTCAATGCCGTAACCGAAAGTCACCGGGGATCCACTGGTGTGGTTCCACGCGACTAGCAAAGGGGTAAATTGGGGTGAAAATGTCAGAAGTATAAAACGTCGCTGGAACATAACCGCTCGGGGGTTTCTGAGCGTGCTGATATCAATGGCGTCATCGAAAGTCACCGGGGATGGACGTATGTGACTCTACGTGAGTGCCAAAGGGATGATTTGGGGTAAAAATGTCAAAAGTCAAAAAATTACTTGAAATTTACCACTCGGAGGTTTTTGAGGATGCTGAATTGAATGCCGTCATCGAAAGACACCAGGGAGGGACGGGTGTAGGCTCTACGGGAGTAGCAAAGGGAGAATTGGAGTAAAAAGGTCAGAGGCCAAGAGATCGATATAAAATGATCACTGGGGGGTTTTTAATGATGCTGAGTCTAATCCTAGCACCGAAGTTGGCCATGTACAATCCGGGATAGGACTGCGGGTGTCGCTGTGGGTGGTTTGAGGTAAAACTTGCCAGAATCTAAATATTGCCCAAAAATGGGCATTCGAAGATTTTCGTAGGTCCTAGTCCCTTGTCATCAAAATAAGATGTAAGGGGTTACCAAGGGGTGATTATATCCCATTGACAATAAATCGCCCGAAATTGGCATGTTTCCAACTATGCAACATAACCAAAAGAAAGAGTCGGGTTCCCGACCTTGTATTGGACAGAAGCTGTGCTACATCTATTGACAGAAATGTTTGTGATATGAAAATATAAACAGGCGGCACTCCGATAGCAGTTCTAGCACGTTTGTTTACGTCATGTCTGTCAAACTAATCTTTATAGCTTGAAGCAGTGTTTCAATGCAGCCTGTCCAAGTGCTTTAAGAATTTTAAAGACTGTATGCTCGAGCGATTCAATTTGAAAAGATAACCGTTTGTCCAAAATTGATAATTTTATAAAAATTAAATTTTTTATTTAATTTTTAAAATAATGTATATTGTCTACCTAATTGTCATATATTTTCTTTCCATTTTTACTTAGACTATCTAAACATTTATGTTTGTTTTCTCATTCTTCTTCGGGTAATTAATTTTCTCTCTTTTCGTGTTATTTTCTTTTTTTCTTTTATAAAGGATGGTATCGTTAGCGGGGGCAGCGGATGACTTTTCAACCATCCGTTAATGAAAAATTTCTACTATAACCGCAAATAAAAAAACTATAAATAAATAGACCTTAAATTTTTTCAACCTTTATACAACTTAAAATAAACGACAAAGAGAATTTGTTGACCCACATCATTTCATCGACTTATCTTGATCAGTTTATATATTCAGAAAACCTATTATGCCAATATCTACAAATGCCAAGCTTAACCTTTAACTACCGTCATCGTGCCTGACCATCAGCGACGGGTTAGCCGAAGAAGACAGTGATTCAGGTGCTGTATCTAATGACCAACTTTTAGAAGGCATTAAAGAGAATAGGGGAATTGTGCAACAGAGTGCAGAAGTAATTTAGTAAAAGATCATGATACCGAATCTCAACGAAGTGCATCAGACGATGAAGATGATTTCGAAAACTGCAACCTCCAGAAATTAACAAATTTTTCTATTTGTATAGATAAATTGTTATAAACAATGTAGAATTTGACCAGCATCAAAAAATAGAAGGACTAGTTACACTTTGTAAGCTGACTTTGAACAGCCAATATGTCTAGAATGTTCTGAGCCGCTGTGTAAATACTGCTGTCGAAATTGAGTTATTATTTCTAATGCGTTTCCATAAATAAAGCTTATAATGTGTCAAATGTTATCTTGTACATAAAGTGAAGTGTGTACAATCAGTGAACAAGATATAATTAGTGTACGTTAATTATCGTGCGATTATAAGTCTTTTTAGCTAAACTGCGCTAAAATCTGTAGAAGGTTTTATTTACTACAGTTTTCAATTAGTAAATAAAATATAACTGATCTCATAAAACTACGTTTACCCTAGTCACATGCAACCAGAATATTCAAAAACAATTTTTATAAAGTAAATGCAAGATAAATTGTTAAACCGCACAATACATCACACTTAGAAATTTCGTGCCTGTGAGCTACAACGGCAGTACTAATGCGACAGAAATGTGCAGGACGGTAGTTAAAGGTCAATAAATACTGAATCATCTTTCGTTAATCTCTGTATTGTATACATGAACCTAAATGACATCTGTGCGAGTGTTGTCAGTTTATATTACGATATCAAACTGGCTGGTGTAAACAAACATAGGTCCAAGCCATACAAAGATAAAGCCTCGCACTCGACAAGTACTCTCGTGGACGAATGCCCGAAAAACTGACTTTCTGCATTCTATCTTTTCCATCTCTTTCTCTCATTTACATACGGCGTAAACGTAAATATTTTATCGTATTCTCCAAGCGTCAAAATGGTCGTATAAAGACGGAAACATTTGTTTCTATCCTCCACTTTAGCCGCTGGTAGTCTTTATTTTATTTTATTAATATGTTTATTGGATACATTGGTATTAACTTTTAGTGAATATATATGGCGTAGGAAATATTAAGTGTTACATCTGTTAATACAAGTGTTAACATGTTTGTAATGTTACCAAATTGTAACAATATACAGCAAATAATAGTCACTTTTAGATTATTAAAATCGGAAAGAGATGATGACAATTAATTTGAAAAGCAAGTTAAATTAAAAAATAAATACTTTATCGATCCTATAGTATCTAAGAGCACCAAGGGAAAAGAACGAGATGCATTGACCGGACCAGTAAGATAAGTTTGGTCATCAAGTAAACAAACGCGTCAGAATGTCTTTCGGAGTGTCGGCTGTTTATGTTTCCATATCAGAATTGTGTCTGTAAATACACAGCATAGTTTCCTCCAAGATAAGGTCGAGAATCCACAGCTGTACGTCCTTTCCAGCGAACCAACAGTGTATGTTTGAAGGAATTGACAGATGTAATATAATGGGAGTGGTACAGTCTCGTAAACTACCGAGTGTCAATTTTTATGAGATTTTTTTTATATTAGGATTTTATATTTATTTGCTAATAAGTTCAAGAAATAATCCGTTCTTGACGATAACACTTGCGTTTTTGCAAACACAAATACCAGTAACCGCATAATTATTTATAAAGTTTTACAAAAGCATGCTAAAATAGCATGTTTATAAATTCCTGAAGTACTTACATCGAGGACTCTAATGAAACACTTGGCAACATTATCTCAACTCTTCCAAATAAATGACCAAGGTATTAAAGAACTAGCGTTATTTATAGGCCATACAACATCATTTTTATCAATAATAAGATTATATTTTTTTTTCATCCAAAATACTCAAAAATAGTTTGAAAGATATAAATAATGTAGCAAAGAAAGAACACGTGGATATATACACAGATTCTATGAACATAAGGGCAAAACATTTTAAGTACTTACATGTATCATAGGTGTTAATATGCCAATTAAACTAGAGAGCAGTTCAGGCGGTTTAATCAATGGTAAATATTTAAAATTCTTTATTTCTACATCTCTGAAGATTATATGTAAGGATATAGTTCTTCCCAATGTATATTGCAGTAATCAAAACGTTTTCGGTAAGCAATGTAATAAATCTATTATGTTTATCCTCGATATTCTAGTCTCAAGAGTAACTTTAATGTCTATGGGATTTTCACTCACTTTAGAGTTGCATAAAAAACTGTTTCAAGTACGGTGATCATTGGTACGGAAACAAATACAGTAGTGCATGGATAATTCGAGGTAGATGGGACCGAGACACCGTCGGATTACACGGAAATAGCTTCCTGTACACTAGAAAAAAAACAGGAGTTCTAATGAACCGTAATACTATAATTAAGAATGCACAAAATACGTTTGTAGAACTTTATTGATTAGAGTACATACATAAATTAATGTTGCTTGGCTCTTCAAGACTACTGTACTGATTCTTGCTTGAGAGGATACCATACGATATGAATACCATACAAGTATCGGCAATTATAGCTAAAAAAAAGCCGATGCCCGTTGTAATCTTTATCAGGACGCCCAATGTTTTGATCGTAGATAGTCTTTTTGTTCGCCTACCATAAAAATAAAACGAGATTATCAGTAAATCTAAAGTATAGTGAAAAATTACCGTGATCATCGGTAGTAAATATTTATGATTACCAACGTCTAGAGATTGACTACAAAACGTTATATAAGCTCTTGGTTAAAGTTGCTTAACTGAAGTAATTTTCTATCAACGAAGAATAGAGAATATTCAAATTGAAATATTAAGTCTGTAATTAGGAGTTATTACAAACTAGTGGTAGGATTCGTAAAATATATAAACAAAGAAGACAGTTTTGAGAAGTGATTGAGTATTAGCAGACTTTGTCTTGAGATCAGACACAGCCGAACGAACTAAAATCATTCTGATATTAACTATAAAAATGTATTTAACATGTCGACCGAAGAACGGAGAGATTTTTTAAAGTGAAAAAAATCTACAAAACCAGTCATTATCTCTTACGTCTTGTTTTTTTAACAAGAAATACCATCATAGAGACTAATTTTATTCTGTCACTCTGCATAACGCTATTTTACAGCTAGTTTTTGAAGACTGGTTCCTCAGCTATATTCGCCAAAATATTTGTAAATTATTTCACCATAATAATATTAATAAATCAAATTGTAGATATGCGATCCAGGAGGGATACGGTTAAAGATAGAATTAAAGAAGAAGATTAAAATATACTTAAATCTTATCAGATATATTTTCAGGTGCATTCAACGTGTCTTGATGAAATTAACATCACAATCAAGGTGAAATGTCATTCTTTCAGAAAATATCTAAGGGAGGAATTAAAGAAATGTTTTCACCTGCCAACAACGACTACCAGGAAAATTTAACGAATGTAGTTAAAGAAGAACTTTTAGAAAAACTAGGTCTTTACTGAAACACATTTGTACCTATTACAACTTATGACAAATCAAATATGGTGGTTAAATAAAAGAGATGTATTACATTGCTTACCGAAAACGTTTTTCACCGTGATGCCTAGCTACAATGTAATATACATTGGGAAGAACTATATCCTTACAGTTTTTGGTTACATTTGGCTGTCGTAAGTACAGAAATACTATTATTTCAATGTTTAATTTTTTTACCCGAAAATGGTAATTTGTGCTCGTTTGAACCTATAAAATATAGACGTGTTCAATGGGCCTACGTGAGCAAGAAATTACCATTAGATGAGATTCGACCAAATAAAAGCCTTCTTTTATTTACAATGTACAATAAAGGTAGATTTTTCTGGTTACCTACCTGAGGTAAAGGTGATACAATATATCGAAGAAGTTTTTGAAATAAAGTAAGAAATGTATCGCCATTACGTCTAAGCTAAATTAGAACAGATGTAAATTGGCCTTTACATTAATTCGTCGCAGAAATTGAACACCACACAGACACAGTGTTTGTTAATCCCCGTGGCATGGGCTTGATAGGCACTTATAGGTGGTGTTGGTTGCCAGGTGCGTCTTCAGTTTCAGCCACAATATCTGAATTAATGAAGTTGTACTCAATGTTTTTACCTTCATCGAAGTTGATTTTTAAAACTATTTCTTCATTAATTAATTAGTTTTTAGGTTTACATTTTTTTTGTTACTTTTTTCTCTATTTATATATAGGTAAAAAAAATAAATACTTGTTTAAACACAAGGTTTTCCTTTTAATATATTTTCTCGTTTTATATTTATTAGTCATTTAGTTAACTAGTGTTATAAGTAATATAAAATTTGCAATTATTATTTCATTCTTAATTCCATATTATATCTACACAATTTTGTATATTAAGTTTCGTTTCTTTGCTACATTATTTATATTTTTGTAACAATTTTTGATTATTTTGGATGAAAAAAAATATATATTATGTTATTATTGACAAAAATATCATATATCATTGAAAGTGTAATAAAATATAGTAGAAATCACTTGAAATACAAAATTTCATTACATCCCGGACCCTCAGCTCAAGTGGTCTGACGTAATATCTTATTATAATTTTTGTCCGTAAAATGCTTTAGTGATAACCCGAAATCATTGCAACTAAATGTATGCTCCACATTACAAATATTACATTAACATTTAATTTGAAAAAACATTATTATTGGTTATTCTTTTTTTTATAAAGACAACAGTAAATAGAATTTTATATTTTTAAAATCATAAAATATATACTTTTCTATTTAACCTACTTTAGATCAAAGTAGTAAACATTATTAAACTAAGAAACATTTACCTTAACCCAAAGAAAAAAAAAATCCACATTAAGGGAGTTTCCCAAGGTTTTCATTTTCGTAAAATAAGGTTGACTTATAATTTTTTAAATCAATGTTTATTTCCCTTAGATCAAAAGTAGCGTTTTAAATGAGGTATTAAAATAATATTGCTTATAAACGCTATGGAATTGGAATTTTCACAAAATATAATAGTTCTTAATTTTTTGCGTTTACATGCGTTTAATGAAGTTGAATGTGAAAAATTTGGTTCACGATATTTTGTATAAGAATTAAAATCACTGTATGAATGGAGAAATCAAACTCTTACCTTTAATAACTATACTCATTCGGCATTTGATAGACAACAAACTGTAAAGTGAGTTTCAAGCCACCGGCAAGAATTCTATGAATTAACTGATAAAATCTTCCCTTTGTCCTGAATTACGAACAGTTTTCTAAATTACTACATCAAAACATAAATTTTTACTTACTTTATTATTTGTAATTTTTAAAAATATCCACACACAAAATGAAATATTTTCAACATAATATGTATATAACAGGTGTTATCATCGATCTATTAATTGTACCACAAGTATTACACGATATAATCCTAGAACACAAAGGGTCAACAATATTTGTAATATAACATGGGCAACAGCATGTGTATTTGAACACAGAAAGGTTGAACTTGCTATAATAACACTAACAGAGTTTTATCGTTTCTAATTTTTATCTCTCCCTTTGAGCAGGATCTTGTGACACTTGCAAAGCGCTTGACTGTGCTTGTAAATATTTCAATAAATTAACAGCAAACATTTACTATCAAACACTTGTATAAGAAATATTCATAACCCAATGATTTTAAATTAAACAATTAAAATTAGAGATAAGTTCAACAGTGGTTGTAAAATAGAATATTGACTAATCTATTACATGGTTCAATATCTTACTCGCAAACGACTTGTCGCACAAGTATATTAGGAGCAAGAAGGTAAAACAAAATTGAAACAAGAACAGTAGGCCTAAACTCGTTTTATTTGGAACTGCATGAGCTCAATAAAATACATTACAATCTGTCTAACTTGCTTACAGATTACGACAGCTGATGATAAGAATGAATAATCTAATATTTATGATTGTGCCTAGCTTCCACTCATCTTCCGTTCCAAACATATGACTAATCACACTTTCCCGCTATTTTTTAACAGTGTCTGGAATCGCACTCTCGAAAACTCACACGTGCGTTATCCTTGACTTTCGATGACGAAATTGGAGTCACCACCTTACAAACCCAGAGTATTATTTACTAGACATTTTTCTAGTATCTGACATTTTCATAAAAATTAACCACCCTTTCTACTCCCGTAGAACCACACCCTCATATTCCCATTAGCTTTTAATGACGGTATTGGACTCAGCACCCTCCAAAACACTACGATTGATCTTTTTCTAGTTTTTTTTGCCTTCTCACAATTATACCTCCAATTCATCATTTGCTATTCCCATAGAGGGTCACCCGTATATTCACATTGACGTTCGATTACGGTAAACGACTCAGCACCATTAAAAACCACCCGAATGTTCATTTCAATTGTTTTTTTTGCCTTCTGACAATTTTACCCCAATTCACCCCTTTTCTACTCCTGTAGAGCCACACCCGTGCATTCCCGATTGTTATGGAAGACGGTATTGGATTCAGCAACCGAAAAAACACTAAGATTGATCATACTCTAGCTTTGTTTTGCCTTCTCACATTTATACTCCAATTCATCATTTGCTACTCCCATAGAGGATCATCCGTGTATCTCCATTGACTTTCGATAACGGTAAAAGACTCACCACCTTTAAAACCCCCCGAGTGATCATTTCCCATTGTTTTTTTGCCTTCTGACAATTTTACCCCAATTTACCCCTTTCTACTCTCGTAGAGCAACAACCGAGCAACCCCGTTTAATATTGTAGGGGGTATTGGACTCAGCACCCTCCAGAACATTACCATTGATCATTTTCTAGTTTTGTTTTGCTTTCTCACAATTATATTCATCATTTGCTACTCCCATAGATGGTCACCCGTGTATCCCCATTGACGTTCGATAACGGTTAAAGACTCAGCACCATTAAAACCCACTCGAATGATCATTTTCAATTGTTTTTTTGCCTTCTGACAATTTTACCCCAATTTACCAATTTCCTACTCTCGTAGAGCAACAACCGAGCATCCCCGTTTAATATTGAAGGTGGTATTGGACTCAGTACCCTCCAAAACACTACGATTGATCATTCTCTAGTTGTTTTTGGCCTTCTCACAATTATACCCCAATTCATCATTTGCTATTCCCATAGAGGGTCACCCGTATATTCACATTGACGTTCGATTACGGTAAACGACTCAGCACCATTAAAAACCACCCGAATGTTCATTTTCAATGGTTTTTTTGCCTTCTGACAATTTTACCCCAATTTACCCCTTTTCTGCTTCCGTAGAGCCACACCCTTGCATTCCCGATTAATATGGAAGACTGTATTGGACTCAGCAACCTAAAAAACACTACGATTGATCATACTCTAGCTTTGTTTTGCCTTCTCACATTTATACTCCAATTCATCATTTGCTACTCCCTTAGAGGATCACCCGTGTATCTCCATTGACTTTCGATAACGGTAAAAGACTCACCACCTTTAAAACCCCCCCGAGTGATCATTTTCCATTGTTTTTTTGCCTTCTGACAATTTTACCCCAATTCACCCTTTTCTACTCCCGTAGAGCCACACCCGTGCATCCCCTTATAATATTGAAGGCGGTATTCCACTCAGCACCCTCCAAAACACTACGATTTATCATATTCTAGCTTTGTTTTGACTTGTCACAAATATACTCCAATTCATCATTTGCTATTCCCGTAGAGGATCACCCGTATATTCACATTGACGTTCGATTACGGTAAACGACTCAGCACCATTAAAAACCACCCGAATGTTCATTTCAATTGTTTTTTTTGCCTTCTGACAATTTTACCCCAATTCACCCCTTTTCTACTCCCGTAGAGCCACACCCGTGCATTCCCGATTGATATGGAAGACGGTATTGGATTCAGCAACCGAAAAAACACTAAGATTGATCATACTCTAGCTTTGTTTTGCCTTCTCACATTTATACTCCAATTCATCATTTGCTACTCCCATAGAGGATCACCCGTATATCCCTATGACGTTCGATAACGGTAAAAGACTCAGCACCATTAAAACCCGCCGACTGATCATTTTCTATTTTTTTTGGCCATCTGTTATTTTGACCCCAAGTCACTCCTTTACAACTCCCATAGAGCCCCACCTGTCCATCCCCGTTAAATTTTGTTGACTTCTATCCCCGTCAGCTTTCGATAGTTGTACACGTTTATGAAAACTAACAACCAGGACTTATGTGAGTTGAGTAAATAATTGGCCAGCTGAAATGAAGAAGGGACATTCTAATGTTTATGTTTTCACCGTGATTACACACACCCAGTGTCTTACAGTATAAACATTTGACTAGTCAGACAGTCGCACCATAGTGGCAACACTGTTGGTTCTCGTATCGTTAGTGGCGTGGGAATAATATACACACCGGCTGCCATATTGTTATTAGACTGAACGAAAATATACACTGGCTGCCATATTGATGCCTAAATGAAATGCTGCCGTATTGATAGTATTTCAGTCAATTTTGTATTTTTAAGATTTTATGAAATTAAAGTACATGGAGTAGTATCATGTTTATTAGAAATAAATTATACACGACGAAAAACATATATACTTCACTCCTTCAAGTGGCTGCCATATGGTTGCAAAATGAAATGCTGCCATATTGATAGCGGGATGTATATATATATATATATATATATATATATATATATATATATATATATATATATACCTATATTATAATACAACATAGGTTATTCAAATACAAGAATATTTATTAATTTATATTCAAAGCTTTTCGTTGCTAAACAGTATCAACATCATCAGGAATCCTCATCATTCCTGATTAGGTTCGTACTGTTTAGCAACGAAAAGCTTTGAATATAAATAAATAAATAATCTAAATAAATAAATAATAAACCAACTAAAATATATAGGTTCTATGCTATCATATCCTGGCATAGAACACGAACATGAGATTATACACGTATATAATCTCATAAATGTATCCTAGGCGAGACGGGGATAGCATATAAGCTGTCAAAACGTAGTTGTTTAGTAGAATGATAGGTTAGTTGTCCCATACATCAAACATTTTTTTCTTTTAGAACGTGTGAGTGAACATACAACTATAAGTAAGATCTATTTTTATACATTTTTACAATTGCAATGGTTCCAATATACATTGTGTGTGAACCAGTGCACTCGAGCAAGTGTGTTTGTTTGTCTGTATGTGTACGAGAGAAAGAGAGAGAGAGTGCGCGCGTGTGTATGTATCTATACGTGTGTGTGTGTGTGTGCGCTCGCGTGTGTGAGTGTGTGTCTGTCTTTGTGTGGTTGTGAGTTTGAATGTGTGTGTGTGTGTGTGTTTGTGTGTGTGTGTGTGTCTTTCTTTGTGTGATTGTAAGTGTGTTTTAATGTGTATGTGTGTGTGTGTTTTTTGTGTATATGGTATGCGTGTGTGTGTATCTGTGTTTGTTATGAGCGAGTGAGTATTTCTGTGGTATATCCATAAGTGTGTCTCTAAGTATGTGTGAGGGTGTATACGCCAATATAACTCTGGCGTACAATTAGAGAGTTCAAGCACTGGCTTCTTGATTTCGTCACGGAGCTGCCGAGCGTTAACATTAACACGTAGAACTGTTTACGTATTGCGGCGCAATGAGACCGAACTGACGTAAAGTTTAAATAGGATTCTGTCATAGCCGGAAACTCATTAGTCACCGCAGCGTAACTCCTCCGAACTTTCTAATCTCCCGCTATCCTCAACCCCCCCCCCCTCGCAGCTTATTGGGCGTCTAATAAAGTCAATTTATATGCGATTTCGGTAACATGGCGCAAGCTTCCAAAGTTCACGAGATTTTTGAGCTGTCTAAAGCCTGCAAAATTGTAAAATTGTAGATACGTACAATACACTGCAATATTTAAAGGGTGGAAGACTACGTCATTGGATGATGTACGTCATTAAATCTAACTCACACTTTTAACAGAGTTTACAAATTCGAGGGAGACAATTTATTAGAAAATACTCAATTAATATTTTCAAAACGCCTAATTATTTACATACCGAGATAAGGATAAATCCGAAGGAATCAAGAAATAAATAATATAAGAAAATATAGCATAATTTAATATTTTAAATATGCAAATCATACTTATTCTGAAGAATGTGTTCTGCCATGCTTGACTTTTGACTGTCGTATTCAATGTATAACAAATGTTTCTTGACATTTACGTCATGTTTGAAGCCATGTCTTGTATCTATACATGAAACACAATGTCTCGTGAAATAATATTATCTCATTATTTAAGATTATGATAGTGTACTAAGGCACTGCTAAAATATCATCGAATGCAGTTTGAGTGTAGTTGAACATACTACGGTCACTTCTTATCAATTTGATTGGCCTGACACTGAAGAATGGTTATAATAACAATAAAACCCCTTCATCTATACACAGCAACAATTTCCCTTTGATCTGGTCAAAGTATATTTATTTGATTACATTGGTTATTAATTTTGTTTTGCATTTTTTATGATAGTGTTTCACTTCATTGCTTATAAACTCAATGTATCTGAACTATTATTATACTTCAACAGGTTCCTTCATTATGCATTACTCATTGTGTGTACAATCCTCTAACAAAGAGAAGATCCTACTCTATAATATTTAACACGTTAACAATAAGTCACACGAAATAATTTTTTAAAGCCATACACAGTTTGGGTAAAAAAAAATAATTACCTTTTAATACATATTTACAATTAATATATATAAACTGTTGTGTTAAAACAACTGTTCTACCACATAAGCTATAACATACAAACAGCGGTTTTATGAAATCATATGTTATCACTTATTTTTAGCTAAATGGGACGAAATAACTATATTGCATATATTTCCCTTTTAAAAAATGTTTTCCTCTTATATAAAACTAAAATGATTACATCATCAAATTTATTTAATAAAATAATAATTTCTAAAACTTATATTAACGCCAAGTGTCATCTACTACAAGTTTAAAAATATGGATGTTAACTTGAGTGGATGAAGAAAAAGTATTTTAATAAAGATTGAAAAATAAATAAATACACGCACACACACACACACATTCACACACACACACACACACACACACACACACACACACACACACACACACACACACACACACACACACACACACACACACACACACACACACACACACACACACACACACACACACACACACACACACACACACACACACACACACACACACACACACACACACACACACACACACACACACACACACACACACACACACACACACACACACACACACACACACACACACACACACACACACACACACACACACACACACACACACACACACACACACACACACACACACACACACACACACACACACACACACACACACACACACACACACACACACACACACACACACATATATATATATATATATATATAAAGCGAGTGAGAACTAATAGTAGGAATTGAGTAACAGTTAATAAGACTTTACATTACTTATTTTTAAAAGCATTAGTAGCGGCTTAATACTGCTGGTTCCGCTTGGGTGGTCGATAGGAAAACTGTACTAGTCTGGTCAAAAACATTCCCTGTATGTGACGTAGCAGTGTGTATATCGATCCACACTAATGAATTATAGTAAAATTTACTCCATAAAATATTAAATTATTTGGTCTTAATTCTACTTAATATCAATTGATCCAGTAATTGACTGGATGTGTGAGGCCCAGTGATTGTAGGAAGGACATTTCATTCGTACCCTCCCCACCTGCCCTCATCAATGCGGACGATCTACGCTAAAGCGCAACTAGCAGAACCGGCAGGCTCTGGCCAAAATTATATTTAAAAACGAGAAAAACTCTTATTTGAGACAATTGAAAGAACCGAAATTCACCTACATTTCTAAAATCAGAATTTATCTATTGTTTTTCGTTTCTTCTAAACGTCGTTCTAAATACATAGTACTCATTAATGGTTTGTGCTACAATCAATAAAATCAATAATTTATACAGCATTTTGAAACTAAAGTAAAATTGAATAAAACGTACTATTTTTATGATTGAAGAATATGATTACACTTAACCTATTGTAATATTTCGCTACTAGGCTCGCCCCAATCAATAGGATTTTACGCTAATTTTGTTGCACACGTGTGCGTACGTGCATATGTGTGTTATAAATTAGATTTCAATGGCGACTACACCAACATTAAAAAATAGCTATTATTTTTTTCGTCACTCGCCTAATCCTTTCTTCAACACACCTGCAAAATAATATATATATATATGTTTATTTTCATACCTACTTTATAACTTTTGTATGGTCGCCATATTTCCAATAAAAGATGTATTATATTTCGTTAACAAAATACTATTTTGAAATTTAATCAAATAATAGTTTAGAATATCTACGTATGTGAAAATGGAGTAATAACCTACTTTTTTGCTTCGCAACACCCTTCCCATTAGAGTTTACTGAAATTTGGGATTTGTGAAAACGACGGAGAACTACCGTAGTTTCTTTCTTTCTTTAGAAAAAATAGAAACATTTCGTGATGACGACTGAGTATAATGGATCTTCCTCCCCTTTCTGGTGTCCAGTAAGGGGATACTTGGAAAATAAACTTTATGACGCACTCTAACAAATAAAGAAAACAAATGAAGGATAGAATCGCTGAGTGTTGGAACGCTTCTCCAAGCTGGAAAGTTAGAACACTTGAGGGAGAAATGAGCAGAAATAAAGCCAAGGCGCGGACTGTCACATAGCAAAGGAAGGGGGTGAATTTCTTGAATTAGTGAGAGGATAAAGTAGTTGGTTTTATCGGGAAATGGAAATTTCCTAAGAATTTATTATTGAAAATAAGTAATACCAGTAAACATTAAGGGTTGTTCTTTACCAATAAAAATATTACAAGAAAAAATACCATGTTAGATATAATTACAACCAGTTCAAAAAGTTAAACAATTTTGTTACATATTGGGTTGCAGCAGCAAACTGGAATCATTCAGTAGCATTAGGGGCTGTAGGAGGGTACTTAAAACATTCAGTATCATATTTCTTTGTCAACAGAAAAAGAAAATACTCAGTAGCATATGGAGTTGTAGGAGGGAACGTAAAACATTACAGCACATTAGGTAGTAAACGGAAACTGAAAACATTCAGTAGCATCTGGGGCTGTAGGAGTAAACTTAAAACATTCAGTAGCATATTTCTTTGTCGACAGAAAATGAAAATATTCAGTAGCATATTGGGCTGTATAGTGAAAGTGAAATGATACAACAGCACATTAGGTTGTAAACGGAAACTGAAAACATTCGGTAACATATTGGGTTGTAGGAGGAAACTTAAAACATTCAGTATCATATTTCTTTGTAACAGAATCTGAAAATATCAGTATCTTATTGTTCTGTAGAGTGAAAGTGAACACATAAAACAGCAGATTATTTTTTAGACGGAAAGTGAAAACATTCAGTAGTAAATGAAGTTGTAAGGAGAAAACTTAAAACATTCTGTAGCATATTTCTTTGTCGACATAATCTGAAAATATTCAGTATCTTATTGTTCTGTAGAGTGAAAGTGAACACATAAAACAGCAGATTATGTTTTAGACGGAAAGTGAAAACATTCAGTAGTAAATGAAGTTGTAAGGAGAAAACTTAAAACATTCAGTAGCATATTTCTTTGTCGACATAATCTGAAAATATTCAGTATCTTTTGTTCTGTAGAGTGAAAGTGAACACATAAAACAGCAGATTATGTTTTAGGCGGAAAGTGAAAACATTCAGTATCATATGGGGTTGTAGGAGGTAACCTTAAACATTCAGTAACATATTTCATTGCCAACAGAAACTGAAAATATTCAGTAGCATATTGGGTTGTAGGGTAAAAGTGAAAACATACAACAATATATTATGTTGTAGGCGGAAAGTGAAAACATTCAGTAGCATATTAGTTTATAGACTGGAAATGAAAACATTAGTATATTGGTTGTAGAAGGAAAGTATAAACATTCAATAGTATAATTGGTTGTAAGCAGGGAGTAAAACAATTAGTAGCATATTGGGTGTAGACGGAAGTTAAAACACTGTATAGCATATTGATTTTTAAACGGTAAGTGCAAAATTTTCAGTAGCATATAGTGTTGTAAACAGGAAGATAGCGCATTGGGTTGCAGATGGGAAGAGCGATTGTTTTTTTTTTGTGGTTATAATCGCCAATCAACAAATAAGATAAACACTCAATATTTTAGGTAAAAACCAAATAATAAAATGAAATTTAAATGAAACAAAAAATTACAAAAGAAACAAAACTCACATAATAGTAATAATATGAAATAAATGTGTAACAATAAATATGTAACAATTAAAGAGAAATGTAACAATAAATCAACATAAAGCGACAATAAATCTATAACAATACTGAAGTTCTTATAAAATTGTGGTGTCGGCGGTAAATGAGGTGAATTTATGGAATGGAATCGATTGCTAATTGCATTATTAATTTCATTGGACTTTGTAAAATGACTGTCATACACAGCATATATTGTTTATTATACACGGTTAGTTTCGTCACTCACCGACCATCTTTATTTGACATTTTAAATAAAACCGCACATTCAAATCTCCTAACTTTACTACAATATATTTCGTGCTCGTACAAAGTAGATGAAAGAGGCAAAGAAGAAGTAAGATGTTTGTAAGGTTTTGCTTGACACAATCAGATCCAATCTTGAAATTGAAACTTTATTACCGTCGGGGGAACGGTGTTGAGCTATGCTATAAATAACCAAAGTTCAATCAAAGAGTATATTTAGCTTCATTTGTCACTCCTTCGTACTAACATCGATCTAGCGGGAACATTTCACTAGGATCCGTGCTGTCCCCTTAGTATACCTGCGGGAGAGAAAATTGTTTCTTTTAGAAAGTTATTTTTGTAAACGTTAATCCATAAAGTTAATCTACAAGCATTTGAAATAGCACAATTTGTGTAATTTCAAATTCAGATATCAAATTGTAGACACGAGAGAGGACGGAATTAGATTATTAAATACACTGAACCGTAAAAGATTATTAATTTCGCTGGGTAAGCGGATCAAATAACTTACGCAATATGGTCAAAAGAAAGAAAAATGCTAAGGTACTGTGATAGTTTGCTTCACTTTTTTACCCCCTGAAAACAAACATACTTTGGTCGACCATACACAATTTCTGGAAACGAAATTTTTTGTTCACTCGGGTTCCTAAAATCGTACTGGTAGGGCTTAATTTCGAAGGAGTCTTTATGAGACAATGAATGAAGTACATGTATCCATTTACTGAGGCAAATCGAAAGTCCAGTAGCAGTAATTTTGCGGAAAATTAAATTCGCGATAATATATCAGATGGTATATTCATATGTTAATTGTCTAACTGTTGAAATACATTTCCTGAGCATGGAGCGATACGTGTAGGAGAATGTTGTATCATGGCAATTAACCTTTGGCTAAATAAACGATGAAAATATTGCTTTTAAGTCTCAGGTTTCCCTTCCCTGTATCGATGTCTGCATCATATTTGTCAAAACGCATTATTCGCTTTATAAAAAACCAAAATAAAGAACATTATTTGTTTCTAAGTAAAATAATAGGTCAATAGTTTTAAAAGCTCTATTAGTATTGGTGGTTGTTTTGTTCATAAGGTTTGACGGAACCTTTATTTTAAAACCTAATAACATCCCTCCTACGAGAATTTATAAAATATAATTTTTTTAAAAGTACTTACTGAGGAAGTCCATTTTTACTGAGGACTATCCAGCACACATTTGACTTATCCCCAAACAATTTTGTAATCTTTTCTCTCAGAAATTTATATTTTTTTCAATTTATTCTATTAGTTTACACTCTCCTTATATTATGTTGTTCAAATTTTCAATCATTATAAAATACTTCTTATTTATTTACTCGAGTTCAGATATATTTTTGTAAGCTTTTAGTGTATAGTACTTGTTGTTAATACAGTTTTTTCCAAATAATAATTTATTAATTAAATTTAATTCAGATAATAATAATGAATTAATTTTAGTTTTATATGAGAGAAAAACTTTTCAGAAAAGGGGCAAAGTATGCAATATAGTTATTTCATCCCATTTGCCTTGAAATGAGAGATAAGATATGATTTCATAAAAGAGCTGTATTTGTATAGGGTATGTGGTAAAACTGGTGTTTAAACACATAGGTTATGTTATACTTTATTTATAATAGTTTAATGAAAGTAACACAAAAAGAACCTTTTTCTTTGATAACGTAAGTAAAAATTTACTTTAAAAATATTGTCTATTTGACTTGTTTTAATTTTGTGTTACTAATAATATTTATTGCGTGTAAACATGATTGCTTTAATCAGCTGTTAGTGACTCCTACTGTAATGTACACAACCACCAATCAAATTATCAGCACTTGCATCACCTGTGACCTCTACTTGAAAAGAAATAGTTCTATCCAAAGGCTACACAATTTTCCCACCTGTTTTTATTCTTTTCGTGTTCATGAAGTTTTAGATAACATTAAAAGTTCGGACAATAGCGGCCGCCAGCTCCGGCGCTTTTTGGCTCATGAGAACAGGTCTTAAATGGCTTTCAAGTCCCCAATTTCAATTCTCCAATTTCAAACTCCTAGAAGGTGATTCCCCAGGTGGCGAATCCAGAGTGCATCCATATGATTTTTAGGTGGGTGGTAGGGTGGAAATAAAATACATCCCTTGAACCAACAGGCAGATGTCCTGCCTCGTTGACGCTCTGATAATCCTTCTTTACAGCATGTGCTTCCTCCTGCCATTCCAAACATAACTTGCAGCTGGATTTACCATCCGACTTGATTTTAATTTTTGAATTACCAATTCGAAATTGCGCTCAAAGAGCCTCTCCTCAAGGGTGAGCTACAGTCGTTACGCTTACAGACCGTTTAACCAAGGACACAGAGAAATATCGGCTATTTATTGCAATAAATAAGTTTCTGATAAACTGGAAAAGGTTTAACCTTGATTAATATTGAATTATTAAAATTAATTTTAAATAAAACACAATAAAGTTTATCTTTTCCTTGAAATAATAAATGCAAAATTTATAAAAAAATAATCATCATATCTTACGTGACAGTTTCAGAAAATTATTTACGAAATTAACTTTAATACTGTAATTTTTAAACACATCACGCAATTTATACATAAAGATGAGAAATATAAATTCATTTTAATAAAAATTAATATACAGTTATTCATATTATTATCGTACCATAAGTCATTAAGGACTTTAAGTTTATTAATAGTTCTATAAATATGAATCAATTTTACATGATGTCTACATGAACCTTCGGCAGAAATAGTTTCCATAATTTGTATCCCTTCCACTCTTTTAAATTATATAAAACATAAACGATAACAATGTAGTAAAACATATTTTAATAAATAAGTTTATATTTCTATGTTTTTATAAAATTTTGGTTAATGTATAATGTATACTCACATGTTTTACGTCCCTCTTCCGTATCTTCAGGATTTCTTCACGTTTCTACATTTGTTTTGCGTCTTCATTATGTTTCTGTAGAAGTGTTTCCCATTTCAAGATATATACAAATAAATAGGTCATTAGAGCATACAAAATGAAGTTTATAATATTTGTAGATTTTATTTAAAAAGACTGTTTTGAACAGCTTAAAGTCTACTCAACAGTTATTGGATTTGCTCTCTGTAACGCTTCTATGCCTATCGTCCGTTCATATCGGTCACAGATATCTCTAGAAATCTCTTTGTTATAGCCGTTAATGTTGAGTAAATGTTTCTATAGTGTGTACCAAAGGAAGGCATTTCGTCCGAATTTCCGTGTCTATGTAGTCGGACCAATCTGGCAGGGAATCGTTCACGACATAATAGAGGCACATTTGCCGAATGGCTTTTGAATATAAACTCACTGATTGTATTTACTGACAGCATGATACATTGCACAAGAGACAAGAGTGTTAATTACACGGCTAATGTATGTTTGCAGATTCACTCACTAGAGCGCTCTTACCACTATCACCTCGATGTGTTTCCTATTGTTAAATCGTTTATATAATTCATATTGTAGAAAGGGAAATATCTTCAGTTTCGACATAAAAAGTAGTGTAAAAATATATTTTTCATGTCAATTCTTACTTTGGTAAACAAAGAAAACTTTTATTCTAGTTACTTTTTATCAAGAAATTTCAATTATTATGAATAATGTAACAAAACCTATGCTTAAAACAGCTTTTGTACCACATAACATAAAATCAGCTGTTTTATGAAATCATGTATTATCACTTAACTATATTTCATACTTTGCCCCTGTTGTGAAAAGTTTTTCTCCCATGTAGAAATAAATTTAATTCATCCAATAGTACTTAGAAATACTGCATTAACATCAAGTGTCTTCCACTACAAGTTTTAACAAATGTATTTGAACTTGAGTGGATGAATAAAAAGTGTTTAACTAACAATGAAATTGTGTACATTACTATGTATAATATATATATATATATATATATATATATATAGGGTAAGTGTGAACTAATAGAATGAATTGAATTATTATTGATGTATCGAAAGTTATTAAAAAACATTTTACAAATTTAGAGAACATAATGTTTAAATAATTCCGTCCTAAATCTGCTCAAGTATTTTTTTTTTAACCAAATCAATATTGTCAATTTAAAAATTAATGTAAAATAAGATCTAAAAGTTTGCGTTTATAAAAATGCTATATACTTGTGACGAGACTATCCACTCATAAGAAATGTACTAAAAATTTAAGGGAGATTTTGGCGGGGGGGTTGAGTAGTAAATAAACAGAAATATGGAGATACAAATGAGTATGCTGGGTATGCTAGACAAATCTATGTAGGTAAAGAAGTAAGAGATAAAAAGATACACGAACACAGAAAGTAACAAAATAGAGAAAAAGAAAAAATACTGAGGTAAAGAGCGAGAAACAGGTACGTATAGGTAGGGACTGAAAAAGAGAAGTAACCGAAAAAGAAGGCAGTGGTGAGAGATGAGGGTAAAAAAACATGAAATGACAATCTAGAAAAAAGATTTATAGAGAGACTAGCAGAGACGAGAGAGGAAGAGATGAATATATTGAGTAAAAAAAGGTGAAACAGGCACAGAGAAAGAAAGGGTGACAAAAATGGTTAAAGAGAGAGAGTGAGAGAGTCTGTCAAACAGACAGAAAGGGATGGAGAGAGAGAGAGAGAGAGAGAGAGAGAGAGAGAGATTTCTAGCCTTCAAGTTCTTTATTTGCAAAGGTTTGAGAAATTTCGTTAAGAGAATATTGTATATGAACTTTAAAATTTTATATTTTTCAATATAATAATCTTTGTCCAGAAATTGGATTGTCCACTACAATTTATTGATAGCAACTAAAATACCATATTTTCTAGGTATTATTTGCAGTAAACTAATTATGAGGTTAAACAGTTGTATATTAATTAGCATATAAAATACCTAGTTATAAAATATTTACTACAGCATCAAGTACATTGTACTTTATTTAATTTTAATGAAAACAATAATTTGGCTTTATAATAATCTATAACGGTTTAAATTCAATGGTGGAGAGTCGTAAATTAATTGCGCAGCCAATATGCGTTTTATTAATTAAATTGTTTTGAATTTCATAGTTTGCAGAAATATGTTTATTATAATATAAACGGAATTTGCATTAGGTAAGTGGTTCAATCGTTTACGTACAAACAATTTGTTTTATATTCAACATTCCCCGATTAAAGTAATCTTTGTAAAATTTTATTTTGATATATTACATTAGATTTATTTTCGAAGTGAGTTTTATAACGTATTCAGATAAATGATGTTATAAATCAGCATAATGTGTTGCAACATACTTAAAACATAATAATGATATATTCCGCGAGTAAAGATTTTATTATGTTTTCTTTTTACCCCTTGACACGTACTGTTCCGAACAGAACAGAGGAGGAAAGTTTCGGCTACATTTCTAACTTTCAATAGGAACGTCTCTAATGGATTACTTCCAAAAACTCGGCCCGGTTTCCTGACGGCTGACAGTTGCCTTCTTTATTGGCTAACTTCACCTACGTTACGGTGATCAACTCTCGCTTTTTGCTAAGCTTCTTCTGCGAGACCGGTTGTGATCGATAGTTACTAACTTGTTCGCTTTATTGTTCTTCAACCTCCTATCTAAATATATATATATATACCTTCAATCTATTTGTATTAAATGTTGTTTGTTCATTACTCTTTACGAAAATACTTCTTCATAATAATATGCCTAGTTTATTTCCAGAGAGTCAATTATTTAACGATTAACATATAATTGTTTGTATTATAATCACCTTTTAGATAATATAAAAACATTTCAAAAAGTAACATAACAGTTATTTGTTTTCAATTCCGACTATATTAGTTTACGTACTCCCTATACATATCTTGTTCAAATTTTCAATCGTTAATAAAATACTTTTTATTCGTCTACTCAAGTTCAAATACATTTTTTTAAACTTCTAGTCAATTCCACTTAATAATAATGTTATTTTAAATCAAAATTATGAAATTGAATTTAATTAGTTTTAGTTTTATGTGGAAGAAAACGTTTCACAAAAGAGGTAACGTATACAGTATAACTATATGTATATATATATATATATATATATATATATATATATATATATAGAGAGAGAGAGAGAGAGAGAGAGAGAGAGAGCAATTTATTTCAAAATATAAAAGCCTATTTTATTTTTTATTATTGTTAGGTATCAGTTAAATATGTTGATGAAATAAAAATATGTTCAGTAAAAAATAATAATTTATAGCTCTGGCTCTAAGATATAAAATAATTTACTGCATAACTGATGCTTATGTGGAGCTATGGATTATTTAATAATTAAAATATTGGGCTACAATAACGAGTACAGTGTGACAAGCAAATCGCACATTGTATGTTGCAAGACCGGATCATATTGAAGTTTCCCGTACATCGTCTCCAACAATGCCATGTCCGGAACGCTTCTACAAATACACCCCCTTCCTCTGTGCAGTGCGCTTTTTCACGCCATTGTGTTGAAAAATGACGTCACAGATTTCATCCTTGAGAGTGTAGTCGAGACTGTGTGCAGTCGACTGGGCCCTTTGACTATTTACGGCGCAGATGATATTGAATTCCTGGCTGAGATGCTTGCTCGGATTCTGTCCTGGAATCGACTAACAATACTCCATTTCCATTGCGAGTAGTTAAACGAATAGTTGGACTGATATTATTCGTTGTTCTAAATGCTTTTGTATTTTGCGAAAGAAAAGACTGATAGTTTGCTTTAGTAGGAGATTTTCTTATTAAAATATATTGTTCGTAAAAATTAAACATTTGTTTCACGAAAATTTTTATTCAGGTTCTCAAGAAACTTAAGATGGTTCTAACGTAAAAATCATAGGAATATATGAATATTTCTGTCACACGTTTAGTGTAAAACTTACGTGCGCTATTAAAACATTTAAACTGCACCTCTCTAAGTTTGTATGAACGTTTCTTTTGCTTTATTTTACAATTTTTCCCAATTTCCTCGAAATAAATGTATATTTAGGTATATCATTAAACAAAATAAGACCTACTTAATGTACTCACTTTAAAACTTTTCAAAAAAGCTTGAAAATAAGAGCACGTTAATAGTTCCCAAAACTCGACTCCTAAATATACCAAGTCAGATTCTTGTTTAGATAAACAAGTGCAAAAAAGTGCAAGGGAGAAGGTAAAACAATAGTGTTTCTAAGTTTCGTGTATATATTTATACCTTATTTAAATCACTATTGTATTATTCACTTCTGTTGGTGTTGGTTATATTTATCAACGAAAAGCTTTTAATATAAATTATTAAACAATTCTTGTATTTCAATAACCTTATTTGTGTTTGATATATATATATATATATATATATATATATATATATATATATATAGAGAGAGAGAGAGAGAGAGAGAGAGAGAGAGAGAAAAGAGAGAGAGAGAGAGAGAGAGAGACAGGGAAAGAGAGAGAGAGAGACACAGGGAAAGAGAGAGAGAGAGAGAGAGAGAGAGAGAGAGAGAGAGCTTATAAAACCATTAAAGTTTTTGTCCCTTCAAAAAAAAATAATAAATAAAAACCGTATCCCTTACTTGTAATTTCATGGAGGCCTAGCAATTACCACACATTATTTAAAACTTAGTTATGTTTTAAGTTCTTTTACGATAGAACTTTTCTATTTTAGGCCCATAAACGTTAACCTTCTCACATTTGAAAGTTTTTCTAATTTTAGTTTTCTTTTCAATCACTATTCAGAACATGTCGGTAATCCAGTTACTCTATCTCATTTTTTTAAATTGTAAACCAGACGCCTTTTTGGTTTAAATTTCTTTTATACTTGAAACAAAATAAGAAATAAACACACACTCAACGTGACTATAGACAGGTATTTTCCGAACTATATCTGTAATTTTATGAAGTTGTTTGAACCCGTAACGCATTTCTGTCAGACCTAAACCTTTCTCACAGTTTGCTTTTTGTAATGTCTGGTTTATCGTCAACGTTGTACATTGTGCTGTTTATAGCACCCGGTTGAACAACGACTGATTTAGTGCCACGACGAGAGAGTTGTAGTTGTTGGTTAATTTGTTTCTGAATTACAATATTTCTTTATACTACTTTATAGGTTCTTTCCCTTGTTATGTTATCGTAATTACTAGTCTGTCTATCTTACCTTCGAGTTTCTTCCACTATTCTGTGAAGAGACACCATCTCTTCCCCTCTGTAGAGAGCAAACATTCGCTAGGTGAGCGAACGACTTAGTCGCGACGCTATAGTCTTCTTAGCTCTGCCTAAGTCGGTCCACCCTTACTGGTCTTGTATTTAAGGGGGAGTTGGGCAAATATCTTTTTATGATACCTAAATATAGTACATACACAATCCTGGACACGCGATGTCACATGTTATCCCTATTTTCGGTAACACGAGATTTTGTGTTCCTAAAAGAATCCTTTTCTATCTATCTTAGGCAATACTGATTGACGTGCTTTTTTTATAATACTTAAGTTATTCAAAGACATAAAATAAAATATATACCGTATGTGCCAAAATAAACAGTACTAAAACTGAATCAGCTGTAGTTGCCTTATCGAACAGCTGTGCCAACTTTTGATTGTTACTAACAACATATGGAGAATGTTTAAGGGGAAGATTTTCCGTGATGACCCAACTACCAACATCGTTCAAATACAGGAAAAAATAACCATGTGTATAACGAGCATGAAGCTACACTTAATCTTCAAGAACGGTTCAAGTGTTGCCTTAAATTGAAGGGAGGTCATATAAAGCATGTTTATACCCGAGTTTAACTGATTTAGCTTCTTTTGAAATGTATGTGTTTGTAAAACTACGTAAATAAATTTTGAAAAATAAAACCTTAGAACAGTGTCAGTACGGTTTGTTTTGGCGCATCAGTTTTATAGATATTTTCAAAGATATATTTCATATTTATAAATTACTAGCAGAGTACCCGTTCTTCGTACGGGATTGACGAGTATTCCTACACCGACGCAGAAAGTCATCAGGGGTAAGAAAACATAATGCAAACTCTCGCTCAGCAATTATATACCAGTTTTATCAATTTTTGATTGGGTAAAGAATTCAGTTCGGGGTATTTCGTTCGCGTATAAAAGGCACGTAGTACTACGTATACATGTATTTGGATTTACCTATAAAGTTTCCAGTTATGATAGATTTGGTTGTAGCTTTATACATTACAAACGTCTACTTCCGCGGAGTAATACTTCGTCACGTGATCTCTATTCTTGCCTTACATGTGTTAATTTGGTTAAACGTACAAAACTACAACCAAATATATCCTGACTGGATAATTCATAGGTGTATAAAATTAACCTCTTATAGCCATAACAAATAATAATTATCAATACAGCCTCAGAACATGTTCTTAATTAATTTCATATGCATTGCATGGGGGTGGGCAATGTGTCTTTTTACCAGCACTATTAGCACCAAGTTTAGGGGAAAATAAGTTTTCCAAAATTGTAAATTTTTGGGCCGTGAGCTAGAGTTTTCGTAATTTTTGATGACTTTCTTCGTCACCCGCTATAATTCTTTTCGCTAAAATCGAACACGTGGGAACTGGAAATAAATACCAAATTTCAGCTTAATGGCTCCAGTAGTTTTTACGTGATTGAGTACTGCACACACAGACAAAACCATTCGATTTTTATATAATAGTGTAGATTAGTTTCCAATAAGTATATCAAACTATAAACTTACTGAATATTGTCTAGAAAACTAAGGGAAGAAAAAAGTTCTGCTTGTAACATTACATATTTGTAAAGTATAACTGCCCTTGAAAGATGAATGTTAACAAACAATTACTTTCAGCCGTTTAAATGTGCTTAACAGTGACTGTTACAGGTAGTAATCAGATGAATAAGTCAAGTTATGTATTAACTGGAATATAGATAAATGAGTGTTAAAAGGGGGATTTCAACGCCCGATGGGCGGTACCCTGACGAAATTTCTAAATAAAAATATGCCTTTTTGTTAACCAGGGACCCTAAGAATGTCCATGTAAAATTTCAGCTCAATGGGTCAAGTAGTTTTTACGTAATTGAGTAACACACACACACACACACACCATTAGATTCTTCTATAATAGATAAAAAGGGATCATTTATTGGACCATTAAATAGATAATTCGTAATTGTTGATTTCGGAGTATTTGTAACAACAAATTACTTTAAATCGCAGATAGAAGAAATTAGCCTGGTCGATAAACTTAACTTTGTGTAGTAAAGCGTTATAAGAGATTTTTTAAAAAAATACGCCCAATTCAAGACATTTCACTTACTTGATGAGATTTCTTTTTCTTCACGTAAATTATATTTATTTTGTAATTATAATCTCACATATTTAGAAACAAATTTCTGCTTGTTCTAGTAAAACGAATTTTGCCAAGAGCATTTATTTTTTTGTTTTTATCCCGCATAATTTATAACAACCCCTGTATTCGCCAAACGTGTATCATGTTATCATATTAAACTAAACTAAACAAAATGTTCGCCCTGTTATAAGGACGTTGCATGGTGTCGGAATGGGTTTACATTAACATGCAGCCCTACGTCTGCACTAAAACATTTATATCTGACAAGGCCCTGTCCGTGTTTATGTTTTGCAACTAGGATAGTTTGTGTTCGAGCGAGTTGGAAACAGGGTCGAACATTATTTTTTTCAATTTTCTTTGATTAATACACAGAAAGACAGTTCAATCAATGGACCAATTTCAGAATTTTATTGACGTTGATTCAACGATAAGAGATTTAACTTTGTTAAATTGATCCTATTCGAGTCGTTTTGTTAGTTTCTCCCTGCAGTGACTGAAAATCTAGCGCTCGGTGACAGAAAACCAGAGGTAAACACCTAACTTAGGAAGACGTGTTTAGTAAGACAGCCAGATATTGTCGTTACTACTAGAGTCGTCTTCATTGAGGGTTGTAGAACTAAGAAAAGCTAATATAGATGATTTAGTAACCTACCATCATAAGGGGTGAACTATGGATTGCATCGACAGGGGGGTTGAATTAATTACTGCGTCTCGCCTGGGGGAGGGTTACGCCATTTTGTCCACGGGAAAGTCTTGTTCGGTGACATAATTCTATAGAAAGTAATTATATTGTAAATAATAACAGTAGCACTATCGCATTATCTGAATGTCCTGCTTCGTTCTTCGGAACCGGACCTTACAGGATATTACAGGATCTCAGGTAAAACAACCCTTACATGAACTGCGGCAAATATGAGTAATTATATATTCATGGGTTAACAACACAAGCTCATTACATTTAACCTTGTAAAGTCGATCCTATAGGCCTACAAACCGTTATGATCTTGACAAAATCTAGTGGTAATTGAAGGTTTACCTAACTGTAGAGGACGTAGTTAGTTAGGATGATGTTGTATTGGGCCCGCGGTCAGTTAGGGTCGTAAAAACGACGGTTGAGTTGGGCCCATGGTCAGTTCGGATTCAGAGTTGAATTCGGCAAACACCTCTACAATCATAACCTACAAAATGGAATGCTCTAATCCACCTAAGCTTTAAATACACTCAAACATATAATATAGATGATAGGTTACGGTAACCATCAAACATCTATTTTAGAAGATTGAAACATCTCCTTCTTATATCAATATAAATAGTCGTGTAATAATATTTTATGTTATATGCGCACAAAATGATAAAACCCCCTGGCCACACCATTGCCAGGTGGCGTTGGAACGGTTCAGCATGTCACCGTTATAGGGTTAACAAAAAGGGACACGTAATGGAATGCTCGCTTGAGCTGGCGAGCTCTAAGTTATTGAGTAGGATTATTCGTAAGTTTAAATAATACTTAAAAGATGAAAGCACAGTATTTTTAATGAATTTTATATTTCTTTATGTTTTAGTACAGTTTTATTGTATTTATTTGCTTCCAATTATGTTTTAGTTTTCATTACTATCGTACATTAAAATAAAAACGAATGTCTGATCACTTAACTAAACTAATGTTGCCCGACTGACATGGGGCCCAATTCAACCCTGACCCGTTGAGGGTTGACGGTAATCCGCATAGGGATGTTTTGACCGTGAGCCCAGTTCGACCGTGTCCGTTAGTAAGACAGCCAAATATTCTTAGAGGTCATCGTCTTGGCTATTACACCAAACCATTACCAGCTCACTGCTCTAGTCGTCTTCAGCTCGCCGCGGGAGTCGTGGAACTAGAAACAGTCGTAAAAATGCTTGGGTAACTTGTTTTAATTAAGAGGAAATTATTTATTGCGTAGGCAGGGATGCTTGTTTTATATACATATATAACTATCATTCCGGTTATCATAACAATCCAAAGCTAAAATTTGTAATCAGGGGTTGGTAACACTGTCGAGGAAGCTGTCCCCAAGTCAATCCAGGTGCGCGACGTGACGACTTCCCTTATAATTCAAACAAATTGGTTCAGCAGATGCACAATGAAATATTAGACACCTCGTCGCTACATATTTTTCACACTTTGTAATAATGTCTGCAGATTTGCAGTTATTTCCCTGTCTCTGAAACATTAATCAAACACGATTCTTCGCATTTTTCTTCCGTCCTATTTTACGTTTCACATATCTCGTGTCTGTACTTTATGTCTTTCTATGAAGATAACAAAATACGTGACGACATTTTTCGACTTGACAATTGGAACTGAATTGTTGGGTAAATTTATCGATTATGCTTTATCTTTGTCTATATTAAAGATTTACATTATTCAAAAGCAACGGTGACAGGGAAAAATAAAATACACTTGATAGAAATAAATGAGAATAGGAAATCAAAATTTACATAAAACAGAAGTAGACAATTCAAATTGTAGACTACCTGGAAAGTTTCAAGTACCTTAGATAAACTGATTGGGAGGGGGAAATAAAGAAATATTCCTGTTGTCCCTTAAGATAGGGATTTAAAGGATAGTTTACCGACGCGGTTTACGCCTAATGCTTTTTACACTGTCTGTTAATAACAACTAAAATGAGCGAGTAACTATTGCAATTGGATTGATAAAATGTAGAACACTGCGTTTCACCAGTGACGTAGCAAACGTAATAGGAGCAGTAGCCGGATGGTGCTATCACCTTTTTGATGGCTCTTTGGAGTGCGAGTTGTCGGCAGCTTCAGGATAACCTAGAACAGAGGAGAGTGATCTTCTTGATCGAATCACCGACAGCAATTACTGCACTTAGCAGCAACAGCCCTACTGACTGCTTGAGAACAATCCAATGACTCACCGCACTAGCTGAACTCATCTAGGTCAACTGCACAATAACCGTACAATGAGTACCCATTCGCTTAGAAACTTCTACTAACGAAGGAGCCGACATTTAAGGCCAAACAAGGCGCTGAGTCAGTCCAACCAATCCGTTACCTCTAAGTAGAGTCAAACATTTGACAAATACCAAGCTATCAACGTTACGCTAAGAACTCTAAAGGGAAAAGATGGGGGAGCCTGCTATTGTGAGATCAATCCCAAGACTTCTAGAAAAAAGTAAAGCTGTGTTCCGCTTCCCCTTAGCCATAGGGCATGACTACCTGTATTAATAAAACTCCTTGCCTCACTCCAAGGGCGGCACCAGGATAGTCTTTCGAAGGGGGGGGGTTCACAATGGCAGTAAAATATGGGGTGAAAACGTTCAAAAATTAAGGCCTGGAAATGAAATTTTGAGCTATTATTGTACTTTAAAATCACAGAAAATTTAGCATTTTTCATAAAAACATGCACTTTATCTTAATTTTACACAGATGCCAAAATTTTGTTGTTTACGTAATACAAAATGTTGTTTAACTTTGATCGTTTCATCAAACAGCTCGGTCTGACGAGGACGACGCGTAGTCGTAGTACACAGACTGTTAGTACAGCCGAGCCGGTACGGAACTAGTGCGCGACTTGTAACATGCCAGTGTTTATGCTGGGTGGAGCTACCAATGGTATCAGATGAATTTCTACACCTAACATTACATAAATGTAAACACAATATACATTGCTTTAAAATAAAAATCAAATGACAAATACATTTTTATATGTAAACTGGGATAAATTGAAATGTGTCTCAAATATCAAAAATATATTTCTAAAAAAAATAGTACCCAAATTCTCGGGAGGGGCAATTGCACCTACTGCAGTTCCCCTGGAGCCGCCCTTGGCTCGCTGCTGATGAAAAGCGACCATTTTGCAATGGTAAAACAATGGACTGCAAACATCTACAGGACTGTCAGTCTCTAGCGTATCCAAACAGCGATATCACCAATCGCTACTGCGAGGCTCCACGTCGAATACGTTGAAAAACTACGTACGGGCGCAGGATAAAGTAAAGTGAAGTATGAAAACGACAATAACGTGAAAAAACCCGCTTTGTTAGAGAAACCCTAACTAAATACGAAAACAACCAAGTACAAAGTTTACCACAGTATTAACTCAATACACAATACAGTATTAATACACTTCAGTACTGTATTCTTTTGTATTAAGGACACCAGAAGATGTCAGATTATAAAAGGTGGTAATTTACTATGATCATGTAGGTTTTTGAATGTATTCGGCTTCTCATGGTAGAACACGTGGAGTAAAGCGAACAAAATAATGAGGCAAATGAGATTTAATAT
>JBAIZL010000011.1:3046735-3051735 GCA_036971475.1 Prosapia bicincta | reverse complement strand
AAATAAAATTTAAAACTTTTATTTGTTAACAAATATCATTGATATTTTAGGGGCTACTTAATAAAAATGAAAACGGAAATTTACAAATATTCAAAATTATAAATAACGTAAGAACTTAAATTATTAATTAAAACAATTTTTGTGTAGTGTGTTTTGTGAGTTAATATTTGCCCCACAGGGCACAGATCCTCAATAAACTTGTAAGGAGAACTAAACCGTCACAGATACTGTATACGGTTGTTTTATTTCTTTTATATTTAAAGTGTTTTAAAATTTATCAAACCCAAAATAAAATTACATAATTTTAATCTTTGGTAATGATAGAGTAATACGATAAATGCATTTCACTAAGATTAGAAAAGTATATTATATTCTAATACATAATATTTAGTTATCGATAATATTTAGTTTAATGGCTTGATATCAATATATGTTATATGACAGTGGTTTTCAAGGCTTTTAACCCTAGGCTCTCTCGGGGTAACAAGATTTTCAAGCTCTGCTCGAAAATAAAAATTGCTCATTATTTTATTAGTAGTAACGTTTTTGGACAAATTTCAGCAGTTATTTTTTCATGTTGTACAGTACAAGCACTTACGGGTATACTTGTTTATAACATACAAATAGCCAATAGACATATGCAGAAACCTATACGGAGGAGGGTAAGGTAATTATTACTAATAAACAACTATAAACCCTTCTTATAAATATTTAGACAACCTTTCAACCTGTACATCTCGATAACACAGTTGCCATCATTAGAAGGTTACATATATACAAATAAATGATGTTTGTAAGCTTCTGATGATGCTAACGAAGTTTCTATAAGGGTTTAAATATTTGTAGCCAGGGCTATTTCTCTTTTATTAATAATAGACATACGGTTTATGCCTGACCTAGGAAGTCACTACGGTGACGCGTCAATTGCTCTCAACGACTTTCGCGGCGCCTTAATGCTGCTGAAAGATGGAACAACACCCTTCGGCGACCTAATCTTAGAATCAAAGAATAGGTTGATTGTTTTAAAACCGAAACGAAAAATATGCAGTATGCTCATACATAAGGATTCAATTAACCCTTTGCACGCGTATAACGTGATTTCTCGTAAGGCTGAAAACTCTGCTAGCGCGTATTACAAGGAATCACCTATTTACAATATTTTGTTTATGGAAGTCCTAGTTGTTGGTTTAAAGTCCATTAAAATGTGTGACAATGTTTGTTTGGTGGAAATAAACTCCTCTGCTACGTTTATTGTTCTTGACCACGTGCTACCGATCCACATTCTGTTGTTTTAGCCAACAGGCACTATTACTTGATCTATGCATGCGCGTATGACGGGTATTCTCGGCAAGATGCAGCGTCTGCCAACTGTCGTATTTTGTGTTGGCATTGTGATTGATATAGTTGTTTACAGTTTACGTGAGTGACCTTTGTTCGTACCGTAAGAATAATTTATTGTTTATGATTTAGTGAATAATAATATTAGTTAATTTCATTTTATTTTAAATGATTTATTGATATCTTGAATTACCTAGTGTACAAATATAAAAAAATATAAAAATAACTAGTTTATATTTTTTTGTTGTTCAAATACATCTTTAGGAACTAAAAATTAAATAGAACTTTGAACATTTCTCAAAAAAGTTTTTTTTATCTAATAGCTCGTAATCTGTTACTTGCCCTTTATATGTCCCGCGTACTAAGGGTTAAACCTTTGAGGAAAGAGGAGGAAATGCACATATATGAAGGAAATGCACATATATATGCATATATAACTTGATAAAACGATCAAGAAGTATGACGAAACTGGTGACATAAGGGCGAGTCTTTGCACTCTGACCTATTTACAAAAATTAGACAAGGTTCGAACTTAAGACAGCTAAAATTGATGGCAATATTTGTAAATAGTAGGCAACTAAGCTCATCACAAAAAACCCCAAAAAAATAAAAATAATTCAAAAATGGATTACCATGATATAGCTACTATGATTTAAAAAAGTAAAACGTATAACAATTACTATTATTCTAATAGATTTTAAACACGCCTAAATGCTAGAAAGCTAGCTATCCAAAATGATGGAGAAACTGTTTTTCTATCACTATGTCAGTCCAAAACCAGTGTAAAGGGCGACGGGAATCATAGAGGCTACAATCGTACTTAATACAAGAAATCATGTGGGACTCTCAAACGCAGGTATACTTAGGGTAACTCGGACACACTTTAAACGCCGGGCGCATGTGTCACTGGGTGCATCTGTCGCATATTCAATCACCACAAGATTCTGACCGTGTTATTAAAACAATATATTCACTGGCTAAAATTAGAGCCAGAACAGTATTATATATAGTAGCAGCTACTAGTTAAACAAAACTAGTTTAACCATTTTACTGTTAACTACAACATTTTGCATTGTATCAAATAAAATGTAAAATTTCTTTACAAGCAATTATAAGTACGACACAGCTGTGATACTACCACAGCTCACAGATGCGCACCGCAGACTCTGAGGCATGCGGCGAATCCTCGGACAACATTCCAAGGCTAGACCTTCACTTTGGGAACCACTGCTATATAATTTTAGAATCACGCTTTATATAATATAATAATACGTTCATTTAAAAGGTTTATATTTCCAAAGGTGTATTTGACATGTACACGCGCACGCACGTACACACGCTCGCATATATTCGACTGTACACATAGCAACTATTCCTTGAGCTTAACTGGTGAGGTTGTGTTAATAATAAATAAAAGACTCACACAAACTCACAATTTATTAATTTATCCACTCAGATGCATTTCAAGACAAATTCATCATCATCAGTGAGTATTGATAATACAAACTCTAACCTACAACTCATCCAAAGTTTAAAGTTGGAGTTTGTATTATCAATACTCAGTGATGATGATGGATTTGTAATTGAAACGCGCCTGAGTAAATAAAATTATTAATTTGTGAGTTTGTGTACGTCTTTTTTATTGACTATACATGTGTTGTTACATAGATATTCTAACCATCCTCGGGTTAAAACTCAATCAAACTTAGTGTCTTGCATTTTATCATAATTAACTAGTCATACCCAAAGGAAATGTCCGCTTACTGTCCCTACCTTTGTGTTTCGACCAATCTACTAAGATCATTATACATATGATCGCTCTTCCTCTTCTTACGTGTCTTGTGTAACGACTATATTATGGTCATAAAATATACCTTTAAATATAATTCCCTTCTTAGCTTTGTTTTTGCCAAGATAAGGTAAAAATAAAATAAGTGAAACGTAAACGTACACAAAAATAAAAAAAATGTTATTCATCGTTGAAAGGAAGTTATCTATTGGTAGAACACCTCTAGGATCTCTAGTGCACTTCTGATTACACCAGTAAAATCCTCCCTTAACCAGCCACTGCAATAACCTTTACTTTGTGGGCTATATATAACGACTGGAGGTTAACGTCACCCCTGTAAAGAGAGACAACCTTTGGCGCAAACCTGCAAACCTTTTCACCCTGGCTATACGACGCAACATAATTCCTTTATAGTAGAACATGTTTTATGTGAGTGGTTTATCTATTCACAAAGAGACAAAGGGCTGATTGTGAAGAGAAAATCAAGAGTACTGGATATAAATAATTGGTACTTGATGTTGTACGTGTTTTGTAGAGTAATTGCGTATACTCTATTAGATGCAAAGTCGTCATTGAACAATTTATACCCGTACAAAAACGTGCTCTGTTAAAAATAAATCCAACTCGACACAGCTTTCAATTACATTTAAAAAATCAATCCGATAAAACCAACTTTAATTAAATAATTAAAAAGGAACTGCTACTCCAGTGTTTTCATATTGGAAATTCAATTTAACGCGTCCTACAAAAAGCATTTATCGAATCGCACCCCGCACCGACGCTTCGAACGAATGCTTTAATCATCCCCATCCCTTCATCCAAACCCCACGTTGCAGTCTCTTTCACTCTTTTGCTATATACTTTACAGGTGTTGTCAAATCTCTATTGTGTGCGAGTGGTAGGTAAATCTCGACAGTTTAATTTAGTTTCACTGCACGCTTGATATGTACACAACTCAATAAGTATCATTTTAAATGTATTATATAATCAGTGTAACCTTCGTATTACCCACAAACATCGACAGAATCATTAGTATTAGAGGAAAAGTCAGTAAAGACTGTAACTAGTGAATAATAAAATATTTAGAAATGAAAATTATAAAAACGGATGTTAAAAAAAAGAAATAGTTACTAGAATAAACAAGAGGAGATAAGTAATTGGGGCGTTAAATTAAATAGCATAGAATCGTGATAAATTAAAAGACAAAAAAGGCAGTTTTTATGAAATGGAATAATTTTTTTGGAGAGTAACAGGAAATAGTTTTAGATATGTTAGGACAAAAACGTAAGAATAAGAGAAATGATGAAGGTGGAATATGAGATTACAATAAAAGACGGATAAACGATGCCGGTACAGTTTAATAAAAACACTCAGACGAAAGGGTCTCGAAGTAGCTCCTACTTTGTACGTCCAGAGAACTACAAAATAGAGACTGACAATGTGGTCAAGCGAAATTCACAAGCAAAATATTACAATTTAGGGCTGAACTGATAGAGAAAGTTGGCGATTGGAAATCTAGGAGTGATGAATAAAGCTGTAAAGTCTTGATGTGAAATATTTATTTACCTTCTTGCTTGACATTTATTTATTAATATAGGTTAGGTATACGATTTTTTTAAATAATACTGTTCTGTCGCTAACACGTTTAAAATTCTCACAGAGGAAAAAGAACTGAAGTTGGAAAATAATGTTCTTGTGGGTTCAAATGCGATAAAAAATAAACAAGCTTGTTAATCCTAGTTGCCATGGAAACCAATGGTTTCTTATTACAAGAAAACTGTGACGAGGCCATAAAGGCTCTTCGATCATGGCATGAAAAAGCCTTTTAAAATAGCTCATTTTAAGTATCTAACGTTGTTTTCATTTGAACATT
>JBAIZL010000011.1:2999235-3041735 GCA_036971475.1 Prosapia bicincta | reverse complement strand
TCTCTACACGTTTTTTGAACCGAGTCAAATATACTTTTATTCCTAACCTCAATTCTTAGCTTTACCATTTTAGATTACAATTATTACATTTAAAGGATTATAATTTTCCCTATATAGGCCTAAGTTACTCTCCTTTCACTTCTTATTCTTATACTCACTATTCATTATTAAATTTGGTTAAGCTTGTTGTAATATTATGCCTTTTTTCTGGTTCCATAGACCATACAATTACCATCCTATTGGCACCCGTTATATATGCTAGCCTCTTTTAAGTTATAGTTTTGTTTAAGATATCTTACTGATCACAATTTGTTCTTTCTGTGTCTAACTTACCTGTCTACTCTTTCTTAGTCTCTTATTTACTAGTTTGTAATGTATTTAGTCCAAATTTATTTAATATTAGTCAATTTAGGTAGTTCAACTAACTACACCTTTAATGTTTAAAAGGTCGTTTAGGCTTTGGTATATTTAGAGGAATGTTTGTTTATATTTTAACTCTCACAGTTTGTCTAATTTAGTGGTTAGTGAATCTGTTTACATTTCTTTTCCCTATAGTTACCATTATATCATTCATTTAAAATAATTTTATATTCGAAATTTTGTCTTAGTTACATATTCTGTACTATTACCATATTTCTTGCATCGGTTATTTTGGCCGTTGCACTGTGTATCAAACTCAGGGCGATTTAACTAAAATTTCGTTTTGTATTTATCCTTAATATTTATCAATACTTTGAATACATTTTTCGTGTGAACACTTTCTAATGTTCATTCAAGCATAATGCAGAGATGCTGTTAATGATAGTAGAGACTAGACAATAAGAGGACACAAGTGTAGGTATAAACTGCAACACAGAATAGAAATGCGAAATTATCCACAGAGGCGAAGCTCTCTTCAATAATAGTTATGTTTTAAATTAAAATTAAAAGTTTAGTCACGTAAACTTATACAAGTTTCTAGAAAAAAAAACAAAAAAACTTTAAACATTTTTAAAATTCCGTTTGGAAATAATATTCTTACGTATATGTTACACTACCAGTTCCTCTTCAACACATCCACTGCAAGTAACTGTTTTTGCATTGATACGAATATGACGCACTACAAAAGGAATATTTCAAAACACTGTATTATATCTGAGTTTGTAAAGGTAACGAGTTGTTTTAAAATGCAGAATGGATTGAACAGTAGCTTGTTCGAACAGCGCAAAAGTAATGATTTCCCATTTATCTCACAAATTCCCAACTTCTCTTCTCCCCTCAAGTGACTCAGTGAAACGCCATCTATCAGCAAAGTCAATCCCTACCCTGCTAATGGAGTAGAACTCCCATTTTGTATTCCAGGTAGACAGTGGGACATAAAAAGACATATTTTATTTTACAGGATTTCCAAATGTTCTCTTTGTAAATAACTTCTGTTTGCGGCCTGAAATATTTAAAATTTAATTTAGGCGCAATGATTGCCCCTCGTTATAGGTGGCTTTGAATTTTTGCTTGTTGAAATAATTTGTTGCAATTGTTGAAGCTCTAAATTCTATTCATAACCACATGGCTTAGCCATGGGACCTTCAATGTTCAGTGAAATATAACTAGGCATATTAAAATAAGGGATCGTCTAACAACAACACACACCCACCCACCCACACACACACACACACAAACATACACACACACACACACAAACAGAGCGAGAGACAGACACACACACGCACGCGCACACATACTATTACACACCCTCTCTAACTATCACACACGCACATACAAACACATAGACACCCACCCACACACACATACACAAACACACACACACACATACACATACACAAACACACACACACACACAGAGCGAGAGACAGACACACACGCACACGCACACATACTATCACACACCCTCTCTAACTATCACACACGCACATACAAATACATAGACATCCACCCACCCACACACACACAAACACAAACACACACACACACACACACACATATATATATATATATATATATATATATATATATATAATGCGTCTACTTTAGATTATCGACCGACAAAACAATGCATAATCCAATGCTAGTGGACGCCATTAAATGTGTGTAATGGAATACCTTATTAGACCTATTCTGGTAGATAAGATACGTACACACTTCATGTTAGCGAACATTAAAGCAAATTATCACAGAGGATAGGTTTCCAAGTTTCATTAGTAGCCGTTAACAGCGTTGCAATCGTCCAGTGAGATACTCCTATATTAAGTGGAATTAATCGAATCTCCCTTCGGACGCAACCCTTTGAAGAGAATATCAGTCATTTAATGTGAATTAAATTAAACCTCTATCGGAGTCTTCCAACGTTAATCGATTGTAGGCAGTGCATTGTTTCGCGAGAGTGGATAGAAAAGAATGTTGCGCTTGTTTGCACTTAGTTTTAGTAATACTTGACCAAGTGTGCTTCACAAGTAATGGTATAGGAACGTATGCTGCTCTCTCCTTATATCGGATGTGTAAGATGTTACGTTGCGTTAAATTAGTCTATTTACGTACTAGAGAAGCAAAGATGGCGAGGAACAGTATTCTACTTCGCTCTAAGTGATCGTCCAGGGCGGAGCGCCATCTCAGTGAAATGCAAAAACCCGCCATTTAACTTAGCAAATTATAGTCCTTATTAGGAGTTTTTATTATTAACACCTTTTCGCGATAAAATCGCATTTTTGCTCACCAATGCGTACTAGAGTGTGCCTTTATGTTCTCCGACCAGGTCTGGTTACAGTCTTAGGAAAGCATTTGATGCATCTGGTATTTGTGAACTTAAAGTGGTAATAAAATAACCTATAGCCTAGTTCTCATTTTCATTGATTATTTTAAAAATTTCTTTCTGTAGCTCACTTTCTTTGTTAGTCAATTAAAGTTACCCAGCTAGCTCTAATGATATCATAGCAGCAATGTATATGAATTGAAGTTATTTAGCTAGCTCTAATGATATTATAGCAGTAATGTATATGAGTTGAATTACCTAGCTAGCTCTAATGATATCATAGCAGTAATGTATATGAATTGAAGTTACCTAGCTAGCTCTAATGATATCATAGCAGCAATGTATATGAATTGAAGTTATTTAGCTAGCTCTAATGATATTATAGCAGTAATGTATATGAATTGAAGTTACCTAGCTAGCTCTAATGATATCATAGCAGCAATGTATATGAATTGAAGTTATTTAGCTAGCTCTAATGATATTATAGCAGTAATGTATATGAATTGAAGTTACCTAGCTAGCTCTAATGATATCATAGCAGCAATGTATATGAATTGAAGTTATTTAGCTAGCTCTAATGATATTATAGCAGTAATGTATATGAATTAAAGTTACCTAGCTAGCTCTAATGATATCATAGCAGTAATGTATATGAATTGAAGTTACCCAGCTAGCTCTAATGATATCATAGCAGCAATGTATATGAATTGAAGTTACCTAGCTAGCTCTAATGATATCACAGCGGTAATGTATATGAATTGAAGTTACCCAATAACAATAATATTATTTCGATGCTTGGTAAATTAAAGTTACCTAGCTAGCTCTAATGATATCACAGCAGTAATGTATATTAATTGAAGTTACCCATTAACAATAATATTATTTCGATGCTTGGTAAATTAAAGTTACCTAGCTAGCTCTAATGATATCACAGCAGTAATGTATATGAATTGAAGTTACCCATTAACAATAATATTATTTCGATGCTTGGTAAATTAAAGTTACCTAGCTAGCTCTAATGATATCACAGCAGTAATGTATATGAATTGAAGTTACCCATTAGCAATAATATTATTTCGATACTTTTTAATAAAAGTTACCTAGCTAGCTCTAATGATATCACAGCAGTAATGTGTATGAATTGAAGTTACCCATTAGCAATAATATTATTTCGATACTTTTTTAATAAAAGTTACCTAGCTAGCTCTAATGATATCACAGCAGTAATGTATATGAATTGAAGTTACCCATTAGCAATAATATTATTTCGATGCTTGGTAAATTAAAGTTACCTAGCTAGCTCTAATGATATCACAGCAGTAATGTATATGAATTGAAGTTACCCATTAGCCATAATATTATTTCGATGCTTGGTAAATTAAAGTTACCTAGCTAGCTCTAATGATATCACAGCAGTAATGTATATGAATTGAAGTTACCCATTAGCAATAATATTATTTCGATGCTTGGTAAATTAAAGTTACCTAGCTAGCTCTAATGATATCACAGCAGTAATGTATATGAATTGAAGTTACCCATTAGCCATAATATTATTTCGATGCTTGGTAAATTAAAGTTACCTAGCTAGCTCTAATGATATCATAGCAGTAATGTATATGAATTGAAGTTACCCATTAGCCATAATATTATTTCGATGCTTGGTAAATTAAAGTTACCTAGCTAGCTCTAATGATATCACAGCATTAATGTATATGAATTGAAGTTACCCATTAGCCATAATATTATTTCGATACTTTTTTAATAAAAGTTACCTAGCTAGCTCTAATGATATCACAGCATTAATGTATATGAATTGAAGTTACCCAATAACAATAATATTATTTCGATGCTTGGTAAATTAAAGTTACCTAGCTAGCTCTAATGATATCATAGCAGTAATGTATATGAATTGAAGTTACCCATTAGCAATAATATTATTTCGATACTTTTTTAATAAAAGTTACCTAGCTAGCTCTAATGATATTATAGCAGTAATGTATATGAATTGAAGTTAAACATTAGCAATAATATTATTTCGATACTTTTTTAATAAAAGTTACCTAGCTAGCTCTAATGATATCACAGCAGTAATGTATATGAATTGAAGTTACCCATTAGCCATAATATTATTTCGATGCTTGGTAAATTAAAGTTACCTAGCTAGCTCTAATGATATCATAGCAGTAATGTATATGAATTGAAGTTACCCATTAGCCAGAATATTATTTCGATGCTTGGTAAATTAAAGTTACCTAGCTAGCTCTAATGATATCACAGCAGTAATGTATATGAATTGAAGTTACCCATTAGCCAGAATATTATTTCGATGCTTGGTAAATTAAAGTTACCTAGCTAGCTCTAATGATATCATAGCAGTAATGTATATGAATTGAAGTTACCCATTAGCCAGAATATTATTTCGATGCTTGGTAAATTAAAGTTACCTAGCTAGCTCTAATGATATCACAGCAGTAATGTATATGAATTGAAGTTACCCATTAGCCAGAATATTATTTCGATGCTTGGTAAATTAAAGTTACCTAGCTAGCTCTAATGATATCACAGCATTAATGTATATGAATTGAAGTTACCCATTAACAATAATATTATTTCGATGCTTGGTAAATTAAAGTTACCTAGCTAGCTCTAATGATATCATAGCAGTAATGTATATGAATTGAAGTTACCCATTAGCAATAATATTATTTCGATACTTTTTTAATAAAAGTTACCTAGCTAGCTCTAATGATATTATAGCAGTAATGTATATGAATTGAAGTTAAACATTAGCAATAATATTATTTCGATACTTTTTTAATAAAAGTTACCTAGCTAGCTCTAATGATATCACAGCAGTAATGTATATGAATTGAAGTTACCCATTAGCCATAATATTATTTCGATGCTTGGTAAATTAAAGTTACCTAGCTAGCTCTAATGATATCATAGCAGTAATGTATATGAATTGAAGTTACCCATTAGCCAGAATATTATTTCGATGCTTGGTAAATTAAAGTTACCTAGCTAGCTCTAATGATATCACAGCAGTAATGTATATGAATTGAAGTTACCCATTAGCCAGAATATTATTTCGATGCTTGGTAAATTAAAGTTACCTAGCTAGCTCTAATGATATCATAGCAGTAATGTATATGAATTGAAGTTACCCATTAGCCATAATATTATTTCGATGCTTGGTAAATTAAAGTTACCTAGCTAGCTCTAATGATATCATAGCAGTAATGTATATGAATTGAAGTTACCCATTAACAATAATATTATTTCGATACTTTTTTAATAAAAGTTACCTAGCTAGCTCTAATGATATCACAGCATTAATGTATATGAATTGAAGTTACCCATTAACAATAATATTATTTCGATACTTTTTCAATAAAAGTTACCTAGCTAGCTCTAATGATATCACAGCATTAATGTATATGAATTGAAGTTACCCATTAACAATAATATTATTTCGATACTTTTTTAATAAAAGTTACCTAGCTAGCTCTTATGATATCACAGCATTAATGTATATGAATTGAAGTTACCCATTAGCAATAATATTATTTCGATACTTTTTTAATAAAAGTTACCTAGCTAGCTCTGATGATATTATAGCAGTAATGTATATGAATTGAAGTTACCCATTAGCAATAATATTATTTCGATACTTTTTTAATAAAAGTTACCTAGCTAGCTCTAATGATATCACAGCAGTAATGTATATGAATTGAAGTTACCCATTAGCCATAATATTATTTCGATGCTTGGTAAATTAAAGTTACCTAGCTAGCTCTAATGATATCATAGCAGTAATGTATATGAATTGAAGTTACCCATTAGCCATAATATTATTTCGATGCTTGGTAAATTAAAGTTACCTAGCTAGCTCTAATGATATCATAGCAGTAATGTATATGAATTGAAGTTACCCATTAGCCATAATATTATTTCGATGCTTGGTAAATTAAAGTTACCTAGCTAGCTCTAATGATATCACAGCAGTAATGTATATGAATTGAAGTTACCCATTAGCCATAATATTATTTCGATGCTTGGTAAATTAAAGTTACCTAGCTAGCTCTAATGATATCATAGCAGTAATGTATATGAATTGAAGTTACCCATTAGCCATAATATTATTTCGATGCTTGGTAAATTAAAGTTACCTAGCTAGCTCTAACGATATCATAGCAGTAATGTATATGAATTGAAGTTACCCATTAGCCAGAATATTATTTCGATGCTTGGTAAATTAAAGTTACCTAGCTAGCTCTAATGATATCATAGCAGTAATGTATATGAATTGAAGTTACCCATTAGCCATAATATTATTTCGATGCTTGGTAAATTAAAGTTACCTAGCTAGCTCTAATGATATCATAGCAGTAATGTATTTGAATTGAAGTTACCCATTAGCCATAATATTATTTCGATACTTTTTTAATAAAAGTTACCTACCTAGCTCTAATGATATCACAGCATTAATGTATATGAATTGAAGTTACCCATTAACAATAATATTATTTCGATGCTTGGTAAATTAAAGTTACCTAGCTAGCTCTAATGATATCATAGCAGTAATGTATATGAATTGAAGTTACCCATTAACAATAATATTATTTCGATGCTTGGTAAATTAAAGTTACCTAGCTAGCTCTAATGATATCATAGCAGTAATGTATATGAATTGAAGTTACCCATTAACAATAATATTATTTCGATGCTTGGTAAATTAAAGTTACCTAGCTAGCTCTAATGATATCATAGCAGTAATGTATTTGAATTGAAGTTACCCATTAACAATAACATTATTTCGATGCTGGGTAAATTAAAGTTACCTAGCTAGCTCTAATGATATCATAGCAGTAATGTATATGAATTGAAGTTACCCATTAACAATAATATTATTTCGATGCTTGGTAAATTAAAGTTACCTAGCTAGCTCTAATGATATCATAGCAGTAATGTATATGAATTGAAGTTACCCATTAACAATAATATTATTTCGATGCTTGGTAAATTAAAGTTACCTAGCTAGCTCTAATGATATCATAGCAGTAATGTATATGAATTGAAGTTACCCATTAACAATAATATTATTTCGATGCTTGGTAAATTAAAGTTACCTAGCTAGCTCTAATGATATCATAGCAGTAATGTATTTGAATTGAAGTTACCCATTAACAATAACATTATTTCGATGCTGGGTAAATTAAAGTTACCTAGCTAGCTCTAATGATATCATAGCAGTAATGTATATGAATTGAAGTTACCCATTAACAATAATATTATTTCGATGCTTGGTAAATTAAAGTTACCTAGCTAGCTCTAATGATATCATAGCAGTAATGTATATGAATTGAAGTTACCCATTAGCAATAATATTATTTCGATGCTTGGTAAATTAAAGTTACCCAATTAGCTTTAATCATATTATGGTAATAATCAGTAAATTAAAGTTATCCAATTAGAGTTATTGGTAGTGTGGTAGTAATTGAGAAATTTAAGGGAAAATATTTTGAAGTAAAGTTACTTATTTATAATTAAATATTTTTTTGTGATAATTGGTAAATAAAGTTACCCAATTAGCTTTAATCATATTATGGTAATAGTCAGTAAATTCCGGTAACTTTAATGATAATATGGTTATAAATGGTAAATAAAGCTACCCTATTAGCTTTAGTAATATTAAGTTGATGGTTGGTAAATTAAGGTTACCCGATTAGCTTTAAGGATGTTATATCGATAATTAAAACTATCTACATTATCTAAAGCAAATTAAAACTATCTAAATTGCTTTTGTAAAATTATGTCAGTACATAAAGTTACCCAACTATCTGAATGGTCGTTTTATATAAACATAAATAGGAGTTGTAGCATATATAATATGTGTTACTTATTTCACATTTATTATTATTTAATATTTTAAAGATTTTATTATTAAAACATATAATATAGGTAAACAATAACTATTCTCATTTGAGTGAATAAATAACAGAAACTGCGTGCTTGTCGTTGCATGTATATGGAACATTGAGATTGGGTAAACTCTAAATAAATATACAAACATGGAACAGGCATAAAAACAGGCGGACCCGACGTACGCTGCAGTCAAGTTGAGACTTTGCCAATTACCCTAAAACTTCGTCGACGGTCACGAAGACAATCTGAAGTCATGCCAGTCTGACGCGATGAAGTTGTAATATTTCTGCACGGAAATGAGTTTGTACAATAACTTTAACGTTTTCTTCTAAGCGCTACTTAAAAACATGTCTGGCTGATAGAAGAGTATTGGAAACGAAAGTGTGCTACCATGTTCACTCATGGGAGAGTTCATCCCAGATTAAATTCCTTATTTTACCCGCCTTCTCTTACTTAATCTACTTGCCTCTATTTATACGCGGCAACAGAAACATCTCTAGGATGACGGTAGGGACGCCTTCAAATACAGTAAACCTTCCCAATGGTAGGCATATTTTTGCTACCCTTATGTAAGAGTAATTCAAAGTGGCTAAGTAGTTCATCCTTGTCATAATTTTACTAAATCTGCAAAAACTAGGTTAAATTTACGGCATATTTACCTGAAAAACCCTTCGACTTTCCATTTTATATGTATATTACTACAGACAGGTTTCTACCTATCTATTCGTTCAATGATATTAGATGAGAGGGTATTTCAAAACCTACCCCAATATATTCCCTGTATAATATTTTTGTACCCTATTTACCTCCTGCTAAATTATACTAAATTTTTCACGAATAAATAAAATTAGTTCATGGCCATGTAGATATTTTTATCTCCATGTTCTATACCCATAACGAATTAAATAGAACAGTGGTAAATCAGTTATCCATGAACTCGGCAGAAACTAGGTATTCTGTTTGTGTCAGATGTTTCCCGCCTGTGTTTCTCCTCTTTCAAAAAGGGAAGATATCGATATTTATATCGACAATTCTTATCTCTGACAATTCTTATCCAGGGAAAAAATGCAAAAGACGCCGGAACTGACGGCCACTATCGGTCGGACTTTCGATATGATACAAAACTCTTTGGACACGAAGACAACATCGATATTTTCCTAATTATTCCAAAACACACTGTTCCTACATCACTATTAACACATGGGTATGACACAGTTGTATGATAATGACAGTGGGTTGGTTCTCCTTACTGGCGCTACTTTCCACACTTGAGAAATTTAAATCAGAAGGCCTTCTATAGAACTTTTTTATCATAACAAAATGGCGGTTACAGATGTGTATTAAAATATGCGACAATAACACAGCGTTAAAGCTGTAAGTTGTTTGACGCATACAAGCAGGCAAATGTTGCATTTGTGGATATTCTCTTAACATAGCGCCGGTGAAGTAAGGTCCGCCATCGGGGTGATATATCTGGCCGGGTAAACTAGACTTGGCAAAATACTAAGTTTAGTAGCTAGCGCTTCACTCCAACAGCGTTTAAAACCTGTTGCCATTGTCAGATAATAATAAAACTTGGTTTCATGGTAATATATAATATAGAAATTACGAGGATAAAAAAATTTTAATTGTATAAAATATTTCGCTAATCTTAAAACGCTAATGAATTAAAACCTCTCTAAATAGAATTACAGTTAGACATCAAAAGGTCAGTGAAGTTTTTTTTATTTTTTGGCCAGGTTTTTTGAAGTCTGCGGGAAAGAGGGTATGGTTCCAAATTTTATTTCTTTAAACAAAATGTATCGCAACGGTTTGGTTATAGCGTTGGTGTATTTGAGCGCAAACATTAGGTGTTATTATTCGAGAGTGTGACTTCCTAACGCAAACGAGTAACCATAGTGGGTGCTGGTGTCAAGTTATGAGTATTGAATCTGTACCAAGATGTTGTTCTAATTAATCTTCCTTATATAATGTACATAATGAAAAACAAATCACAAAAATACTTTCCCAGTTTGGCCCGGTCGTAAAAATACGTTTACTTATCTGACGTTTACTGAGTCACTGAAAGAAATAGAATTGCTATGAGTTAATACAATTATTGAAAATACATTTTAAACATTACTGCCCTAAGTTATTGCTTTGGAAACATGGTGTCTATTCTTTTCTACATGCAACTTTGAATTAAAATCTTTACAATAATAAGTGCAACCTTGCATTGAAATACTATATACATACATATTTTATAGGTAGTTAAAAATGACTTAAATCTACATCTTGTTCATTAAATTTGTCCTGAACTATTAGGAAACAAATCTTGCCCAATGCACCTTTTCAAAACTAATAATGTCATTTTATTAATTATTTGGTTTTTACTGGGCAATTCTAGTAGGCCGATACTCCTGGGCAAGTGAGACTTGTCTGACAGCGACTTGACGCTCTCCACTAGGGTGACCCATCGCTTGAGGCCTCCATCTTGGTGGGGAGGGGGGAACCGCGAAATTTTGCTTCAACCACCTAGCTTTGATGTCCTATCTAGTTATTTCTGTGCTCGCTGGTTAGGACAGATTCCCGAAATATTGTGTGATAAATGTCTGTAATACATGTATTAACCACCACAGTTCAAATTGAAGCACTTAAAACTTCTTTTCGAACAAAACCTTATTATTCACAAAAATGGTGACAATTATTGTATTTATTGAATGTAAACACGGCAGTGAAGAAATACTTTCTTTATAGTAATTTGAAGACAACCGTTGTGCGATTTATTCCTTAATGACAAACTGAGGCGTGCTGTATTTAGATTGTTTTAGAATGATTTTTCAGTCGAATGTATAGTAATGTATAAATATAATACTATTATACCAGCCTAGCTAAATTCACTGAGCTATTCTTATCCTGTGTTAACATCTCTTAAATTATATTCCGTGAAGCTTCAATTAATAAAGAAAATGTACAATGTTTCACAAGTGAATATGGAAAAAAATGGAAAAAGAATTGTTAAAATGTAACAAATACAATTTGTAACACACACACAGACACACACACACACACACACACACACACACACAAACACACACACACACACACACACACACATACACACACACACACACACACACACACACACACACATACACACACACACACACACACACACACACACACACATACACACACACAATCACACACATACACACACAAATAAACAAACAAACACACACACACACAATCACACACATACACAAACACACACATACATAAACAAACACACACACACACACACATAAACAAACACACACACACAAACAAATACACATAGACACACACACACACACACACACACACACACATAAACATTAACAAACATACATAGACACACACACACACACACACACATGCACACACACACACACACACACACACACACACACAAACACACACACACACACATAAACAAAAACACACACAAACAAACACACAGACACACACACACAAACAAACACACATACACATACACATACACAGAGACACACATACTTACACAGACAGGCACAAACAAACACACATAGACGCACACACACACACACTCACACACACACAAAAACAAACAAACCCTCGGGAAAACTTTTAGGAAAATAACTGTTTAATCTGGATAATGAATCTGTAATCAATCGATATTTCTATAAATTTATTTTATCTTTATTTACACAATTATAATTAAAGACATTTTAATTTACATATACAGGTTTCACATCATCAATATGTATCAGTTACATCATTACGTACATATATAATATACATTTATTTATTTACAATAGAAAGTTCCTTAGTCTTTATAAACGCATTGTCACATTTTACTTAGTAAATTCTAATAGCAATGATGCCTTATTTACACGGCCAAATTCTCTTACGGTATATTTACAAGTTTTAAATTTGAAAGATAATTGCTTGTATTGTATTAAATATTGTAAGGATTTTTGTATAGTACAACTAATGTCTGTTATAAAAAAAAGTAATTGATTTTTTTAAATTTTTTATTCACGGATTATATAATGATGTTAAATTAAATGAAAAGAAATTGTTCAGATTTCGGTTGGAGCCAAAGTATTATTCTAACAACCCTGCTGTTTATCACCAATGATTGAAAACGTTTTTAACAATTTTTGAAATTATCCTCCTTCCATACGTTAAGTAAATTCTAATTTTGAGTAAATATGGTTGTAACTCTATTGCATCACAACTAGTTTTTTTTTCAAACTACGAAGTAATATTTTGGCCGAAACGATGATGTTAACACGTTTCTTCTTTCTTCCTTAAAATCTCCATTAATATATATATATATATATATATATATATATATATATATATATATATAACAAATAATACATATTTGTTTCAACATGAACGAATAATTTGAGGTCACTTTGTCAAAATGTCCCTTTAACAAATAATCCATATTTGTTTAAACATAAACGAGTAGTTTGTCGTCAAGTGGTGTTTACGTTTTTCTCTCAAGGGTGAAAATTTATATCTAAATATAACATCAAAATAAATTGCATATCAATAATATGCGTTTTAAATCTTTTTTACAATTTCCGCGACAAACGTAACGACTTTTGTTCGTAAATACAACAAATAGTGGTTATTTTGTGTTGTAAAGTTGAGAATACGCGAAAACTATAGGAGAAAATCAAAACATTAAGCAGGGTACCTACGACCCTGATCCCTCCAAAAAAACAATAATACAATTCACACTATTTAAATATCTTAACAGTACATAAACATATTATCTTACATGAGGTTAACACATTTTGTAATAAATTATTTAAAACATTTCATAACTCCTACATTTCACAACTTTAAATTCTACATAATCAGTTCAATGAAAGGGTTAAACTCTAAACTAAACAGACAAATTTACATAACAAAATATTTTACAATCTTAAAGCTATAACGTGTAATAAAATATTTTAATAATTCTAATTTAAAGATCTTCTTTTTGAGCTTAGACATTGAAAAGGCAAATGAAAAATTAATTTCTATTCATCATGTTTTTAATGTCAAGTATCATAAACTATTTAACAAAGTAACACACTATTAGAGGTTTACATGTTGGTAACAGATATAAAACCATTAAATATAAACGAATATAAGATTTTAATTTGAATAAAACATTGTGCACATGAAACAAGTGAAATATTTTAAATTAAGTTAAACAATTTAGACGAACAATTTTAAATACTAAATAATTTTCAATTCATTATCAGTAACTGTCAATTGTGTATGTAAAAACAGCTATGGTGATAGTTGAGAAAGTCTTGCCTAAACTTTATTTTTTACTTTTATTGTGTTACAAAAAAATACATTTTGAATAAGAAAAAAGTGATTTTTAATATCCCAAACCATAAATAGGTGTAAGGATTTGAAAAAAATGAAACATACCCTCAACAAACCAAGACACACAAAACTGTATAAAGTAGTGGTCGTGTTTTTTTTTTAAAGAGACAGTATAAAGCTAAAACAAATTATAGGTACTTTATAATAAACAGAGAAGGTTTCCATTTAGAATCGGGTTTGGCTAAAAATTAAAAAATAGTTTACTGTCGGTATCATTCAACTTCGAATAATGTGACGTAGCTTTACTTGCTGTAATGTACAGACTTAAAGCCAAACTAAAGCAATTGAGGCGTATTTTTTAAATTAAAGAAATAACCTGTTAACCAATAAAACCTTTTTATTTTGAACTCTACTTCAAGTAAAAAGCAACCATAAAAAACATAATTACAAACAAATTATAATCCAAAAATATATTAATATTTGTAAATTATTAATGATTATTAGAAATAATTCTTATAAAATCACATATATTTTAAAATTATTCTTTTGGTAAGAGTAGCTTATTTCGAATTTGAAAATTCAAACAACACAAAAAGTAATACCTCTTTAATTTTTTTCTTTGAGTATGATATTTCTCTTAGAATTTTACCAGCTGACCCATTTCGTAAAAACTGGATTGTCGAAAGTTTCAAGTATACTATACGAATCAACTATTTATATTATAGCCTTGCCGCTTACTCCTCTGAGATTTAAGCTCCGCCCCTAGCTCTCGCATATCTAAGTCCTTCCTAAATTGTGATTGTTGCTTCATCTATACTCAGTAGTTTATAAAACTGTTAAATAGCTTGTTGGTTTTTATTAATATAGGGCACAATAATCTGTAATGTAGCTGAATCCTGTGAAGTGCGGGAAAAGAGGCGTGACATAGGCTTAGAAGGCGGAGCATGGGTTTAGGAGGCGGGGTATAGGTTTAGGAGGCGTGGCAGTACAAAGAGTGATTTATTTCGAAACATTCAAATAATATCGAGAATAATAAAATTGTAATTAATTTATAAATATTGAACGCTATCAAATTAAGTGTACATATGATGGTATTAAGAGATATGCAAAAAATAATACTTTTTATTTACAAATAACGTTTTTAAATTTAAATGAACGATTTTAATTTTTACATAATTTGAATATAGCTAAAATCAAGCAATTAACAATTATAAATACATTGAAATACATTTAACAAATTACGAGTACAATATCACAACTTCTCGTTCTATATAATTGACTGAAGCATATACATTCATAATGATCAACACTGGAAAAGTTAATTAACAAGTGAACGTTAATATGTAATAATGTTAAAAGCAGAATGTGTATATTCTTACATACTTTGATTAAATGTAAATTGTTAAAAACGTTTAAAAATTGAATCCATGTAAAACTGTTTCACTGATAATCCAGTAAGGCCTAAATAAATAATATGAATACTTGTCAATTATTCTCGATAATTAAGTGTTTACATTATTCTAAATCTATACCAACAATGCTGACAAACATTTATAATTTTGCGAACGTAAACGATTTGACATATTTTATGCATCACAAATGTTATTCCTACTTTTGCAAATTTATTAGGTCTAATGACAGTTGATATTTACAGGGTTTCTGCATTCGTTTATTAATTACAAAGATTGATATAAAATTGTTAATTAAAATAACAAAATATCAGGTATTTCGTTTATTATTAATAATATCTACTCTCAGTTTAACTTGTATGTCGCTCATACATTACTGTATTTAGGTTATAATGTAATTTTATTTAATTAAATTATATTCACTTATTTCATGTTGGAATTATAAACTCTTCACAAATAAAATGTTTCTATTAATTTCTGAATGTCATCACTTTGACATCAAGGTAACAATCTTTGTTCGTAAAATGTAAACATATTGTTCTATCGACCGTTAAATTTCAGCTTTTTCAAAACTCCTCGGCTGGTAGTTGTTGGAATGTCTTGAGGGCATTGTTCTAGAGAAGTACACGTCATACTTTCGTTGCGTCACCGGAGTAGTGAAGTCGTAATTGGACATTTCCGAGACGGAATTAAAGTCGTAACCGTTCCTAGAGCAAGGCCTGTTTAGGTCGTACTTGTCGAAGTGCGCATGCTCGGACTTGGGACAGAAGTAGGAGGCCGTGGTGAAGTCCTCCGTGGGGAAGGCTTTGTTGTAGAAGGTCATCCTGCTCGGGAGAGTGGTCATCGTGGCGCCGTTATTGCTGACGCTGGGAGTCTGCAGGTCGGAGAAGAGATTCGTCTCCTTCACGCGCCGCTCCCGGTGTTTCTTCTTCCGCCCGCTACCGCTGTGCTGATGGCGCTGTCTCCCAAGAGGTCGAAATCAATAAATGCCAACACACACTTTTATCTCATTTCCTACATAGCCATTGTTTCAATAAATGTACTAAAGTTAGTTCTTCTATTCACGCGGATGCATTGAAGTGCAAATGGAAATTCTGGAAGGAAAAGACAAAGAAAACAAGGAAGTGACCAATAAGTAGTTGCAATCACGCACCCAAGAAAGAAAGGAGAATGTGAACAATTGATAAACCAAAATAACTAGGTTACAATTAATTAAATATTTAAAAAAATTAATTTTGTAAATTTATATGAATTTTTAATCGGAGTTTACTATTAAATCGTTATAAATTTAAAAAATTAAATTAATATTAAATTAATTTAATATTAAATTAAATTAAATAAAATAGTTTTTATAATAATTGAAAGTACTCTTTATATGCGAGCATTTTACATTTTAAAAATATTACATATTGTACTTGAAAATGACATGTTTTAATTTATACAGTAAACGTTTTCTAAAATTCTTTTAAAGAATTATATTTAATAAATTTAAATAAATTGAAAACTTTTCCAAAAAAATGCTTTTCTTTTTTTACATTAAGATGAGAAAAATATTGTCCAATAAAATTTAATACTACAATTAGTAAACATACTGTGCTCTATGTAAGTAAAAATGATAAAAACCTCGTGCAGTGCTCTAGATGCAGCTAAATACAATGTGCTTCGCATATGTGAATACAAAACGTGGTGTGAGACAAAAGTACATTAACGCAATCATGCTAGGAAACAATGGCGAGATTTCACACTCAGTATTTGTAAAAGGCATTCAAACAATGTAACTTCACATTATATCACACTCGTCAAAGATATATTTTGCAAGCTTCTAAATAAGCTTTGCTCTCGTGTTCTTCTTTCAAAGATTGCTACGTGAAAAGAAACAAAAAAATGTCACAAATTTGCTAAATGCTTAAGTCTGCGCCTTCTATTCTTTACATTTCGTTTTGCTTGATGGAAATATTACGTCAGCAGTGGCAGCGGTAAGAGATTTTAATGCAGCGCACAATGTTCCGGGACTTGAACGGATCTTCTGTTTAAACAGAAACTGGGGGGGGGGGTATTACAATGAAATTTTACAATCAGAAATGCATTGTGATTTCTATACAAGTCGTATAACGGTAAATATTCAATTCTAAGGGATGTGAAATTTAAAAAAATGTTTTTATTACTATTAACAGATCAACGCTCTGACATCCAATAGAAAAATCTCAGTTTTTAAATATAGAGTAGCAAAATAGCAACAATGACGGGTTGTTTAACGTACATTGCACGATATGGAGTCATCATCAGAGCTCTAGGTTTTGACTGCCAAAAGGTTTCTGTTTGTTATGAACTGTTAAGTTTAAATGTTGATTGAATTTTTTAAAGTTTAACTGTTCGTGACACATAAATTAAATTACACTCTTTTATCGAAAATGTTTTATATGCTTTATGCCTGTTTAATGGCAAAATCTTCATTGCATGCTTAACTTTCAGCTGCTTTCAATATTTTATTCATTTACCTCTACTTGGCATACACTCTACGTTTTATTTATTTATTATTTCGTTTTTTTCTAATTCCTCCATGGGCAACCATTTCTTAATAGCAGTCCTTTGATTTCTTTATTTTTCTCTTCAAGATTAGTCTTTGTGTTTCACATTAATAATCTATTCATCTCTTGCATTATCTTTTTTCAACACCTTGTATTAACTGGTTTTCTTGCCCATCTGCCATGCACAAATTTAGTTCTTGATTTTAAGTTAACTTTTAGAGTACCTAAGTGCTTGAAGCTTTCAATATAGTTTAAACTAAATGGATATACAGTATATTATAATAATATACTTTATTATATCAATGTAATATATTGTTATGCAATTTAGATACATAAATGTTTTCCTAAGTTTCGCCGTCGACCTACTAATTAACACAAACACAAATATATGATGCTACTCTTCAAAAAGAAGTTTAAAAAATGTAATTTTATTAGTTTACCTTTCGATAATATTTTAACAAAAGGGTTAGACTCTATTTTTAAAAAGGTAAATGTTAAGATAGCCTATAAAACTCAAAATAAACTCAAGCATTTATTATGTAACCCGAAAGATAAAATTCCAATGTTGGAAAAATCAGGTATTTATAAGATAATTTGTAGTACTTGTAACGAGATGTATATAGGTCAAACAAAAAGAAAAATTGTAACCAGATATAAAGAACATCTTCCCCATATTAAATATGAAAGACCTGAAAAATCAAGTGTAGCAGAACATGTCCTTAGTAATCAGCATGATTTAGATAAAACTGTTATTTTAGCTAAATGTATAAACTCAAAAAAGTTACTTAATAGTTATGAAAGTGTTTTTATAGTCAAATCAAATTGTAAATTAATGAATGCAGATAAAGGACCTATTCCTTACTCACCATTATATACTTTACTTAAATAGCTTTCTTCAAATTACGATGTTTTAATCTAATTACTTTTAGTTTATTAATTGTTATTGCTGTAGTTTTTATTACATATGTATTATTATAATGTAATTTTTGACATAACCTATTGGGTTCCTCATGGCCGATCCTTATTTGTCGGTCGAGGGCGGAGAGGGGGCGGAGCTTACCTCACGCCTATATATAGCGACCGCGGAGAACGATTGGTATCATTCTAGTTTGTAACTTCTTGTGTGCTAGATTGTGTTTTGTAACAAGACCCTCTGATGATGATGACATGGTCATCGAAATGTACATAAGGGTTTAATCTTAAGTAACTTGTTTTATTTGTTATTTTTGATTATTTTTGTGGTATTGGGGTTCTTTTCAATATTTGTATTGTAATATATTGTACCACTGTGCTCTTGATATTGTGTACATGATGCTACGTTAGCCTTTAAAAAGAACGAGAAAAATTATTCTGTAAATGATAACACTAGGCTAGTAATAAAAAAAAGATATATAAAAACATGTTTCAAACGCTTTTTGAAATAAAAAAGATAAAATATGAGAGACAATCGTCCTAATGTCCCTATACAAATCTCCCTAAATATTTGTAGTGCATTTTGTAGTTTAAAAATAGTTGTACAATTCTAAACAAAAACGTTAGAAGTCTGAAATAGATGGATTATAGGGCTTAAAAGTTGTCGAGAAAACTCAAGTAATTTAAATGAAATTTTTAGGTCATTCATACACCCTACGGTTATTTTACTATTTTACGTGTATTAAAATGTATTATAATAAATATTTAGGAACAATATGTATTCCCTTATGAGGAAAATTCATCATTCAATTCTAAGGTTAGTTATGTTTTTAGAAACGTCTTTTAAATGATTTTTAAAAATTTGAATAATTATTTTTTATTTTATATTTAAATAATTTTATCTGCTCGAACATTCTAAGATGCTTTTAGCACTCTCTTTTCTGTGGTTTTATATCCTCTCCACCACAACTATCAAGCAAAACCGTTTCTATTGTCGCTTCCTTCAACTTTCTTCTGTGTCTGTGTTATTGTCAGTCTTTCGCTATGTTGTATGAGCTTGTACACTTATTCAACAGACGTAGTCTTTGATGTTTTCTTTTTTTTTACTAGGCATGTTTTTATTAGTAGTTAAAACAATTATTTAAATTATTTGATTTGTTTTCGCTTAGTAATTTGTATCTAACGTTTAATTTAACGGCTGGTTTCTTTACAAAGTTTTGGTCTTTTTTTCTACTTAAAAGACATTTTTTTTGTTAGTAGTTGGGTCTTAGCGATGCCACTGCCTGTTATACCAAACGACATATTATTATCTTAAACCTCTATGACGTCTTTGGATATATTACTGTATATTAAATATTTTTTTGAAACAGCAATAATAGCTCTAACTGATTTTATAATTTAAGATATGCTGTTTTCTGTACATGTTATAAATTTTAGTTTTATAGTGCGACAGAACCAATATTTGCTCTACATATAAAAATGATCTATTTAATTAGAAGACAACACTTGAAAGGAAACACTAACGCATAAGCAGCTACATTGCACAACTATATTCACAGTATACACAGTATTATTAGTAACCACTACGAAGGTTTAAAAAGAAGCTCTTTCTCAATAGAAGTATTGTTGGTACATTTTTATGAAAATTCAGAGAATAAATTTATTGTCTCATCTTTGGCTCTGACTAGTAAACAAAATCACAAATCTTGTTAGTATATAAAATGAAAAAAACCTACTCCTCATTAGCAGGATTACTAAAGAAAAGAACACAAAATACTCATATAAAACTAAAACGTCAGTATACAAAACAAAATATAAAACTAAAGTACAAAATACAAAAGTAAAACAAAATAATAATTTACTTTAAATTATAAAACAAGTCTCTTAAGTAATAAAAGAATATAAAACTGTCATTGTATGAATTAGAAAAGCTTCACATACGGAAGTCTGTTTTTTTAAATATTTTTGAGATCGAAAAATACAAGCAGTGCAGTAGAAAACGTCACTACATAACACAGACCACACTTTGCGGCAAGACACAAACGCAAGTGCAAACAACACAATGATCACGTGACGTGGCGTGACATGTGAGTGCAATTGGTAGGTTGGCCCTGCGCAAGCTCATTCAAATCAGCAGGTAATACCGTTGCCACACTGCTACACTCTGGTGGGGGGCTGGAGAACCATTGCGGCGAGTCTCACCTTCATCGCCTCCGGTGAACCTCCCGCCATGATGGTGTGCGGAGGACGCCTCGTCGGCGTGGAACAGTACATCGCCTCTCCTGGCCCATGCAGGACCGACGCCTCTATCCTGGGCGTCTTGCGACCCAGCGTGCTGTTCATGTCGCTCTTTTCGCTAGAACATTAAAAACATTCGCCGTATAGATTAGGTGACATGTTTCGGGATACAACAACATGCCAAAGTTATGCATAAAAAAAAGTTGAACAAAGGTAAAGAATACTAGAATTTGAGGCTCCACAACACACATCACCTAACAGAATTTGTGGTCTAGCCACAAATTAAATTATATAATAATATATAATCATATAATAAAATACGCTTGCAACCATATCGTCCACGTAGTGTCAAACCCCTACAGCAAAGCAACGGGCATCGACCAAATGCGATCAGAGCTTGACTTGATGTACTGGGACAGAAATTGGATGGGGAAGCCATCTTGGCTGAGGAAGTCTGCCTCACTGTGCCTTTAGCCCTGTTATATCTAGTTGTATTGGGTAATCAGTGCTCCATATGTATGTATATATATATATATATATATACATACATCGAATATAAAACAAATTTTAGTGGTTGTTACAGGGGTTGGTTTGCGTTATTATTTCAGTTGCTAGGTGTTCTATTAGACCTAGAATGGCTAATACAAGAAAGACATAGACCGCAATTTGGTTTCATCTCATGAGGTACCTTAATATAAGTGGATATTCAAGGTAGTACGATTTTTATTCCAGAAATATCTATTAGAGTCAAATAAGAAATTGGTAATTATCGTTTACATAGACGTCATTAATATTCCAAAAAAAAAATTCTTTATGCTGTAAAAAGTCCTGGGCAATATAGAAAAATATTAAACTTTGCTGCTGGAGATCCAAAATATTAAAAGTTTGAAAAAATAACTAATATGTCTATATATATTTTGTATAAATTTGTTTTCCAATTTTTGAAATTAAAACATTTTTATGCGTGACAGGCACTTTTTAAGAACTGATTTCAATTCAATTCGTTAAATAAAGTTTGTATGTATTTCAACACCCAATAAACATTAACTACCCAGTAGAAGATTTTCTATTACCTACTGGTATGTTCGTCTACAAGCTACACTTCCACAAAACTACATGGCTACATTCTAGACTACTATAACTCAGTCTCACTGACTGCCGTATTGTACTTTTTATTATTTCGATATTGTAAATTAAAAAAAAATGATACGTTGAGATTGAAAATAATCCTTAAATAATCCTGAAAATAAAACGCAAAGTATTTTTATTTCTTTATTTAAATTAGCATTTAAACAAATATTTTCAAACCTCTTTTATTATTAAAACCTAGGCTATCTAAAAATAAACATTTTCAATTTATAAAAGAAGGTTATCTTTATCAAAGCTCTCTCTAATTATATATATATATATATATATATATATATATATATATATATATATATATATATATATAGAGAGAGAGAGAGAGAGAGAGAGAGTGAGAGAGATAAAGGGATGCCTAAAATAGAGAATTGAATAAATGGCTTTACAATTAGCTTACCTTTCGAGGTCTGTAGGTCTAAAATCTCCCCTTCCTGAAACACATCGCAACATGTGTGTTAATATTTTAACAAACCCTGATTGATTATAATGTACAGTTAAAGTTTAAATGTGTAATACTTACTTGAGAAACAACATTTTTCAGTACGGACGCAGTAAACTGCGCAGAGGACGCAGATGATGAATATGACGAGACAGCCGGCCGCCATGCTTGCCAACACCACCATGGGAACCGGTTCTAAAAGTAAGTAACTTATTAGAAGAAAGCATTGTACAACTTAGATCTATAGCAATATGTGCTGTGTGTAGAGGGTACGAGGACAGTTAGCGATACATTGTGCCAGCTAGAATACTTAGTTATAATAAACAGTTATAAAGGCAGGGTCAGAAACTACAGACGGGTGGCTCTGAGAGTAAAAAAGTTGCCTTTTAAAACTCACCCTTTTAGAAGTTTAATTTCAGAGACTAGGTTTAGAAGAAGTTAATTAGACAGAAGGACGAAAAATAACAGAAAGCAAAATACTTGAAAACAATATTTTTTCTAATAAAAGGAAATAAAAGAAAGTTAAAAATGCAAATAATAAATAAATTGTGCAACAAAATGGGCAGATACAAGAAAAGTAGAAAAGAAAACAGGGGATAATAGAGGTAAATTTCTGGAGAGGCGCGGGAGGTAAGTGGAGGTTAGAGATAAACAAATAAATAACTGTTCACCCACTCACAAAATTATATACTTTAGTATCATATGGGTTTCAATTATTTAAGTCATCATCATCAGTGACCCTACTACAAATTTACAACTGAAACTCAACGACAGTTAATTTATAAGCATAACTTACAAGGCAGTTCAATTATTTCTTAAAAGGTTAAAGCGATTACCATGAAAGGAAGGTAATAATAGTATAAGAAGTTGGTACAAAATGAGTCAGGTTGTATGGATATGTTCAAAGAATTCCCGAGGATTGACTTCCTAAACCAACCCAAATGTGGACGACTCACGATAGAAGAAATATGAAAAGACCTCGCCTTCAATAGAAGAAAAATGAAGGCATGAAAGAGAAAATGTAAACTTATGAATGAACCGACAGAAGTGGAGAAAGTGTATGGATAAATGTAGGAGAACCGATCAAATTAAAATCTCTCATTGGTTATGATAAGTAAAAAAATCATACGAGCTTTTATTCTAAGGAAAATACTACGAAGTTAAAACAGCTACATTTCGTCCTGTTTCAAGGAATAAAGTCTTTGAAACTAGAGATCTCGGAGAGAAACCTCCACACCGTTAATTTTTAAAGAAACTACTATCCAGTCTGAAAACATGTTTCCAAGAGTTATAGGGATATAATGGGATACCGTTAGGTAGAAAAGGAATTTTAAAAATAATATATAACACTAACTTAAAAATAATTGTTTGACATTTTTATTGCATGCAAATTATTAACTTTAAAAGCAATGAATGCACACAGTGGCAGCATGTAAGACTCCACGGTACAGCTTTGCCAATCCTTTAATAAAGTCATAAAAACAAATGAAACAGTAGCAAAGCGAAGTAAAATTTAAAACGGAAGGAGTCGACGGTAATGGAATGCCCGGTAGCACTTACAATAAGGTCTTAGCGCTGACGGGTACATTTGCCAGACAAAATGAATTCCCCGCGGGAGGGGGACATAATTTAAAGGTGGGAATACTCTAAACGCGTCGGGTAATAGTATTAGGGTGACAATGAAAACAAACAGTATCTTTAAATTATAAGCATTTTCGGCAAGTGGAATTGCTTTGCGCAGGCGCAACGTGAAGCCGGTTGCCATGGAAACGTGACTGCAGCTATCAACACCGTCTTAAATGTGAATTGTCAAATCCGTTTGTGACTTCCTGGTGCTGGCCTTACATATTCGATTTTATAATTGAAGTTGGAAAACCTTTCAAGTTCAGCTTATTGTCTTCATAAATAAAATTTTAACAAAAGTGTTTTCTGAAAACCAACTTGCATTTTAGCTGAAATCGCGTCTACAGGGACATAAAAACGGCTTTAGCATTTGCATGTCTTAGATTAGATAGAATAACGTATTTGAATAATGTTCAATGGTATTCAAAGAAATATTTATTCAAAAGATTCAGTGGATCGAACTGGCTGTATTGCGTCGTCTGTCTTTAGTTCAGATTTTTATTTTATCACTTCTTTATATCAGATTCTTCTTTTGTTGTTTTCGAAAAATACATAATTTGTGTAGTTTTCTGTTTTGTATTAAATTTTTTTTAAAAATAATTATTCAGCTATTGTAATAATATACTTTGTGATGCCTTCATATCTTTTTGTTTGTCTTTATTTAGTATTATCCATAAAATATTCATCAAAAATATTAAATCTTAAACAGCCTGACGCGAAGTTGTAAGATTATGTCCGTTTAATACGTTTTTGTAGGCGTATCTGTAAAAGGTTTCACTTCAAAAATTGAAGTTTACGCCGATATCAGCCTCCATTTTACTATTATTGGAGTGGAAACGTTTATAGCAATGCCTACAAAAACTCATTGGATGGGCGTAAACATACCTAGTTTTTTATAGGGAAACAGCAAGGTTCCCAATTCATTTCCGTTGCTGAGGGCGTTCGAGTCAAACATTCGACTGCATATAGCTCTGGTATTGCACAACAAACCTACATTAATCCTGTATTGAAGTAATGGCGAAGGCGGAAAAAAGCTTTCTGTCGTGTTGAGAAACAGAACCTAAAAGTGGCACTTTTGTCAGCTTCTTCGGTTGCTAACGGGCGACAAAATCCCATTCCGTTTATACGATTGTCTGTCAATTCCTAAGAAAACAGTGTTTCTCTCTTCGCTAATTATTTTAAAGTAAATCACTGTTTATTTATAAAAGATCGAGTTTTTAAGACCTTATTAAATAGAACATAGTTTAAAGTTAAATGTTTTTAATAAATTATTAGATATTATTCCTTATATTTTATTTTAGTCTGTCTTTAAAACAGTATATTTGAAACTAAAAGCTGTATATTACTTGATTGTAATTTTATTATCACGCACACACGCACACACACACACACACACACACACACACACACTCACACACGTCACACATACACACACCAACACACACTCTCTCTCTCTCTATCTATCTCACACACACACACACACACACACACACACAAACAAACACTCACACACTCACTCACACACACACACACACACACACACACACACACACACACACACACACACACACACACACCGACACACACACACACACCGACACACACACACACACACACAGACTCACACACACACACACACACACCAAACACACACACACACACACACACACACACACACACAGACTCACACACACACACACACACACACACACACACACACACACACACACCAAACACACACACACGCACCAAACACACACACACACATACAGACTCACACACACACAGACTCACACACGAAACACACATACACACACATACACGTCACACACACACCGACACACACACACACACACACACACACACACCGACACACACACACACACACACACACACACTCACACACACACACACACACACACACACACACACACACACACAACCACACACACAGGAGCGCGCAATGAAACATTGCAATTACAGTTAGACTAGACCACGTAGAGCGCAGAGGAAGGTTATAGGTACAACATTACAGGAAGCTTGAAGATGGGGTAACCGAATATAACTCTGACAGCCACTCAAGGATAACCCAGTAACATCGTAGTAGTGTACGTAGCCTAAGTATTGAAAGTGTAAATGTTAAACTATGAAGCCATGAAACCCCTTTTTATCTAAAATTTACTACAAATATTTTTACAATCAATTGTTTCCAACGTCTCGGTAAGGCCGAAAATGTTTACTAAATGAAATTAAATCTTTAGTGAGGCCGTTTTCACGAGACCTCGTAATTAATTTAGATTCTCGTAAGTAAATAACCTTCATTAAATATTTGAAGACAGCAAAGTTTACATAACGTAACTCACAGAAGAGACTAATTAATGTTTAAAATATAAAAATACACAAGAAGAGGGATTTGCCATTTTTATACTGAAGAGATATTTTAATTAGAAATTGATAATGATGTCCATTTCCTGAAACTTGATGTAGCTCTTACTACATATTTTTTTTTAAAACTCGACAGTGATGGGAGTGGCTTGTACTATATTCTACTAATTTAGCTTACGTGTTTAGACCTATGTTCCCTTATCCAACCAGGGCCGACGCGCTGGTTTCTAGCTGGAACGTGTATTTTGTAATGGCCTTCGATTATTAAAAGCAACCGTTATTGATAAAACCTAGCATCTCCCAAACTCTAATCGTAGAATCCTGATGTTCATTTCTTATATTTATAAAATCGTTACATTTAATATATCTCGAGGTTTACTAATAAAAGCTAAAATGTATAAATACACGGCTATGCACAATACGCATAGCTTACACGATATATAAATAACATATTACAGTTCCAGATGTTGCCATGTGTGTGCCACTAAGTCGATATTGGTACGACAAATTGGTACCGTACAACATTTTCAATTGAAACCGAACGAAGCATTTTTAAACATAATTAGTAAAAAGACTCTGCTTCACCCGTTGAGATTCCGGGTCCGAAAACCGACGCCAGCTCCATAGGTGAAGCTCTAAAAACACTTTAGGTTCCGATAACAGACGCTAACTCTTAAATGAAGCTCTAAAAACAGTTTAGGGTCCGATAACAGACGCCAGCTGGTAGTTGAAGCTCTAAAAATACTTTAGGGTCCGATAACAGACGCTAGCTCTTAAATGAAGGTATAAAAGCACTTTAGGGTCTGAGACGCTAGCTCTTAAATGAAGCTCTGAAAGCACTTTATGGTCCGATAACAGACTCTAGCTCGTAAGTGAAGCTCTAAAAGCACTTTAGGGTCCGATAACAGAAGCTAGCTCTTAAATGAAGCTCTAAAAACACTTTAGGGTCCGATAACAGACGCCAGCTGGTAGTTGAAGCTTTAAAAACACTTTAGGGTCCGATAACAGACGCTAGCTCCTAAATGAAGCTCTAAAAACACTTTAGGGTCCGATAACAGACGCCAGCTGGTAGTTGAAGCTCTAAAAACACTTAAGGGTCCGATAACAGACGCTAGCTCTTAAATGAAGCTCTAAAAGCACTTTAGGGTCCGAATTCAGACGCTAGCTCTTAAGTGAAGCTCTAAAAACACTTTAGGGTCCGATAACAGACGCTAGCTCTTAAATGAAGCTCTAAAAAAACTTTAGGGTCCGATAACAGACGCCAGCTGGTAGTTGAAGCTCTAAAATACTTTAGGGTCCGATAACAGACTCTAGCTCGTAGGTGAAGCTCTAAAAGCACTTTAGGGTCCGATAACAGACGCTAGCTCTTAAATGAAGCTCTAATAACACTTTAGGGTCCGGTAATAGGCGCTAGCTCGTAGGTGAAGCTCTAAAAGCACTTTAGGGTCTGGTAACAGGCGCTAGCTCGTAGGTGAAGCTCTAAAAACACTTTAGGGTCCGGTAACAGGCGCTAGCTCGTAGGTGAAGCTCTAGAAGCACTTTATAATAGTTTTGAACGTGTAAATAAGGTTTACCATTAAGTCTCTACAGCTACCACTGGACATCGATAGGTTAGTGCAAGCAACTACACACTAGTGTGAGTGGAATGGACAGGAAAGGGTAACTTGCCGGTATACGAACCCCTCACGGCCAGACGGACCGCGTGACGATCTACGCCCCGCTCGTTCTCCACCACCAGGAAGTAGCTGCGTGAGTCCTCCAGTTCCGCTTCGCCCACGTGCAGCTTCGCTTCGAAGCAGTCCTCGCGTACTGTCTGCAAACAAGCAAGTCAAATATTACTTAAAATTACAAATATATACATTAGATACGTAAGAAGGATGTAATGTGTGCTGTGACGGCAGTTTTTCTGTTGCTATATTTAGTCATGATTTCTTTGTGCCCGTAATCACCTTTGGTGAAGACATAAGGGGCGATGAAGTTAATTGCGATGTCCTAAAACTTTAAATGTTTGTAAAAGATCAAAAAAATAAGTTAGTCACAAATCCTTTTCGAATGGGTGATTACGGGGTAAAGGTTTCAACACATGGTGGTCAATAGGCATTAATGCTCACCCAAAAACTTACGAAACAATGTTTATAAACTGAAAGCAATATCCCTAACTCAAGAACTTAAAAGTAGACACAAATTGATAAAATAGTTTATCATTAGATGTTTCTATTTTAAATTAATCGAAACCTATAGTGCTAAAAAAGCAATAAGCTAAATGTACAATTAACACGTATAAAATATCCATAACGGTTGTAAAGAAAAAATAATAATGCACGGTTTGACGGCGGTATTCCTGTCGAGGTATTTAGTAAGAACAGTTTTTGTATTGTTTTTTATTAATTTAAAAATTTTAACATAATAGTAGTTATTTTCACCCAAAAGCTCACAAAAACATTTTTAAAAATTAAAGCGAATATTTTTGTACTCAAGAGCGTATAAATAGGCATAAATTGATAAAATGCATGCGTTATTGTATATGTTCATAATTTGAAATAATTGCACTCTTAATGAGTCTTTGATTGACATTACAGTATATTTATGTACATATACAGCTTTAATTTTGTTTAGAAATCAAATAAATAATATTTAAAATAAAGAATTGAAAAAATATGCCAGATCTTAAAAAATAACAATTTCGTAAAGAAATATTGAGCTTAATAGTCTACTTTGAAATTTAGTTAAAACCTCCATTCCCTGTTATAGATGTTCCCTTATGGATACAAGCCATAGCTAGTCCGTTTAGCCTCTGTTCGTACGCTTTATTTCTGAAATAATTTCATCTAACGAGGCTACGAACATTGGCATTTTACGGGCATTGTACACTGATATTATTTAATTTAGTACACGACTCAAAATGTAGTAGCAACTGGTTTTACCTGGCCTATTTTAAGTATTATTTAACTCCTATTAGTTAACACTCTTCATATATATATATATATATATATATATATATATATATATATATATATATATATATATATATATATATATATATGTTACATACATACATACATACACACACACACACACACACACACACACACACACACACACATATATATATATATATATACATATACATACATGCATATATATATATATATATATATATATATATATATATATATATATATATATGTTACATACATACACACACACACACACACACACACACACACACACACACACACACACACACACACACACACACACACACACACACACACACACATATATATATATATATATATATATATATATATATATATACATACATGCATATATATATATATATATATATATATATATATATACAATTATTTTTGAATTTTTCAATTGTTAATTAAATAATTTTTACACAACCACTCAAGTTCAAATACATTTTTGTTACTTGTAGTGGATAACACTCGATGGTAATACGTTTTTCAAATATTAAGTGATTATTTAATCAAATTAAACAATGAACTAATTTTAGATATATATTGAAGAAATACTTTTCACAAAAGGTGCAAGGTATGCAATTTAATTATTTCGTCCATATAGATTATGTGGTAGAACAGCTGTTTTAAGGCATATGTTATGTTACGTTAACTATAATTGTAGTTATTTGAAAAAAAGTAACTGAAATAAAATTTGTTTTTGTTGTTCTAAGTAGGAATCGATTCTAAATTTGTCTTTTGTAATAATTACTATTTTATTCGATAAAACTTTAAAGTTATCAACCCTTCCTGGGATGGGGGAAACGTTAAGCAATCAATGCGTCTTTGATGGTTGGGGATAGATATATCTGTATAGCACAAGTGTAGAGAAAACTTAATATAGATAAGCAAGATGAGGCAAGTCTCTGTATTCTTGTACACATAAGATCTTTATCTTTAAGTATAATTCTCAAATCCATTTCCCAAAGTCATTACAAACTGATTTGACCATACTTTGGGAATTAGCGGGACTGTATTACACGTGTTCAATTATACTTCCATGCGTTAACTCTCTCGTAAAGGAATCTTGTGATCAAATGATATAGCTCTATATCAAAGTAATTATTGTAAACTGATATTTGAACTGTATTCACATCAAGTGTCATCCACTACAAGTTTAAAAAAAAGTATTGGAACAAGAGACGATGGATAAAAGATATTTTATTAACGATTGAAATTATAAATAAGGCATGTGTATAAGAAGACTGTGAACTAATAGAAGGAATTGAAGAATTATGTTCCTCTAAATGATTATGAAATATTTTCAGCAATCTGAAACGTACTGAGATCCGGATGAAAATACGAGAATATTTATTAATTTATATTCAAGGCTTTTCGTTGGTAAACAGAACCAACATCATCAGGAATGAAAAATACAATAATGCAAATTAGAGGCCTATAGCTTGCATTATTGTATTTTTCATTCCTGATGATGTTGGTACTGTTTACCAACGAAAAGCTTTGAATATAAATTAATAAATATTCTTGTATTTGAATAACCTATGTTGTTTCAAATGATTAAACAAGAAAACGTATTATATATATATATATATATATATATATATATATATATATATATATATATAAGTTACGTGTTATATTAGGCTTGAAAGGTTTTTAAAAATGATTTTTTTTTTTTTACAAACGTTTATTGAATTTAATAAACAATTAATTTAGAAAACTGTTACATAAATTATACTTAATAAAACAATTCAATTAATATGCATTCAATTGGAGTGAGAAACGTCTGTGCGATACAGAGGCGGCTTGCACACTGCCGTGGATCTGTTCTCACCACCTATATAACATAAAAGCTGCGTAAGCAGGAAATTTCTTAGCACGCATTTTATTATTAAAGGTTCACATAAATTGTTCACATAACTTATATATAAATAAATATATATATATATATTAAGAGTAGGTTCAACGTTACTTCATTCACATTTACCAATATCTTAAAGAGATTAACAATGGCGATGACGTTATTAAAAGGATTTCACACAAGTTAAGATCCAGTTCCTGACAACAAAGACGGTTTAAACCATATCTTATTACGTCTTCAACTTGCTGAATCTTTTTCTTTGACATCTGTAGCTGCCTTTTATCACAAGATCCTTTTGCCGGAAGAGCCGACTTAACGGAAAGACTGTAATCCGTTTAGTGAAATTGAATGCGTGTAATGAAGTCCCGCTAATTATCGAAGTTCAGCTGCGGAGGGGTTAAATTTATGGTGGGGGAGGGGGTTGCAATATGAAAGAAGGATTATAAGACTCGTTCTTGGGATCTGGATTTAATGAGAATCGGTTTACAGGCCCAGTGAATCGGCGCGTACTGTCTCTATTAAGCTTGCTCAGGTTTACGAGATTTTGCGTAAACTCGGAGAAAAGTACGCGATATAATTAACTGTAGCATTTAATTTTCCTTTTAATTATTTAAATTGTTTCAAAGCAAACATCTAAATTATTTACGGCGTTTCCAAAGCTGTATCTTAATTTCAATGGAAATGTTTTGCTTCAAAATGTAAAGCAAATATTAAGCTGTATCAAATGAAAAAGGGTAAAGGGACTCCGTAATTGGAACTCGCTACGAAACTTTTTTTTTATGTAACAAAATTATTAAGGTTTCCGGAAGGGAATTAGGGATGAGCTCCTGGCTTCCTTTGATGAGCTGGTGTTGTGTGTTGGAAGACGGGGCCAGCTAATCTTGCGCAGAATAATATAGTTTGCTATGTAACTGATAAGAAGAAAACTAAACAAAATATATCATATAATTAATTCATAACGCTCACGTTGACGTAGTATAGTGAAGAACTTATACCGAGGCGAGGCTGTTGTCCTAATATATTCGCCTTCACTTCTGTTAAGGCTATTTGTACATATTGGAGTATTTTTTCTCCCTTTCCTAACATTACCATATTTTTTTTGTTAACGCGTTTCGGAATTACTTCATTTTAAAAACATAAACAGTTCTTCTTAACAAAGTTAAAACAGTAGTAGCCATGGTTAGCCTTCAAATGACCAAAATTCAACTAACCAAAATGTACATAACTTTCAAATAACTAAAAATACGCAATGTTTCACCAAACTAAAGTGCACGGACTTCAACTAACCAAAGTGCACAGACTTCAACTAACCAAAGTTCACAGACTTCAACTAACCAAAGTGCACAGACTTCAACTAACCAAAGTTCACAGACTTCAACTAACCAAAGTTCACAGACTTCAACTAACCAAAGTGCACAGACTTCAACTAACCAAAGTTCACAGACTTCAACTAACCAAAGTTCACAGACTTCAACTAACCAAAGTGCACAGACGTCAACTAACAAAAGTGCACAGACTTCAACTGAAATAATTGTTGCAAGTTATCTTATTTTTAGGTCCTAAAGTTTTGTAATTACACTTAATGCTCAAAACGATGTTCACGTTGACTATTTCATTTATGAGATTTTTTACGTACGATCTATGGTCTAATCAAACCGAAATAATATTGCTGCATTACATTTACTTTAATAACGGTAAAGTTAAATCGTAGTATTTTGAGAAATGATTTAAAGGTAGTAATAAAAGCTACTAAGTTTAGATATTTACAGAAATATTACTTCCTATTTAATAACTTTAAGTTATGCGATGAACGCCTGTGGAACGGCAAAACGATAATCCGCACCATTTCTTTCAGGTGAAGCCCAGTAACTTTGGTTGGTTGAAGTCCGTGCACTTACGATTTTTTGAATGTCACATATTTTGGTTAGTTGAGAGATGAGTAAATTGTGTGCGTCCATTTTTGATAGTTGAATTTTGGTCATTTGAAGTAGCCTTGTAGCCCAAGCACTAATGAAGGCAACATCGTTGTCGAAACTAATCTGTTTGTTTTATTAAACTACTGAGTTTCTTTTATTAAACTAATGGTTAGTGAGATTTAGAGTAAACTGTTTTAATTTTTACCGTTGTGAATTGTTCTCACTAGCTAAGCTAAACACAATTTGACCTTTTCAATTAAATTTAATGGGGAACTTGAAATAAAATTTTGGTGGTAATGTAAAGCGTGTTTTATAATTTGTGAAACTTTTGTACACGAACACTGCCTGCTTTGTACACGAATACTGTCTCCTTTTGTACACGAACACTGCCTTCCTTTGTGCACGAACACTGTCCTTTTTTTACACGAACACTGCCTTCATTGTATACGAACATTATCTTATTTTGTACACGAACACTGTCTTATTTTGTATACGAACACTGCCTTCCATTATATACGAACAATATTCTTTTGTATACAAACACTGCCTGCTTTTGTACACGAATCCCTTTTGTACCATGACCGCAATATTTAAGGATCGATTAATAAAATTATTAGACAAAAGAGTTACTAGCAATAATAACACATCTGAAAACACAGAAAATACTGAAGTAAATGAAATGCTCCTTTTGGAAGTATTTTTCTTGAAGATGAAAATATGAAAACCTAAAATTGACATAATTTTGCTAAAACGTTCTTCTAGACGTCATATGTAAGTTCTGGAATAGATAAACATATAGTGTTTGTGAACAGAAGCAAATCCATAGATCCTAACCCAGGTACACGCAGGAAGGATTAAGCACGAGGATTTAACTTTTTGTATTTGTTATTGCAGACTGATTAAATAGTTGGAAGTGCAAAATCAAATCTTCTCATGTTTCCGTCGGTGAAACGGAAATAAGCAATTTTCTTTTCATGTATTTTGTGAGATTAAAGGTTTTGAAGAAATAAAAACCGAATCGGTTTGTATCAAAGATGTTAAGGTTTACACACAGATTAAACTTTAGAAATACATAGGAGAAGTTATTAAAATACATATTTACACACTTTGTCCACACTTCTCTCGTAATTCGGCATGCGTTGTTTCATTAGAGTCAGAATACATGAGTGTGACGTCACTCAGGAAACCGAAAGCTTGAGAAGTACGATAGGCAAGGAGACCAAAAGTAAATTGAAGTAAGAAGGGCTTAGATGTGACAAAGAAGTGAAAAACCTTCTGTGTGAGACATAGGGAGTTCGGGAGATATTTTGTATTTAAAATAATAAAAAATGTAAAAGTGAAGAAGAAATTTAAAAAAAAATCTTTAACAGTGAAAAGATGGATGGTGTAAATGAACCACAACAGTAAGGAAATTAGGGTAACAAAAAAGAGGGTGAAGGGTAAAAGTAAAGAGATGCTTATTTGTAGACAAATAATTCACATGTCTCCTGAAATAATAGTTGATCATCAGAGATGCAATTGTTTCTAAACTAATATGGCTAAACCCTAAAGTCACCTAAACTCTTACAATCAGTTAGACAAAGTTATATACTCATATGTCTCATATGTTGCTATAGATAAATTCATATGACCCGATAGAATAATCCATGTCGCTATAGATAAATTCATATGACGTGATAAGTAAATTCATGTCTCGATAGATAAATTCATATGTTCATAGGTCATATACTCATAGGTTATTTAGACCTGTTCTTATAAATAAATTTATATGCCTTGATAGATAGATATATATGTCAAAATAGATAAATTCATATAGACTCATATCCCCCGATAGATTTATTCATGTTCCAATAGATAAATTCACATGACATGATAGATACATTCATATGTCCCCATTGATACATCAGTGACCCTTTAGATAAATTCATGATACAATTGTTTTCAAACTAATGTGGCTATACAATAAAGTCACATAAACTCATAATATCAGTTAGATAAAATTATATACTCACATGACCCAATAGAATAATCCATGTTGCTATAGATAAATTCATATGACGTGATAGTAAATTCATGTCTCGATAGATAAATTAATATGTTCCGATATTATAATACCTGTTCCTATAGATAAATTCATATGTCTTGATAGATAAATACATATGTCCAAATAGATAAATTTATATAAACTCATATCCCCCAATAGATTCTTTCATTTTTCTATAGATAAATTCATATGACATGATAGATACATTCATCTGTCCACGTTGATAAATCAGTGTCCCTTTGGATAAATTCATATTAAATGAGTTATAAATTCACATGTCCCATAGAGTTAAATTCATGTGCTGAGAGTGAGTAGGTTTATTTTATGTATTGTCGTCCCTGAATTATTGATGTCTTGATATTTTCGTTTATCTCGGACCAAGGGGATTTATATATTTACCATAATCATATCAATATTCACAATTATTTACATGCCCTTCACATGCTAAAGTTGTCTGTATTATTCTATTCGATGTAAAGAAATGTAAGTATAAAAAACCTATAAAAACGAAATGAGTACAAAATAGTGGAAAGAAAAAAAAACATTTCAAAGCCTTTTTCCTAATAGTTAATTCCCGAAAACCTACTGCGTTCTACTACGGGCTAAATGTTTTAAAAATAATAAGTTATGAGCGTGTAAGCGAAGCTGTACAAAGTACTATTGGTGGCCTTCCCCAATTACTGAACTGTACTAACGTGTCAACAATCCGAGTGGGTTTATTTATGCTTCAATAAAAAAGTATGCGATATCAAAAAGCCAAAGCATTGTTGGATTTCACAACAAAGTAAGCTGGTAATACTACTCTTCCGGCATTCATAGGAAACTTTGTTATTTATTGCTTTCCATATTCAACACATTATTTAGCACACACGGAAAAAGTTTTAGAATTATACAGTGTTTAAAAATCATATATATATATATATGTATATATATATATATATATATATATATATATATTTATATATATATTATAATATACATATATAATTTATAATATATATATATATATATATATATATATATATATATATATATATATTATAATATACATATATAATTTATCGTAAATAAACTATAATGTATAGTTTATCATATATATATATATATATATATATATATATATATATATATATATATATAATGAATAAAACAATTGTGATATTTTCAAAAATGTACAGTTCATAATGTTAAATACAGAAGTATAATTTAATTTAGTATATTAAATTCCACATTGATATATAACATTTTATGTCTTTTGTAACACATACCTGTATCAGTTCCTCCGCTCGGTACCTCCCCTGTCCGTGCCCTGTCTCAAGCCGCAAACTGCCCCACTCCCACGAAGCTGTTCTGGGTCTGGGATCCGCGCAGACTGTCATCTTCAGCACGGCGTCGAGGCCCCGGGCAGTCACTACTTCCACAGTGGCATCGTTCCCGCCTTTCCGCAGCACTTGCGGAGGACCTGTTAACACCATGGCAAGCCGATTCAGTACGCCGTTTAGGAACGCATATAATATGTACATGTTTACAACCATAGGTAAACACGAAAAGATCTCTTAATGGATTAATTGTATTTGTCCACGCGTTAAATGTTTTTACATCCGAATGCATTTTATTTACGTATAAAGATAGTCGTGTCTTCATCCCTTATTTTTGTTAGTATACTATTCACTATCATCGATATAATTAATATATTTACATATTTACTCATATACGATTAAATACAGTTCAGTCAATAATTATTTATTATTCCTAACATAATAAGAATAATAATATATCGATGGTGTTTGGGCAAGTAGTACAAACTTATCTAAATAGTAAATATACTTTCAAGATGGAAATCTTGCTTACCAACTACTTGCAGAGATATGGCCTCGCTCTGAGCTACCCTCTCGTTCCCTCCGATCATGTTGCTGACGCGGCAGACGTACTCGCCCTGATGGTCGTACGTCACGTTCCTTATGATGAGCCTCGAGTCCGAGCCACGGATCACGGCGTCCGAATCCGGCGACGAAGTCAGTTTCTGCAGCCAGTGGTAGGAGGGCGTCGGATGACTCTCCGCTTCGCAGATGAAAGACACTTGCGAGAACAGATTCGCCGTTGTCAGTCTGTCGGGCCCGACTGTCTTTATCACTGGACCAACTGCAAAATATAATATTGTGAATTAAAAAATTATGAAATTCTAGAATGAAAGTAGACCATTTGAATATTTTCAGTTAAATTAAATTATAAGTTTGAGAATTTTTTTTATTATTTACAACACATTTTTACAGACAAAAGTTTCATAATAATTTAATTTCTAGATACGAATCATAATTTTTCCTTGCTTGGTAATAGCACATCTGGTGCTGGTTTTACTATCCATTTCGCTCTATTGCTATGTATTCGCCATCCTAAATACATTGATTCAACACGAAACATGTAATTACATTAGTTTCTTTGCTCAGAAAGTTCCTGTCTATTGTAAAGTTATCAGTTTTTAAAAATTTGAAACTTCAAACGGGTTTAGAAGAGTTATAGATTAATAATATTTTGGTAATCGTTCTCTAGAAAAATCTTATATTTACATAAATATTGTGTTTATGTATGAGGATTTAATTATAATTTAAGATAGGCATTATATAACATTGTGGCATGATAGATAACATTCGAAACTTAATAACTGTACAGCTTTTGTGTTGTAGAACTTGAGGATTTCTTAATATTATTTTTATTGACGAGTCTTGTCGTGACTCACAGCATTGAGCAATGCACTAATCTAGTGCAGAACGCGTTGCTGAAAAATATCAGTAAGTGGTTTCTTGGCGAAGTGAATCAATTAAAATTAATAATAACTGTGGTATTTTAATACAAGGGTTTTTAAACCAAGAAGGGTATTTTACAGTAAAGTGGTGTTAACGGTATGTATTCCTATTGCGACAACCATAGAGGTTTCATACAGAAAACCTGCTGTGAATTAGGAAAACCTTTATTTAAATTTGAATTTAGTAACTAACAATCTCGAAAAGTGCTATAAAATAATTTAACTTGTGACATAATAACAATAATTTCCAAGGATTGTCCTGTTTGGATCTTTAGTTGGAGAAGAATTTTTAAAATCGTACACATCATGGAAGCTACAGCATTACATTATAAAACAGTAAGGTAGCGACTAAACAGTTATTATTAGTTAATGTTTCAAGCTTTTTCTTTAAAGGTATGACGTACTATATTTACAGGTTATCTGAACAGTTTTCGCTACTCCTCTGTGTTCTTGGCAGAATATAATGTTTAGCTTCATACAATAATATGTTGTCATTCTTTGCTTTTGGTAAGGATAAATTTTCCTTAATCGTAGGAAAAATTTATATTTAGCCTAATCACAATTTGTAGAAATACATCAAAAAAAAACTTAATTGGTGAAAAACATTATTGGTTCTCTTGGTAAAAATTATTTAATAAATTATTAAATTCTGGCTCACAGAGAATCTGTCTGGAAGATTGCACTTTCGGTCAACCGAGTGCGTCCAACAATAGGAATTGGGGACGTATTTGTTCGGTACAGTCACAGAATAAATTGGCACGTGTATTATAATAACAAGGTTGTGTGTGATCATTAAGAATGGACACCATTCCGGGGCTGTGAGAATAAAGCTCTTGAAAGTTGTTATTTTGAGTTTTTAGATCTAAGAGCAAACGTGTTTGGCTTTCAACCATCAGTGGATTCACGGAAGATAGTATACTGTATGTTCTTCCTCGAAGCGGGTCATATAATGGAATATTTTATATAAGATGACTTACAACTAGGCGTAATATTATTTAGTAGCTTTAGGAATATTTATACATGTTTTGAGCACTGTGGACTAATCCCAGTGGAATAATTTGAGGACTAACTATTAACTAAAGAAATAAAACTCACTAACCACAATATGAAAATCTTTATTTACTAAAATTACTTTATGTTCATTTCGATTACGTGATAATCATCTTCAGGTAGTGCTTCTGTGGTAATCACCTTCAGACAGCCAGAATGTGGAATAGCCAGAATATAGACTATCCTTATTTTTATCAATTAAAGTAGCGATGAAAGTGAAAGACTTTTACCATGTTAATAATTTTCCCATCACTATTGAACAATATGGCAGATATCTGAACGAAGCATTGCCTTAACGTAAAGTGGGATTTATGTTGCCTCGCAATATGTTGTATAGTGTTGTTTCTATACTATGTTAGTTGCGATTGTATATGTGGTCACGTGGTGGTTAGCGGGTAAACACCTACTTCGACGCTAGTCGAGTTACGTAAGTGCCTTTGCCCACTCGTTCCATAATACCCCCCACCCCCAGTATCAATAGTAGAAGATTATTACGTCCCTCTCTTTGCTCTAACTTAAATACACCTATCCTTACTTCTTCCCACCCCTTTCTTAAGTGGGTCGATATTTTTCCGTTACTCGATAAACAACGGAGAGGAACACAATCGATACATATAGGTGTAGGTCGATATTTTTCCGTTACTCGATAAACAGCATAGAGGAACACAATCAATACATGTAGGTGTAAGTCGATATTTTTGCGTTACTCGATAAACAGCATAGAGGAACACAATCAATACATGTAGGTGTAAGTCGATATTTTTGCGTTACTTGATAAACAGCATAGAGGAACACAATCAATACATGTAGGTGTAAGTCGATATTTTTCCGTTACTCGATAAACAGCATAGATGAACACAATCAATACATGTAGGTGTAAGTCGATATTTTTGCGTTACTCGATAAATAACGGAGAGGAACACAATCGATACATGTAGGTGTGGGTCGATATTTTTCCGTTACTCGATAAATAACGGAGAGGAACACAATCGATACATGTAGGTGTGGGTCGATATTTTTCCGTTACTCGATAAATAACGGAGAGGAACACAATCGATACATGTAGGTGTGGGTCGATATTTTTGCGTTACTCGATAAATAACGGAGAGGAACACAATCGATACATGTAGGTGTGGGTCGATATTTTTCCGTTACTCGATAAATAACGGAGAGGAACACAATCGATACATGTAGGTGTAAGTCGATATTTTTCCGTTACTCGATAAACAGCATAGATGAACACAATCAATACATGTAGGTGTAAGTCGATATTTTTGCGTTACTCGATAAATAACGGAGAGGAACACAATCGATACATGTAGGTGTGGGTCGATATTTTTCCGTTACTCGATAAATAACGGAGAGGAACACAATCGAGACATGTAGGTGTACTTCAAACATGCGACTCTGTACACATTATCCTTATTTAAAAATGTTAAACAGTAGGTTTTATATGATAACCCTAATTCTATCTATAAAATAGTTAATAACAGGACTTTATTTGATCTGCGTGAAAAATACAAGCACTTTACCAATTGGAAATGTTTTTAATAAACAATAAAATCCGCACGCTACTTTTCCAATACTAAGAGAATCAAGAGATTGACAGCGGCTGTAGTTCATTCTGTCTACAGTTTTTGAATGACGTCATAGCATTGATGTAAGGTACTGTTCTTACACTTGACGTCCAGCTGCACAGTGAGCGGATCACTCACGCCCACACTGTTCCTCGCCTCACACGTGTACGTGCCGGAGTCTCTCCTCGTCACTGGCCGGAACTGCAGCGACTCGTCCAGGCTCGATATGTCTGGCTTGCCCGCCCGCCTCCACACGATGGTCGCCGATGGGTTGGCGTCAGTCACACATCGCAACACCACGGTGTCGACGCCTTCCTCGATGTCGGAGCCTGGCGTCCCTAAGAGACGTGTTTCTGGCGGGTCTGCAACCACAAGATTTAAGTAAATATTAAAATTTTAGACACATGTGAATTTCCCTTCATGCCCACATTTTAGCAAGATATACAGAAATAAAACCCACTCATAATGTGTGTGTAGTTGATGTCAGAATAATAAAACAAATTAAAAATAATTAGATAATTAAATATTAGTAGGACTTTATCAAAGTAGCTAATAGCAGAATAGACAAAATTAACAAGAAATCGCATCAAAATCAAAAGAATCTATGAACAACAGAACCTAGTTTTGCAAGGAGTAAATGATTACTATTTATGTGGCTTAAAGTTCCACCTATTCTCTATAGATGGAGCAAATGACAGACAAACCATTATGTCAAAGCCAAGCAACTCAGAAATGTCCGAGGTAGAAGAAATGTAAATAAAGATGTACGACAGAACATGTGGAGATGATAATATAAAACAATTTTTAAAAGTGTACTACAAAAAGATTGTATATTTAGGTTTAAAACGCTAGATTGTTGTCTTCGTCAGAAACAAATTGTTCTCTGGAACGGGTTTTAACTATTTTGGGGACCATAGTTGTTTACATAACTTTACTTTTACTAAATATTTACATCCTTTACTTTCTAATATAATATCAAATTAGGTTTGGTAGCAACACTATGAAGCAAATTCGTCTACACAAATCTGAGAGCTGTCTTAGAAAATATTGAATACAATGATAAGTTACTCACAAAGGCAAGAGGAAAACTATTTGTTGGCGAAACTGTAATCCAATACAGTTGTAAATTGAACACTAGCTTGAAGCAAGATTACTTGTTACAAATAAGGAAGATCTTTGAACACCTGCATCCAGAGCCTGAACACTTTGCAAAATAAATCAAATAGTCCATGAAATTGTACTTTCTATTGGAGAGAAGAACCATAGAATCGTTACGATAATGATAACGAGCCATGTAGACAGGCTTGTAATGTATAATTAGAAGGTCAAGAGTGATTTAAACTTATGAGGAAATGGGAGATTATTTCAGCATACAGAATAGGAGGTTACTGAATAACGTGAATAGTTGGAGTAGGGGAGGAAATAGAGGTTTGGTGGGAGTGAGTGAGAATGATTTGAGGAGCGGAGAGTAAGAGAGATATTTAGAATTGAGAGTTATTTTAGTGATAGAGAGATTTGGGTGTTTTACGAAAAAGATTTAGGCAGCAAAGAGAATAGGAGATTTTTAGAAGAGG
>JBAIZL010000011.1:2981735-2994235 GCA_036971475.1 Prosapia bicincta | reverse complement strand
TTAGTATCTTGAATAATTTTCTGTTTAAAATTGAAATTGAAAGTACATTTATATTTAATGAAATATTTATATAAAATTGAAAAGTTATACAAACAATAATAGCATTATTGGGTCAGCATTTAAAGAATTAAAAGAATAACAACTAATAGATTTAAAAATAAAGACAATTGCTACTTAGATCCATAAAAAACACATTTTATTTTCGTTACTTGTTAATAAATAATTTCAAATAATATAAGTATGTATATACATATGGCAGAATCACAATATTTAGAGGTGAAATAGTAAGCGAAGTTAGTTATTAAAATTAATGAATAAATTATTATTTGATAAAAAACTGTATTGACATCAACTGTCATCCTCTGCAAGTTGAACAAATATATTTAAACTTGAATTGACGAAAAAAAAGTATTTTATGAACGATTGAAAATTTGAACAAGGTAAATAAATATGTAGCCTATAGGAAGAGTGTAAACTAATAGAATTAATTTTAAAAAACTGCATTTTCTGTTATTTTTAAATGGATGAAGTAAAAATATCACCATGGCTTTTACCCCAGGATCGTCTTTGGTAGATTAGTATCTAAAAGGAGATCATAGTACACTCGTGCGTTACCGCTTACCTGTTGAGAGGCCAATCCCTTTAGTCAAGAGAGCCATAAAGAGTTCACTACCCAACACTACCCCTTGCAAGGGGAATGATAAGGGAGAGTAGTATATAGAAGGAGGGGGTAATGCTACACTCGTGCGTTACCGCTTACCTGTTGAGAGGTCAATCCCTTTAGTCATAGAGAGCCATAAAGAGTTCACTACCCAACACTACCCCTTGCAAGGGGAAAGATAAGGGAGAGTAGTATATAGGAGGAGGGGGTAATGCTACACTCGTGCGTTACCGCTTACCTGTTGAGAGGTCAATCCCTTTAGTCATAGAGAGCCATAAAGAGTTCACTACCCAACACTACCCCTTGCAAGGGGAAAGATAAGGGAGAGTAGTATATAGGAGGAGGGGGGTAATGCTACACTCGTGCGTTACCGCTTACCTGTTGAGAGGTCAATCCCTTTAGTCATAGAGGGCCATAAAGAGTTCACTACCCAACACTACCCCTTGCAAGGGGAATGATAAGGGAGAGTAGTATATAGGAGGAGGGGGGTAATGCTGCACTCGTGCTTTACCGCTTACCTGTTGAGAAGTCTATCCCTTTAGTCATAGAGAGCCATAAAGAGTTCACTACCCAACACTACCCCTTGCAAGGGGTATGATAAGGGAGAGTAGTATATAGGAGGTGGGGGTAATGCTGCACTCGTGCTTTACCGTTTACCTGTTGAGAGGTCTATCCCTTTAGTCATAGAGAGCCATAAAGAGTTCACTACCCAACACTACCCCTTGCAAGGGGAATGATAAGGGAGAGTAGTATATAGGAGGAGGGGGTAATGCTGCACTCGTGCTTTACCGTTTACCTGTTGAGAAGTCTATCCCTTTAGTCATAGAGAGCCATAAAGAGTTCACTACCCAAAACTACCCCTTGCAAGGGGAATGATAAGGAAGAGTAGATGCACTTGGGGACAACTAAAAGAAGGGCATTTTTCTTGGGTTATTTATAAGGAATAATGAAAAGCAAAGGTATGAGGTTACTCCTGAACAAGGTGTTTCTGGTACACCAAGCATTACGATGTACCAATAACAGATATTCAACTAGCATTGATGTTTAACGAGTGAAAAGATTCGAATAGTTTTCATTCAAAATACCCTCAGCGAAGAATATAAATTCATAATTTTATTTTCCAAAACCCTTTTTTATCTGTGCCAAACCGTCTCATAACGTAATCATTTTTAGAAGTGAAATAAAAGAAAGCATACTTATAGTACGACTAAGTTTGTAATTTAAATTAACTTTTTATGTCTGTTTTAGATTTAATAAACACAAATGAACAACGTGTAAATTGCAAAACATGGGTATATTGGAAACGACACCAAACATGCTGTGTGGGAAACCATGGACTATGGTTCTGACGTTTTTAATATCGCTTTGTATAAAGGCAAGTAATACAAACGACAGTTTTTAAAAATCAGTTTCTACTTAGCTCAAAAAAGAAAAAAATTCTTTAGTGACTTCTTATTAAATAATTATAATTATTATAATTAAAGTAATATAATATAAGCGTTAAAACAGCTGTTCTACCACATAACGTACATCATAAAATCAGCTGTTTTATGAATTCATACGTTATCCCATATTTTAAACTAAATGGGACGAAATAACTATATGACGTTCCTCGCTCATTTTGTGAAAAGTTGTTTTCCTATACATAAATAAAATCAATTCATTAAATTTAATAGTGAATCGATATTTGAAAAAAAAACTAATAACATCAAGTGGTATTCACTACAGGTTAAAAAAAAAATCTATTTGAACTGAAGTGGATGAATAAAAGTATTTTAGTAACGATTGAATAATTTAAAATAATATATACACCATAAGCAGAATGTAAACTAGTAGAAGAAATTGAAAACGATAAAGTAACCCTTTATGTGGAGCACAGCGTGTTAGTCACCTGTAGAAAAGTGAATGAAGAAGGAGTGTGGGAAATAAAAGTAGGTTGAAGGAGAAGAAATAACAATTTTCTGGTCTTGAAAATTGTTCGTTTACCTGAAGAAGACCAGCCTTCAACAGGGACGAACAGAGGTTTGTTTCCTCGGTGCCTGGGAGAATAACATGACTTATATAGCATGTTTAACTAGATGTTTAAGTGTAAGATGCGTACAATGGTGGCATTTCGATATCTGTGCCGCCGAGAAAGGTTTTGTTAATACCAACAGAACTCAGCGCTAGTCTAGATTTGTGCGCCAGTACAAGATCATCCTTCTAAATTAACCATCTTTTATAACTTTATAACTAAGGCATATTTACCTTGTTGTCTTTCTGCCACGCACATGTCCCTCTCTTGTTGAATATCTGACAGTCCAGCCGGATGTCCTCGCCAGGGTTCACTTCCGAGTACTGCGGCTGCCTGTCGAACCTTTGCAACGATTCCAAACCTGCAACGAAACGACATTTATAGACGCATTTAGATTTTGTAAACCTAACAATAAAATCATGCTTAGCTTAGCTATCAAAAATACTTAATATTTGAGTCGAAATATTTGTTTGTGAGATAAAATGTATTATTTATTTACAAGTAACGTAGTAACAGGTGATGTACCAAAAATTGTGTATTACTTCATTTGAATTAGCTAATTAGAATTAATTTATGTGTATATATAGTATATATATATATATATATATATATATATATATATATATATATATATATATATATATATATATGCTGATGCGTATTCCTTCCCGGATGGAAAAATATGATAAATAGTTACTATCTGGAGTACATCCGTTCATTCTGCAGTGCATAAATACGCAGTTCCGACGTTTCGCTAGAATCTCATCTAGCATTGACGAGGTGAAGCCAACAACAGTTGAAGAGCAAGTCAATCGGTTGTTGTGTTCACTTCGTCAAAGCTGGATGAGATTCTAGCAAAACGTCGGAACTGCGAATTTATGCACTGCAGAATTAACGAATGTATTCCAGATAATAACTATTTATCATATATATATTATAACTTAACTTTTGTTATATTTAAATTTATTTTTAAATGTTATTTATTTACCTTTACCTTTTAATGTCACACCTTCAGGTTTATAAAAAGAATTAACAATCTTATCAAATTTTAAACATCACTTGCATTTATTCTCTTCAATTAACTCTACACATTATTCCAAATTTATATTAATATTTTGCAGTGACAGGATTGATATCTTAACTAATATTACAATGATAAAAGGTGGACTTCTGAGGCTTTAGATTTCTAATAGAATAACATTAAAAAAAAAACAGTCTTGCTCGTTAAAATTTTAGTCTTGCTCTCGGGGTCGCTATTACGGGAACTTTGCTTTTAAATTAGAAATGGTGAAACTAGAATAATTTTTATAAATTTTGATGAACTTAAAATTTGTTTTAAACTAAAGATAGATGTCTGTTGACTACACTTATATTGAAATATACTTATTGTTCTGAAGAGTCCCTGAAATCCTGGCTTTGTTCACTTCAGCGCTTACATTTGACACACAAAAAAAACTTACTTTATATTTCAAAAAAATCCTTTTACGCCGCACTTTTGAATTTTTTACTTATAAAACAACTCTACTTAGTTTAACAAAATTCTCCCTTTACAGCACTTCCATCCCTGTCCCCACCAACCTGTCTTCCTCTCTCTGAGACTCTCCTCAAACTTCCCTTAAGCTTCCGATCATTTAGTTTTTATTAAAAATTTAATCTCTCCCACTACCACCAGTCTTAACCACTATGGACGCTTCCCTATTGTCAATGGTTGCCGGACTCAACTTATAGCTTTCCTGGAAAGGATAATGACATGGTACCTGCTTTGTCCACACTAGAAAAACTATTTGTTTCTTTTGTTGCTTAATTCTACAGATGATTATTTTAGCAACTAGCTTATTCAATCTAAAGCCTCGTACTTTGTTATAATATATATATATATATGAGAATCAAAATATTATGTGGCAAAAGTGAAAGCGAAATTAATTATTACTTAATTAAATTAAATTATTAAAATAATATTTGCAAAGTTGTAATAACATCACGTGCCAAGCCACTACAACTTTAAAAAATCTATTTGAACTTAAGTGGATAGTAAATCGTATTTTATTAATGATTGATTGTAGAGAATTCACTACTAATTTATGGATGTTCTGACAGGACAAGTGGTCTTTTTCAGTGTAAACTATAGTAATAGTGTTTATATATATACATCTCTTTCAATACTATAGATTAGCTCCGGAGTATTTGTTATTTATTGTTACAAGTATTTATTCAGTTTCGAAATATATACTGTAACTATATACATTATGTATTATGAGGTAATCAGCTTGACGACTTTTATTTTTACACTCATACACAATTACACGTAGATATAAATACACAAACACACGACACACATAGACCTACTCTTACACACTGACAAACATTTCCGTTCATTGAATTGCGAATGTAGATCTAGTATTAACTATAAAAAATAAAACTTTTCCACACATGGCTAAAATCTAGTTGATTTATTAACACGTATTTTTCCCGGTTTCATTTTAGGTTATACTATCCGCAAAACTGTACACCTGGGAGTTCCATTAAAGTTCCCACTTTGGCTTTTAATTCAGCTGGAAACGTTGATTTAGTCGAAAATAATTGAAATCCATGAAATAAAAACACCGCACAATACGGCGTTGTCGGCGTTAATGCTGCCAAATTTGTGGTAAGTGTATTGTTTTTGTATTTCACAACGACCATTTTATTACCCTAAATTCTACTGAACTGAGCTTTTAAAATGTTTCTAGCTACAATTGGATTGAAATTAATTTAAATTTTAAAATAATGTTTTTTGTTAAATAAAAGCTTTTGCTTGTGTACGCGTATGACCTCGTTTCTCTTTTTATTACACTAACCTTTATTGCTTGATATAGGGTTATTCAACAAGAATAATATTTATTATTATTATATTTACTACTAATACATAATAATAAAAATGGTCGTTGCCGTTAGTTACAATTATACATATTCCACTTGCACCCTTTTAACTGGAGAGACAGTAGCATGTATTCAGATAACATAGCCTCATCTTGTGAAACACAATGTACCCAGCGACAGAAGAGCAAAGTGCATCTCTCTGATTTCTATCTGTATTCCATCTTTGCTTCCTTCAACTTCTTCCATTTTATGGTATGGAAGGCCCTTCTATACCCGTCAGCGTAAAGCTTTACCAAGAAGGTATAAACCTTGATAATGTGAGCCATTACACTTCCCTATACATCCCACTATAAGTTGTATGCAAATCCCTTTATCCAACTTCCATTCCAGCCTTTTTCCCTAATCCTCTTCCTTTGCAGGGTATGGAAGGCGCTCCCATGAACCCGTCAGTGTAAAGTGTTACCAAGAAGGTATAAACCTTGATAATGTGATAATTTACACTTTCCTATATATCCCATTATAGGTTTTATATATCTTACTTGCATGCCAGCCTTTTTTTCTTAACCAACTTACTATACCAAAAAAAGGTTAGTTGTCCGAGCGTGCGAATCGAATTTCGTTTCATCGTATTGATCGGATCCCATTGTCGGTCAAATTCCTTCATGTTGATCAATTAATCTCTTTTCCCGTGCTTTTTTGTGCACATGGAAATTTGAGTTTTTGTTATTTATTATTTTTTTCTTGTTGCTCAAACTACACTTAGAACACCAATATGTCGTTGTATCCATTGATTAACTGTTTGTTGGTTTTGTTTGTATGGTTTGTGCCTGTGTTGTTTTGATCGATTTGTTGTACACATTATAACAGTTTTTTTTTGAATGAAAGTTGAAACTAAATTATATCGCTAAAAAATTGAAAATACTCCTTTTCAAATTTCAAGTGGTGCTGGTAGTGTGTGATAGCTTTTCTTTGTGTGATATCTGAAAATTTTATATGAAATTTGATGCCATTAACGGAACTAAAAATATTTTGTCACTTGTATCGCATTATACCTACTAAAAATATTAAAATAATCGTTTAGGCAGAATATACCATTTCTCGTTCTTTTTTGTCTTATCATACCATCAACTCCTTTTTGTTATCAGTAGTTCCTCTCATTAACATCATCGTTGTTTTCTTTCTAATATTAATAATTAATTTTCGTCATAAAAACTCTTCTTTTCGCTATATTCGTCGATTCGTTCTTGTTCTTCTTCTACTTCGATATAGTTAGTTTTTCCGATTTATTATATTTTAGAGATTCTATACGATGCTGTTATATACTCTCCCCTCATGCTTACGTTGATCTTCCTACTTTAGACCTCACGTCTTTCCTTTACGCATATATCAGCCGGAACTGAGCTGCCGGTCCCAACCGTGAAATGTTCCGGGTACAATATCTACTTTTACGTACTTCAAACATTTTCTTTATAATACTCAATCGTTTTCTTCTCATACGTCTGACCCGACTGCCCATAAACGTGATGTCGACTTGTTATAGTGATTTGTAATTGCTTAGAGAATAGACAAGGAACGACTTTAGAGTTATTAGATTAGGTTATATTAATTATTGTACTTGTTAAATTGTACAAAGTTGACAAAAACCGACTTCATTGTTTCCTATGAACGTGGCACTAACACATGTGCAAAAAGCGATGAACTTGGTTGAAGTTTAAACATCCTCTTGTACCGACTGTGATGGGGTAATGACTCCTCTTATACCAGGGGACATATTGTAGGAGAGACAAGGGTGCAGAGTGTTTTAATTGGAACGTGAGATATTCAAGGAGGGTAATGTGTCGATCCGGGTACAGAAAACATTCTCTGGTGATGCCGAAATTCAAACTCGAGATATTCAAGTAATCAACCCACTAAACACCACAACTTCTTAAATATTCAGCGTAATGGTGTAGCAAATTTATATTGTGAAGGTAACTATTACAAGTCCGAAACTACCTGCTTCTAGCTATACACAATATCAAGACCACAGTATCACAATATATTACAAGTAATATACACAAAGTCAATTCCTAATTAGGCCAACAAATGAAAAAAAATATTATTACTTTTTATTAAATATTTACAAATAATAAAATCAAAGTAACACAAGCTATGTGTTAAAACAACTGTTCTACCACATAAGCTGTAACATAAAGTCAGCTTTTCTACCACATAACCTTTAACAATAAATCAGCTGTTTTAGGAAACCATATGCTATCTCTTATTCTAAGATAAAATTAAACGAAACAAGATATGTTGCATTCCTTGCCCCTTTTGTGAAAACTTTTTCTTCCATGCAAAACTAAAAATAATCAATACATTTTAATTAATGAATTATTATTTTAAAAAACTGTTATTAATAATATAAATAATAAGAAGAGTGTGAACTAATAGAAAGAACTGAAAAATATTTCCAAACAACCCCCTATACCACGAAAACTAGCCAGTATAGTTTGTATGTTTTCTATTCTAGATTGTAAATTTATAATATGTCTCTCTGATGATAATGATATGCTTATCGAAATGTACGTAAGATTTATATCTTAGATAACTTGTAATATTAGTTATTTTTGATAATTTTTGTGGTGTTGCTGTTTTTGCTAATATTTTTATTGTAATTCTATTTACAGGTTTACTTTTAAAATATTGCTTTAATCTGTAAAGCATTGTGTAAAAGTTAACTTTCCGACCAAGTCAAGCTAAACTTGGCCGTAAAGAGATTATTTCTCTTTGTCTTATATTAATAATTAACCTAAATTTTATCAAAGATCTTTTATTATGCTGCAATGTTTTTTCATACCTTTGAAAACGGGCAAACAAAGTTGTGAAGTAATGAACAGCCAATGGGAAGAAAGCTTGAGATCAAAGTAAAGGGACCGGCACACAAACTTACACGATGGAATTTTCTCAAAGTTAGATTATTAAATGTCATTAAAGTTTAACTCGCCTAAGGGGGGATCTGTACACGTAGGCAAGGTTCGTTGTGATCGCAATGATGTACATCGTATACGTACAGCAATGCCATAGGAAAAGTATTGTCAAATAGCCTAAACATAAAAGCATCTAACAAAAGGCAGTGCACTATAAATTCGAGTAAATTCAATGCGAAATAAGAATGTAGTATTTATTTTTTTGCCCTACAGAAATAATGTTAAGTTCGAACATTTATTTTTCCATGAAATCATTTGGAATAAGAAAAACAACGGGAATATAAAATTAATTTTTTTCAAGAATTTATACTACACATATTAATTTACTTTAAATTTATATTAATAAAATAATAATAACAAAGTCAGTATTTTAATCAACATTTTGAAACCTACTTGCTTCATATTTGAAACAAAAAATACCTAAAAACAAATAACATAAAAAAAAGTTTTCAAGTATCATCCTACTGAGGTTAAGAAAGAAACATTTTATTTTAGTTATCATAGAGCATTATTTATGATATTGTGTGGTAACCATGACAACAGTTTGTACAATGGAGGTTTCGAGGTCAACCTGATTGAGTAAATAAAACTTATATACATCTTCGAAAAATATAATTGTAGGTATTGGAATGTTGACGCAGTACCAAGGCGCCCTAGATATCAAACATGAAGATTCTCAGTTCGAATCCAGCTGGACCAGACAAATTTTAAAATTTAATTATTGAATAAATATTTGAAAAAAATTGTATTAACATCAATTATTGTCATCCACTATAGGTTGAAAACACATTATTTGAAGTTGATTGGATGAATAAAAACGTATTTTTATTAACGATTGAAAATTTTTACGCGATATATACAGGAGAGTGTGAGCAAATAGAAGGAATTTAATAAATAAGACCAATATTACGAGCTTGCAGGTATATTATACGTAAATGTTTCAACAAAATTTTATTAAAAAAGTAAAATAGTTTTCCCTGTTTTATAGAGCTTTTCTGTAAATTTTGATATTTAACCTCTTCCGAACACTCTTATGGGTCGCGTACCATTATTAAACACGAACATATTATGGGCAACACTACTGTCGTTATTTGTAGATAATTAAATCACAAACTAATTTCACAGAAAGATTATTATTCTACAACTTAAGGAACAGGTCTCTATCAGGTAAACAACCGTACCAATGCGAAGTCAAATTGTTTCTGACTCTGTTCTTATGTCATTCTACAGTACCATATCACCTTATTAAATATAGTTACAAACCACCCGATTATTAACAAAGTTAAACTTTGTTGCTTTAAAACAATTAAGTTTCCTACGTAAACTAACAGGTTGCCAAATTGAACTAGTGCTTTCAATGTTTTTTGGTCTAACGTATGTGAAGATGTATGTAGTTTATGTTAGTAGGGTTAATTTTGTTATTTGTATGAACTTCTCTTGACTGGTAACTTTCAGAGGTATTTTTATTTAGCTATTCCATAGCCTATAGAAACCTAGTATAATTTAATGCTCAGTTTCATTAGGAAGCGATGCGTTTGTAAGGTTGCGAGTTTGTATATTGAGAGTGTAATTACCAGGTTTTCAAAATTTTTTCACCCCTTTTGGTTTGTACATTTTTAATAACTTTTTTTTACAAGAAGTTAAAATTAATAATAAATAACATGTTTAAAAACGATAGAACGTGGGTAAAGTCACAAGCAGACAAGATCATGATTATTGCAGTAGAAGTGGACACTCTTAGGAGATCATGTCAAATCGCTAGACGATAATGTAGGACAAATGAAAGCATTAAAGACATGATAGAGAAGAAGGAGACAGTAGTATAGGCGTTTCGGAGGAGACAGTTGATATGGTTCGGTCACGTAAAGAGGATGTCGGAAAGAAGATTACCGAGGGTTGCTATGGCATGGCCGCCACCGGAGGGAAGAAGAAAGGGAGGCACAGCCTAACGGAGGGGGAGACCATCAATATATCCATAAGTGAAAGGAACTTATCGGTGGAACACTGCTACAATAGGAAAGCAAAGTTTATAAATCGGATAGCGACGGAAGACATTAAAAAAACTACTTTATATATATATATATATGAAGGGAAAAAATTGGGGTCATGTAGTTTATATTTCCTACCCTTAACATTTTCGTAATAATTTAACAAATTTATTTCTAAAATAAAAACCTAATAAGTGTTTAAATTAATTTCAGTTAGCTTCATTCAAACAGTGTGCACTGCAAAACTTAATGTATTCTCTCCATTAGTTTTCCATTGGGTTTTTATTCAAATATACACGTTTAATAAAGTTGAAGATGTGCTACTTACAAAGCGAGACCCGCGTTTGCTCTCCAGTTTACACGTCTCAGATATTAGAAGCCGTTCCAGTTGTGTAACTAGAGCGACTCTAATCTTCACATTTAATTTCCTTTCTTTTGCTTCTCACTCGTAGTCTTTCATAAGCTTTAAGGCTATCGGTTTTTATTGTGGTGTAAATGCGATTAGCCAGCACGAGTGTTGTCGCCTACGAAGGATGGGACAGGAGAGGAAATAGGAAATACAGATAGCACTAGGGTTGGGACGTAATACCTCCTAGAGAGAAGATATTATATGTCATGACGAGTGTAGAGTCCTGTGCCTGATGGAGACTTGATCTCAACCGGAATACGACAGGTGTTATACCCCGTTACACCCCCTTCTAAGGGTGAATGTTGTTAGATTGAAATGAATCACATAATTTACTGATCTACTGGTATTGAAAATAAATCAACATTATTTTGACTAGTTTGCTGGTTCAACAATTTAAGGAGGATATGAGAGATGTCTACCCTATTACGTCTTTTCTAAAAAAAAGTAGATGGTTTCATAGGATTAAGAAAACGATAAAAATTTGTTTTCGTAGAGGTATGATATTAGGGGATAAATGTAGTAACAAGTGGGCAGGATCACCTGATTAAAGGAGACTTGTTCTCAATCGAGGTGGAGAGAGGTGTCTACGCTATTACACCACTTCAAAGGAAAATGGAGATGTAGATGGAATTGTGTAAGATTAAAAAAAGGGCTTAGTGAATTTTCAGTGCTGGGAAGAGTAGACATTATGGTATCCTGGGAGCAGGTCCTCTACTTGAAATAGTCCACTCTCCGGTCTGTTGAAGTCCTTATTAAATATCGACAGCAATAGTAACGTAATAAACGCCCGCATTGAGTGCGGAACCCCTAATTTCTAATACTAGACGGTCAGAAGAGTTTTTATAATTTCCCGGAATTTTAATTACATATAATCACCATCGAAATTAATAATAACAAAACAAACATCGACATTGTAAAAAACATGAGGCAAATTGACAATATTAATGACATATTATGGTATGACGTATTAATCACACTGTAAACCTTGCCTACAATAACAACACTCCTTAGTAAACATTTGCTTTATAAGCATGAAGACATTAGTCTTTTTAATCGTTTAGAAACTGAATTGAGAATTACCTAATAACATATAGGCATTAATAATTCCATTATAAAATTGCTTGTATTAGTACACTCCGTTTAGATAATCGATACGAGACCACTGTCGCTGAATAACTTACACAAAATACGCACCGTGAAACCACGAAATATTTATATATTTTTATGCCAATATAATTATATCTCTTCGATTTGAAAAAAACAAAAACAGTTTTGTATTTTATGCATTACTAAAACAATCATAAATCAACACGAAATTTTACATTGTTGATTACACTCCAGTTACGTTTTGTTCTTAGTAAATCTATCCTATGATAGATAGTGCGCGTGAACACTAAACATCTGAATTTAATTGAATACGTAATTCACTTAATCCTATGATTTTAATTCTAAAAATTTTATATCTAATATACATTACAGTTCGTATACATTCAATTTTTTACACTTTGTTCCTTCAAATTATTTTCTTCTTATATTGACCGACGCATGTTTGATAAGCTAGTAATAAAAATATTTTATGGAAACACAAAAATATTTTATT
>JBAIZL010000011.1:2946735-2971735 GCA_036971475.1 Prosapia bicincta | reverse complement strand
GTGCACACATGGGGTGTTGATGCAGCGTTAGTGTCGAGGCCAGCAAACAACGCCGTCTCCGTGCCTGAGGAACAAAACAACGAGTCTGAAGCTGTTACAACATTAATTGCAAAATTAAAGCTAGTCGTGCAGACTATAGTATCTATTTGTTGAACCCCACCGTTTTGTTAAAAAGGAAACAGCCTCAAGGTAGACATTTTGTTTAATGTTCCTGAAAAATTGCCCGATACGGGACACGTGAGGGAATTATCTCTCCCAAAAGCGTTCATGTATCCATTACCATTTATTATATTACTTCCATTAGTTCACACTCTCCCTATATATGTATATATATATATTTATAAGATCAAATAATATACACAAATACAGGAATATTCAATTTATTGAATAATAAACTCAAAGCTTTTCGTTGGTTTACATTACCAACATCCTCAGGAGTACAATACTAAGAATGATAAAACAAATGTCTAACAAACATGAAGCTACTCATGAGTACATACATATACATTTTCAATCCTTAATAAAATACTTTTTATTCATCCACTCAAGTTTAAATACATTTTTTTAAAACTTGTTGTGTGTGATACTTGATATTAGCTTTTTTTCTAAAATTAATTAATTAAATCAATTTAATTAATTAATTTTAGTTTTATATGGGTCAAACAACTATTCATAAACAGATCAATGCATGTAATAGACCATATTTACTTCATCCCATTTGTCTTGAAGTAAGTGACAACAAATGATTTTATATACCAGCTGATTTTGTGTTACAGTATATGTGATAGAGCATCTGTTGTAAAAAACATATGTTATTATTGAAAAAACTATTAGAATGCAACTCAAATATAATTTTTTCCGCTGTTGGACTAAGTAGGAATTGAGTTATTTATTTATGTTTTTAATAACACTTATTTTTTTAACCTTTTCTATGACTTTTTTACAATTATTTTTCCACATACACAAAATACGAAATATTTAAAATGGTACATAAATCTTGTACACATGACCCCTCCTTATCTACTATACCAAGGGGTTTTATGCCCATATCCTAATCCTATACAAATACACCTGCTATCCTTTCCTTTCTAGTGATAATGCCCTGTAACTCTGGATTGACGACTTTAGAGTCAACCTGCTTCTACGTGCACAGTTTTTCAAAAAGTGTCTGGCACTATTTACCTTGAAATTAACATTTTATCTCCTTTATTTTTAGTGTTTCTGTACATTGAAGCAGTGAACATATTATGATTACAAAAGAAATATAATTTACTATATTTGTCGTGTGATATTAAACTCATTTTAATCTTGTTTTGGGATTTAGACAACCTAAATTCGATTGGTTGAAAAGTTTTAAAACTACCACGAGTGAACTACTTTTCTATCCCACTCATCGTACAAACAAACTTTTACTGGCTTTAAAGGTTCCAAATTTCAATTCAGCCGTAAATAAATCTTCAACTATTGACAACAGTATAGAAGAGAGACTAGGTTAGGTTTTGCTCGACCGCAGAGAAGTTACAAACGGCAATAAATCTGAAACCGAATGCAGCCACTATATCAAACTCGCATGACGTCACAGTCGCAGCAAAGTTTTGTTACAAAAGTAGCCCAATCTCGGGCCAATGAGCTGATGCGGAACTGAGGCAGCATTGATCTGAATCGGACATAAAGCTGGACATTTGATTGTTTTTATAAAACAAATATCGTTAATAATTAATAAATCAGTTCGAGAAATCCTCGAGAATCGGGTTTAATGTATTGTGTATCTGTTCAGAAGATTTAGGTCAATTACTTAAACTGCAAAGTGTCTTGATTCCTAGAGACAGTCATTATGTAATTTTAATGTTTGATATGATGCGAGCCTAGGTAACGTAAGTGTTTTGAAATGTTCATGACACGATCAAAGTTGGAAAAATTAGGAATTTCGAATGATTATGAACTGGAAAAGAGGAGAAGGAGTAGAAAACATCAGAACAAAAGTTAAAAACCTACCTGATCTAGTAATAATGGTAAACTAGAATGGTCTGCTGTAATAGATATTTTTATGAATCACTTAAACAATAGTTTATGACTATCCGAACTTTGAATTTAGTAAATTTGTTAAAACTTACTGAGACAGAACGTTTTCGATCGCTATGTGCCGATCTTCATCAGTGTCTTCTGCCTGGAGATGTTGGATCAAGCGGTGACGGTTTTAAAGGTAGGTTTTTCATAGTATCAAAGAATACGTGTGATTTGTATTGTGTTTGTTTGTTTAATATGTTTGTACTTTGTATTTTTGTGTGTCTGTAAATTTCATATTGTTCTAGTGTATTGAGATGTGGTCATTTTTTGTTGATGTGTAGGATTTCTAGGATATGGTTAATGTCTGTGTATTTGTGTCCTGTATCTTTTATGTTGTTGTAAAGTGTTGAGTTGGTGTTCTGTTTGTGTTCCTCGACTCTTTGTTTAAATCTGCGACCTGTTTGTCCAATGTAGAATTTGTTACATTCGTCGCAGTTCAGTTTGTATAGAAGTCCTACACATCAACAAAAAAGGACCACATTTCAACACACTAGAACAATATGAAATTTACAGACACACAAAAACACAAAGTACAAAAATATTAAACGAACAAACATAATTCAAATCACACATACTATTTGATATTATCGAAAATCTACCTTTAAAATCATGACCGCTTGACCCGACAACTCCAAGCAGAAGACACTGATGAAGATCGCCACAGAGCGATCGAAAACGTTCTGTCTCTGTAGGTTTTAACTAATTTTCTGAATTCAATGTTCGGATAGTCATAAACTATTGTTTAAGTGATTAATAAGATTCACCAAACGTAATGGACTACAAAATTCAAGATAGTTTTACTTAAGATGTTACTTTTATTTTATGAGATTTGATGTGTTTTGCTTCTAAAAACAAGTAATATAAAGAGAACAATTTTTAAGTAAATTCCTGCTTAGGTCAACACAGAAAAATGTTGTTCAAGTTACATTTTAATAAATAATTACAATTAATATAAATAATTTAACATAATCACAATGCGTTAAAACAGCTGTTCTACCGCATAGCTTTAAAACTTATTCAACGAAAATAAATATAAGTGCTTGCATATAACAGGTATTTATTTAAGAAATGAAATTAAAAGCTTGAAAGGAATAACAGCGTCTAAAAGCAAACTATAAACTTTCATTCTCCCAAACTACAATCCCATAAAGAACCGCTAAGAGATTGCTTTGAGAGTTCGTTAAAAACTTCACCCTCTGATACAGAGATTTACTCATGGACAAAAGCCAGTCCATTTAGACGCTCTTCGGAAGTTTTATTTCTGAAGCGTGCGGTCATCGCTAAGTTACGTTACGTTACGTTAAAGTCTTTTAGGGGCAATGTATACACGAATTTATTATCTCGCCCTACGGACAATTCTGTTAGTTATGTAAAATAAATATTCAGATATATTTCAGATAATCTTTATCTATTCAGATAAAATAAATATTAGAAGTCTTTGAAATTTGTTACATAACTGGACATTTAAAGTAATAATATAAGGAAATAACAGATTTTCAAAACACTTTTAAATACGAGAATAGGGTTTTAACCGCCTGCATGTGGACCTAATTGTTTCAAAAAAAAAAAAAAACAAACAGGAACGAAATGAAGAATAGGATTACGGTAAATTCTTTAATTCTTTCTATTAGTTCATTCTCTCCTTATATAACTTGTTCAAATTTTCAATTGTTAATAAAATACGTTTTATTCATCCACTCATAAACTTGAAGTGGATGACACTTGATGTTATTACAATTTGTTTTCATATAATTAATCAATAATAAAACTTGTTGAATTGATTTTAGTTTTATGTGTGAGAAAAACTTTACACGAAAGGGACAAAGTATGGAATATAGTTATTTCGTCCCATTAGGCTGAAAATAAGTGATAACATAGGATGTTATAAAACAGCTGACTCTATGTTATGGGTTATGTAGTAGAACAGCTGTTTTAAACCATAGGTTATGCAGCTTTATTTATGTTAATTATAATGAATTATTAAAGAGTAAGTAAAACCAATGTTTCTGTATCAACCTAAGTATTATTTGTTAATAATATGTTCGTACTTACTTGTACAAAAGCAAAAATAAGATAAAGTGAAATGAAATAAGAAATACTGCTCAAAAGACAAAGCTAGCTTCACAACAACCCATCTTTCAAACCACAGAACAACTAAAATGAACTAAACACTAGTTTTTGCTGTTATAGTGCTCTAATGTTCAGTTCTCTACAAGGAACTGTTACAATAAGAGTCGTGCTTTATAAGGAGCGTCGATTTCGTTAAACGTTCGTAAATCCAGCGCCTGGTCTCTGATTGTAGAGATAAAGCCCGTGACGTCAGTTAGGCAGACGGGCAGTTCCTCGCTGCACCACGACCGCCATAAAGTATACGGGATTACATCGTGGCGTTATCTAAGAAAATGTAAATTATTCTGGAATTGTTAGTGATTCTGAGCACGTCAAGGCGATGGGGCCGATTTATAGCGCGCGCGTCAGGTATATATCACGGGTAATGAAGATGTTTCGAAACGGGCTCGCGTTTAATTGGTTCTTTCTCCGAATATTGCTTTAATCTCTACACGCAATAAAAAACAACAGCTTGTTTGTCCACTCTGAAACGTTTTAATTCGAAAGGCATTCCATCCAGTTCACGCCGCGCCTTAACAGATTGTAACCTTATATCCACCTGTTTTATGTCTTTACCTGACGCCCTCTTTCTGTTAGACTAATAAACGCCAGAAAAGGAGTAACAATTACAATGGTATCAACCAAAGAACCTCGGGTCTAACCGTCTGGTCGTTCTTATTCTCATTTTCGTGGTAAAGGTAATGTCAGGAAAAGAACTAATCAAGGGACGTTATTGAATTAAAACAACTGATTCAGCTATAAAAAGAGTGAGTAACTCTTTGAAAATGTTAATGCGATTATGTTTTTGTATTTGCACAGTTATGTGCACGTATATATTTGTATTTCAGGCAATGTATCAGAGTTATTTCTTTTTGCGATTAATATCGATTAATCAGTTTCAATATCGATACCTATAAAAATTTCCAATAAAGGGTAGAGATATGGTGGTATATAAAAAACCCAAACTGTGGTATAAGTAAATATCACTGTGCAAAATACATTACGTGGAGTAGATGTATTCTCTAATGGGTTTATAGCAAGATGACGTAACAGTTAATCTTTGCAGGGGAAAGATAAAGGATAGATGGAAATTTCATAGAAATAGGGTTAGATACGCAATAGTCCCCGGCACTTTAAACGTGAGGGCAATACCATGAACAGTTTGTAAACCTCACTCCAAAAAGAGAGAGTGTGTGTGTGTGTGTGTAAAAATATAATATTTTACCATATAGATTGTTTGCAGGTAAAAAAGGACTATGAGAAAAACTCAAATCTGTGGGATGTTTCTTAATCCAAACCGGTGACAGTAAATAGTAACTTACTGTCGAAGACGTCGAGGGAAACGTTCAACAACGCTAAAGATCATCTACTTGGAAAACTTTACATGGCTTTGGATAGAATAGTAGACCATCTTTCATTTACAGTTGTTTGTCATTGCTCCGTTTATTCCTCGCTTTAAATCATGAAAGCTTCGATCCGAGTTAAATTGGACAAATTTCGATGGCAAAGAAATTGCTGTTATTACTTTGTTTATTGCTGGATTTTCTGGGAACAGATTTACAATATATGTTGAAGTTGACGAGAATATTTATTAAAAATGTTAACATTTTCCAGTTTTTGGACGCTGACGTAGCTAGTGGTCACACTCTATGGGTTGGTATGAGGGCCACGTACTGTAGATGTCGTGTTTTTCAGACTGACGTTGAATTATCTGCGGTATGCGGTCCAGCACACCATAATCTTGTCTGTATCTCTGGGAGTTCTTTATGTCCTTAACATGTATTCTGCCTCTTTGCCCAACCATTTTAGTAGCCTTCTCAGGAAAATATATTCAACTTGAATACACACACACAAACTTAACCGCCCCCACATATACTCATACAAAACTGACACACACACACACACACAAACCTACTCCCCCACCAAACATACTTATACAAAACTGACACACACATACACAAATACATTATGCTCAGTTTTGATAGAATATGCAATAACCACCTTCCGTGTTTTCCATCTTTCCCTCTCTTTCCATCTCAATATCATACAATAATAGTAAAGAAACAAATAAACTATAAATAATGAAATATTAAATCAAAGTACTGCCTTTATTGTAACTAGAAGAAAATTAAGAGACGACAGAAGCGTACGAAGCAGGCTTGTTAGCATCTAATTGTAGCTTTGTCACGAACAAGAAAATTAATTAATTAAATACTTTATAATTAAAACAATATCGTAAGACTCTAGCCCCAAGTACGTGAATTCATTAGGGCAAGTTGGTAATTGTGCGCCGCTCCGGAATGTACGTGCGGCGAGCGTCCTACTTTGTTTGGAATTAGAAATCCCATCTTCCTTTGTTATTAAATGAAGTAATTTTATGCTAATTGAGTAATTAACTGGCATTAGTAAATTGGGACTATTTATTTTTCGAACTCAGTTGAATGTAAAGATAGACGAGACAATAATTACAGAGAGATATAGCAGTAGAGAGAAAAGGGTTGGCTGGAGTAACATAATTTCTGATTTCCATGTTGGCATTACTGCAAAATCTTCTGTCTCGCAGCAAAATACAGTATCAAATTAAAAATAACGAAAAGAAAACAAGAGATGATATATTTTAACCATTCTTAGTCAAAGAATCTTCCAATTTATTTGCATTACTTACTTTAACATTATCATTAGAATATTTAAAAAAATATTAATACATATTAAAGGTATAAACCTTTTTTATTTAGGGCAGATCATATCAAATAAATATGTTATTATTTGTGTGTTATGAGGGTATGTGTGAATACGCGCGCGCGCGTTTGTGTGTGTGTGTGCGAGTGTGAGTTTGTTTGTTTGTGTGTGAGTGTGAGTTTGTTTGTTTGTGTATGTGTGTATGTGTATGTGTGCGCGTGCGTGTGTGTGTGTGTGTGTGTGTGTGTGTGTGTGCGTGTGTGTGTGTGTGTGTGTGTGCGTGAGTGTGTGTGTGTGTGTGTGTGTGTGTGTGTGTGTGTGTGTGTGTGTGTGCCAAAACCAAAAATATAATTCTTCATGTATTTGTATTCTAGATCCAAAGTAATCACAATCTTTGAAAATTAATTACATGTTTTTAATTACAGCTTATCTAGCGAAAACAATTCACACATAATAAATACAAATAATATTGGACTCTAAATCTCACCAAACACTTGTTTCGGTGAATATTTCGCCTTGATTTGTGACGGCCTTATATTGAAACGCAATCAGTTTTTAGACGAACATTCATGGAAGCGCCCTACTCGTCGACACTACTGTTGAGTGAGATTTTGTATGTTACCTTCTACTATTTACCTCTGATGAGAAAATTAATTTTGATTATATTTGAACAATGTAATTAATTTCACGTTTGACCTGTCACGTGTAAATAGCTTCTCTGGCGGACAGGTGTTCCGCGCACTTTTTAATAAAGATAAACCCTGCACGTAGTAATCACGGAGTATCTGTTTGCGGACGTGCGAAACAATAAATCTGCGAGCAACATTAATTGCCACTGTGCTTCCATTATCAGGCTACAACGGCTTAAACATCTCTACTACGTGTCCTTGTACACGTAATGCCTGACAGGCTATTTATTTCTGTCCGTCGCCGCACGCAGCGCCACTTGAGTGTAGCGGGAGGTTTCCAAATTACCAACCTTAGATAAATGCGTAATGTAGAAAGTTTGTAAACACCGTAAAAACTTTATGACTTCATATCTGTGCGGAGTTGATGAAGGCAGGTATCGTAAAGAATCGCAGTTTGGTGAAGATTCGCGACTCTAATAAATAAACGGTATTAAATTTGTTTACGAAACTCTGTAATCATAATTTGTGTGTTATCATCAGATAATACCTCAGGTAATATTGTGTAAATTGTTTGCATACGTGTAGCAAATTCGTTATTTCGGAATTTGAATGAGTATTTGTCTTTAATATTTTTAAAATAGTATGCAAATAGTGTTGGAAGGCAGACCAATGCATATTTTCTTTGGGGGTTTTGAGACAAAGTTCCAAAACCTCTTCAATAGACCTCTATTTAGGTCCTATAGAAATCCAGGAAATAGAAGTCATTACTCTTGAATGGGAGAGATAAAATGGGGTTTTAATTTTTACAATAATAATCAACATTAGATGATTTCGGACATACCCATTCGGGTCATATATGTATTTACTGGTCATCCCAAATATGTAATGTAAACCTTTTTATGTAATAAAACCTTTTTAAAGTAAATTCCTACTTAGGTCAACAAAGAAAAACCTATTTTAGATACTTTTTAACAAATAATTCCAAAATTTATATATATAAAGTAACATATCCTATGACTTAAAACTTCTTTTTTCCACATAACCTATAACATAAAATCAACCTTTTTATGAGCTCACACGTTATCACTTATTATAAGCCAAATGGAAAAACTATATTGCATACCTTGCCCCTTTTTGTGAAACGTTTTTCACCCATAAAAATTAAAACTAATCAACTAAATTTAATTATTGAATTATTTTTTAATAAAACTGTATTAATATTAAGTATCATCCACTACAAGTTCAAAAATAATGTGTTTAAGCTTCAGAGTATGAATAACAATTATTTTATTAATGATTGAGTATTTTAGCACGATATATATTTATACAGGCCTATATATATATATATATATATATATATATATATATATATATATATATATATATATATATATTATAACCAAACCTATGTAAAGTAATTTTCCCTTAGCTTATATTTAATTACCTTACCTTACTATAGTCACACCTTCAGGTTTCTAAATAATTAACCATCATATAAACTTAGTATCACTTACATTTATTCATCTGACATCCAATTATTAAAAACTATACCAAATTACATTATTACGATGCAGTGAAAAAGATTGATTGCTTAGCTAAGGCTAAAATTACTATAAAGTTGGACTCTCGAGGCTTTAGGTTTCTAATACGATAAATTTATTACGATAATACTTATTTCAGTTATATCGGGGATTCACACGGTTTTACAAACAGTTTTTTCAAACGGTGCACTGTTACTTTCCCAGGCTATTTTGGTCACTAAGAATTCTTTTTTCAATAGGTTCCTACATCACAGGTTTATGACTAACCTGAAATAGAACAATGGTTAAGCGATCTGTGTCGGTACTTTAGTAAACTCTTTCTTTGTCTTGGCCACTCCTTTCTTAATATTTTTACAGAATATTATTATTTTGGATTCTAACTAAAATTATATTATATTTCTCATATGTTATGTTATAACACATATAAAGATTGTGAAAGAATTGAATAAACATAGGAAACAGTTTAACTACTTCTTTAGGTTTGCACTGTCGGAGACCGTACGTAAATTGATCCCTTTTAGAGATGTAAATTCGAATATATATACAGTAAACTCTCGGTTATCCGTGGAATAGGGTGGCCCGGCAACACCGGATAATGAATTCCCCGGATAATCCGCTATGAACAAAGAGTACGCAAAACGACCGATAATCGATTATTATACCATAAATTACACAAATAATGACCCCGGTTAGTTCAATTCACAAATAATCTTCAGAGGACAAAATAAATACAGATAATAATATAAAATGTCGATGTATTTGACGGATTATAACATGTACATTCATATGTCTAACTATTTACAATACGTACATAAGTATATGTCAAAAGTAAGTATGTATGTACATATGTAATTTCCTTTACACATAATACTTTCACTTTTTAACAAAAAAATCTGTAACTTTTGTCTGTTTTTCTGTGAGCATTGATTTAGCTTTAATGTGTGATCTAAGTTTCTTGAGAACCATTTTGTCGCACAGTGAAGAGCCGTCTTGCTCTAATTATTGTGTCCGTTGTTTTCATCTCAAAAATTATATTTCTACCATATACAGGTTTATTTGGGACATTAAAAAAGTGTATTAGACATTAAAATGTTGTTTTATTTATCGGTTTACAATAAAAAAAGGAAATTTACATAAAATATCAACTAATACTAATGATAAAATACTGCATGACAAAAAATAAAATTCAATAAAAAAGATAGAGAAACAAAAATAAAGCATAAAAATTCAAACTAACACATTATTTTTTCGGGCGTCCAATCATTTTGTCATTGTCTCTTATATACAGTAGTCTGTTCCCACCTCGAGATGGTTCATTCAATCTAACAGGACAGTTATCGTTTATCCTTGCGTAATTTGAGAAAGCTTAGTTTTTTTAAAATTTTTATGATCGTTGTTTTTACCGGATATTGTGCCGCGTTGAGTGGTTAAAAAAAAAATAATGAGTCTGATTGAAATAAAAATAGGATATTTGTAAAACAGTGGCACACCCCGGATAATCCGCAAACCGGTTAATCCGTTCACGGACAATCGGGAGTTTACTGTATATATATATATATATATATATATATATATATTTGCTAACCTTTGCTGCTACGTAAAGAGCATGCTTTTTGTGGTTTGTCAACACAAAATTTCATTACTTAAATTTCCGTCGTTCTTCTCCAGCACTTCAGTTTCCCGCGCGGATGTCCGCCATTTTAAGAAGTAAACTCTTTTCCTACTTTAACAACAGATTATTCACTGTGCTTAAGAAGCAGTATTGCTACCAAATATTCAAAGTAATATACTGTGTGTGTGTGTATAGATTGTTTTAATTGTCCCTTATTTTTACACACTTTAATTCTTAATAAAATAAGCAAATTCAACTTCATGTTATACTATATCTTTATGAATCATTACTCTACAATAAAGTACTTTACAATTTAAGAGAAATGTTGGAACAATGAATTATGTTTCTCAATTCTTGCAAATATTATTCGTGTAAAAATGTTAAACATATTTTTTCCAGAACCACTAAAATAAAGAAGAGTCATGGCATTAACACAAAATATGAATTTCGTTTTTTATAGTTCCATTAATATTCCGAATATATCGTGTGACTCTGAACTTAGTGAAATATTTTGCAACGGAATATGTTTCAATCCGAAAGGTATTCTTACACCGCGTCTAATCTAACTTTAAAGTGAGTCAGTAAGACTTGAGATGTAAGCATGCACACGATTAGGGTAATTATAAAGGGGAGGGGGGTAATTTCGCTGCATACGCTACTGCAAACGGCCGCCGGATGTTGTTATTGAAGTTCGCTACTGCTTACTAATGCTTCCATTTCCGGTTCCATTCCGTGCTCACCCTACTTCCGAGTTAGTTATGTTTACCAACAGCAGTATCAGCAGTTGTACTGAATACTTGAACATCGCCATATCGAACCGACTCTACATGCATGAGCTATAGGAAAGAGAAAACAACACTAAGAAGCACTTTGCTAGAAAAGACAGAGAAATAAAATCATCTTACGACTGCATACGGTTTGAAAAATGAAACAAAACATAAAATAAATAAACTAATCCTTTGTTTTACAAATACTATCAGTTAGGAATGTAAGGTACTACGATGAGGGGAGTTGTCCCCCATGTGGTGTGGTTTAGAAACTTTAGAAGGACAAACTGGGAGGTTTTAAATCCTCGGTGGAGGCGAATGTCAGACTTCCGTGGTAGGTATCGTACACCAAACGAACTGGAAAATACTGAGGCCTGTATCATTACTGCAATTTCCACTACGTTTGAGTAAGCTTAAGTGGAACTGCGAGTTAGAGACAAGACGGAAAAATACTAGAAGACTTTTAAATAAAGCAAAGAAGAAGAATACGATGGAGACCTGCGAAGAATATAAAGACAGCCAGTGTATCTATAAAAATCTCATAAAGGAGTTTAAACGAGCTTCTTGGGAAAAGTGGTGCTCAGAGACTAGCACACTGAGTGACACTGCTTGACTGGTTAAGGAGTTAGCAGGTGGTCAGAGGGGAGAGCTTAAGTTTGTCAAGAAGGCTGATGGTAGCTTTACTGACACCCCGGTGGAAACCGTGCGTTGCTGATGAATAACAACTTTGTCGATATTAGACCGGTCAGGGATGGTGCTCAAAACCTCCACCATACGGTGCTAAGGGCGGACTGGAATAAGGGCGGTTCCTTGGAAAACCGTGTAAGTACTGCATCATGGATGGGGTGCACAATAATTGGGATGGTTTCGGAGCGCTGCCCACAGGGTGGGATATTATCCTCTCTGCTGTGGAGCCTTGCCGTGGACGGTCTAGTAAGGACGCTCAGTTGAATGGATGTTAAGGTGGTAGGATATGCGGATGGCATAGCTATCCTTGTTAGGGGGTCATTTGAAGAGGTCCTCAGAGACCTCCTTCAAGAGACTCTCAAGGCAACAGAACCATGGTGCAGGGAAAAAGCACTATGCATTCTAGAAGATAAATCTGTGGCACTCATCTTCAATAGGTGATATAAACAACTATTTGGTGATTCACTGAAAGGAGCTCTGGTTAGAACCTCAGGATAACCAGAGGATACTGTCTCTTATAAGGGTTAAAAGAAATTACATAATCCATATTCCTGCAAGAGAGGCATGGGCTGAGTGTAGACCCAAACATGATGAAATCTATTTCACCGATGGGTCCAAGATGAAAGAAAGAGTGGGAGCCGGCTTTAGTGGACCGAGACACCAAGACATATTCTGTCTTCACCTGGAAGACTACAGCTCTGTTTTCCAGGCGGAGGTATTCACGATATAACTATATGCTGAGGAAATAATAGGGTCTGGCAAGATGGGCAAGACCATCTGGATTTGCTCGAACAATCAGGCAGCTCTGAAGGCTTTAGGTAAGGCTAGTGCCAGTTCTAAGCTGGAGGCTGGGACTATAGCTTCTTTAGCACATCTGGGTAACTCGCTCAACCTAATCTGTACTCCAGGACATTCTGGCTGGATAAAGAATGAGAAAGCGGACGCCTTAGCAAAACAAGCGTGTATAACTCAAGGATTGTTGCTGAGGGCAGTAGGCATGCCGTCTCAGGAGGTTCGCAAGACGATCACGGCACACATAGACAGAGTGTGCAGGGAATAATGGAATGTAACTTTGGGATGGAACAAATTCAAGGTACTGCGGGAGACTTTTAGGGCAAAGAACTACTCTCCTTAAGTAGGCCTCAACTCAGAGTTACTGTAGAGCTGGTCACAGACTAAGGGAACTGAGGGGGTTCCAATACAAAATTGGAAGATCTAGGTCACCTGTGTGCAAGGGATAAATTGGACGAAGACCAAGAGGATAGCCCAATCCACGTGCTTGTGTGTGCCCTGCTTTGGGAGCTGCAAGGAGAAAGCTGTTTGGCTGGCAGGTATGTACATCAGAGGATGTACAAGGGCTGTAGCTTATTTCTCTACACTGAAAAGGTCCCTCCGAGAATTTTTTTAATAAACAAAATGTGAGGTTTAGATATATATCCGTATAGTTTATTATCAACAGATAATGTTCCTACGCTTTGACAGGTCGTAATATGAGTCTGACTCCTAAATCTAGTTGTATATAGGTACAACACGTTTCATACAGACGATGCCCCTATAGGGTTTTTTTTAACGGCCATTAAAACGTTAAATAATTAAACAGCTGGTTTGTTACTCTTAACATTTCGCTGGAAAAATAAATCGAAGCTACCAGCAGTGAAGCAATGACATCTACAAGCGAAAAACAGAAGTACGGTAACTATTGCTGATAATACTTCATTATTCTTAAAGTAGACAAAATCTTATTCTCTTGAGGGGTATTTGAAAATTGAATACTACACCTCTTTCATAGCTTAAAACTAAAGTTGGAAATTTATCTTTGATGAAGATCTAAACCATATGTTGCTTGTATAACACATGTATTTAGCGTACATGGTTTTGCTACAAATAAATTTCTGTCACATGCTTATCTATACCGATAATTAAACGCATTTTATCTAACTTCTAAACAAAATTTAAGGTTATCCTGACTTCAACGCTGATTATCAGCCCTTATTACCCGTGTTTCGATAATAATGAGTTACGAGATAAATGTGGTTTTCGTGTAAACAATATTTCTATATAGAAATAGGGCCGCAAATTATAGACGCTTTGTAGAAACAGTTTTGTTGTGGAAGGACACGGGAAGTCAGAGTGGAGGGAAATCTAGACGAGAGTCCTAAGCTTTAATATAACAACACAGTCTCCTCTGCTGTAAACATGATCTCGACTTTCAACTTTGGCGTTTGTATTAAAACATAAAATTGTCTGCGCCCAGAATCCCAGATTTTATATCGCCTCTCCTAAAACTCTCCGCTAAAAGTAAACACACTTGTCCTATATAAAGAGTTCAAACGCAGGAACTTCGTTTTTCTTTTAAATTTAATGAAATCTCTTTCCATTATTAAATTTTGTTCAGAAGAACTGCATAAGAGCTGTATTTTGTAAGAAGGTACAGTGTGCAGTGTGTGGGTGTCAATATGGGAGACCCAAGTTTGTCTATACGTCAACCTGGATTTACTACAATCTAGATCAAGAGGATACAATGATTCTTTCAAATGACCTATCGTAATTCCTAGATCAGTTACCTCTTATGAGCTGAATTTGAAGACGCAGAATCTTTAATCATCCAAGATTGCCAAGGATGGAATACATTTAAGACCGGGTACTTGAATGTTAATATCATGACACAAAACAAGAGGTCCAGCTCAGGATTAGGCGCATGGTGAGTCTCTCACCCCTAGGATTCCTTTCCTTGTGCGTTGTAGGTAGGGTAACTCCGGCAAATACCGTCTTACAGACAGGTGAATATTTTTCTGGTGAGTAATGGGAGTTAATACAATATTTAATTATAGTTAAAGCATATATAAATTTGCCATAAAGTATATTATAAAATAAAAACAAAATTATACCACTGGTTCATCTCACCCGATGTTTTATGGGAAAGATAGACCAGGGTTAAAAGGATGAAATAAAATTATCTAGCGCATTATGGGAAGAAATTTGAACGTTTATTATCGAACTATATCAGTATAAAATCAAAATAAGTCATTTAAATTTGATGTTTCTTAATGTAATTTTGAATTCACTGATTAAACTAATTTTAAAAATACCTAACTAAGTGAATACGTAATTGCTTACTTGCTGATGCGTTTCAAAACATTCGTTCCTTTTACGAAGCTAACCCTCTCTACTGCAGTTTTGTAGTGTAATGTGTTCTGTAATGTTTTGAAACGCGTCAGCAAGTAAACAATCACGTATTCATTTATTTAAAAAAAAAATAATTCAAGTTTATCAATTACGACGTAAGCATTAACTTTTAAAATGTGTTAAATGTTTTCTTCTTGTTAATTTTAGTCAGCCGATTGTTAAGTTTTCTACTTCGGCCACAGTTGTCACATAGGTCCAGTATTTGGTGCAATTTTAATGTGACCATTTTGAACATGTCTTGCATGTCAACCAACCTTCTTTATCTGTTGTATTGTGTTATCTTCAAGGAAAAACACGAATTGATCTTCATTCCAGTCTTCCCCTAATTCACTTTCGTCATTGAGGTTATCTTCATCTTGTATATTTGTGAGCGCTCTTGACCACATTGGCCATTTCTGCTTGCCTTCTTCTGTTTCCTTAAATTTTAAATCCCTATTTTTTTTTCATTGTACAAGGTTATAATTTTTATATTTTCTTCAGATGTTAAGTTTTAAAAAACTACCATTTACATTTCGTGCTGTAATTTTCTTTTTCATAACAGGTATTGCTGAAATATTGTGAACGTTTTATAGACATAAGTACTAGGTACTGGAGAATAGCTATGTATTTCTTGATTAGTCTGATGTGGTAGCTTCTTATCCTTTAAAAAATTGTCTTAGTTATGTCAAAGCACATATATTCCTCATTGATACTCATAGTTTTATTACTCAAGGCTTGTACCGGCTTGACCAGGTCATCTTGAATTCAGACCAGCTGCCCCTTATAGAGCCTTGTTTACCCCAGTATCTGGTTGGCATCTGTACAAAATAAACATGTTAATAGGCTATATTGCGGTGATTTTAACTTCACCACATTTCTGAATAATTGAACTGATTTCATTTCATAACCTTAGGAGAAGTTTGTGGAGCCATGACCACTTACTTCTTGAGGTTCCGCGTTTACTATGTACCTTTCCCTGACCTAATAATAGTCGGTACGGTATTTAGCATGTGCCATCAGATGGCCAGGATTCTAATCTTCCCCTCACCTGCTTCTGATAGTAGTCGGTATTTATCATGTGCCATCAGATGGCCAGGATTCTAATCTTCCCCTTACCTGCTTCTGATAGTAGTCGGTATTTATCATGTGTCATCAGATGGCCAGGGTTCTAATCTTCCCCTGACTTGCTTCTGATAGTAGTCGGTATTTATCATGTGTCATCAGATGGCCAGGGTTCTAATCTTCCCCTGACCTGCTTCTGATAGTAGTCGGTATTTATCATGTGTCATCAGATGGCCAGGGTTCTAATCTTCCCCTGACCTGCTTCTGATAGTAGTCGGTATTTATCATGCCCCATCAGATGGCCAGGGTTCTAATCTTCCCCTGACCTGCTTCTGATAGTAGTCGGTATTTATCATGTGCCATCAGATGGCCAGGATTCTAATCTTCCCCTTACCTGCTTCTGATAGTAGTCGGTATTTATCATGTGTCATCAGATGGCCAGGGTTCTAATCTTCCCCTGACTTGCTTCTGATAGTAGTCGGTATTTATCATGGGCCATCAGATGGCCAGGGTATCTAATCTTCCCCTGACCTGCTTCTGATAGTAGTCGGTATTTATCATGCCCCATCAGATGGCCAGGGTTCTAATCTTCCCCTGACTTGCTTCTGATAGTAGTCGGTATTTATCATGGGCCATCAGATGGCCAGGGTATCTAATCTTCCCCTGACTTGCTTCTGATAGTAGTCGGTATTTATCATGGGCCATCAGATGGCCAGGGTATCTAATCTTCCCCTGACCTGCTTCTGATAGTAGTCGGTATTTATCGGGCCATCAGATGGCCAGGGTATCTAATCTTCCCCTGACCTGCTTCTGATAGAAGTCGGTATTTATTATGGGCCATCAGATGGCCAAGGTATCTAATCTTCCCCTGGCCTACTAGTTACAGTAAACGGTATTTATCCTTTGCCATCAGATGGCCAGGGTATCTAATCTTCCCCTGACCTGCTTCTGATAGTAGTCGGTATTTATCCTGTGCCATCAGATGGCCAGGGTATCTAATCTTCCCCTGACCTGCTTCTGATAGTAGTCGGTATTTATCCTTTGCCATCAGATGGCCAGGGTATCTAATCTTCCCCTGACCTGCTTCTGATAGTAGTCGGTATTTATCATGGGCCATCAGATGGCCAGGGTATCTAATCTTCCCCTGACCTGCTTCTGATAGTAGTCGGTATTTATCGGGCCATCAGATGGCCAGGGTATCTAATCTTCCCCTGACCTGCTTCTGATAGAAGTCGGTATTTATTATGGGCCATCAGATGGCCAGGGTATCTAATCTTCCCCTGACCTGCTTCTGATAGTAGTCGGTATTTATCCTTTGCCATCAGATGGCCAGGGTATCTAATCTTCCCCTGACCTGCTTCTGATAGTAGTCGGTATTTATCATGGGCCATCAGATGGCCAGGGTATCTAATCTTCCCCTGACCTGCTTCTGATAGTAGTCGGTATTTATCGGGCCATCAGATGGCCAGGGTATCTAATCTTCCCCTGACCTGCTTCTGATAGTAGTCGGTATTTATCCTTTGCCATCAGATGGCCAGGGTATCTAATCTTCCCCTGACCTGCTTCTGATAGTAGTCGGTATTTATCATGGGCCATCAGATGGCCAGGGTATCTAATCTTCCCCTGACCTGCTTCTGATAGTAGTCGGTATTTATCGGGCCATCAGATGGCCAGGGTATCTAATCTTCCCCTGACCTGCTTCTGATAGAAGTCGGTATTTATTATGGGCCATCAGATGGCCAAGGTATCTAATCTTCCCCTGGCCTACTAGTTACAGTAAACGGTATTTATCCTTTGCCATCAGATGGCCAGGGTATCTAATCTTCCCCTGACCTGCTTCTGATAGTAGTCGGTATTTATCGGGCCATCAGATGGCCAGGGTATCTAATCTTCCCCTGACCTGCTTCTGATAGAAGTCGGTATTTATTAAGGGCCATCAGATGGCCAAGGTATCTAATCTTCCCCTGGCCTACTAGTTACAGTAAACGGTATTTATCCTTTGCCATCAGATGGCCAGGGTATCTAATCTTCCCCTGGCCTACTAGTTATAGAAGACGGTATTTATCATGTGCCATGACATGACCAAGATCTTCTTCTTTTCAGTAACAAACGATACATGTTTTCCCTCCCCATTCGGTGTAGTACTCCATGGCTGGTGATGTGATAAGTATAGAGCACCCCTAGTACTTAATACGATGGTATATAACAACCCTTAAGTTAGGTTATAACTTTTGAGAATAATCTTTTCTGTGTGAATAATTTTGTTTTTATAATAGTGAAATATGTGAGACATATTGCTGTTCGAGTTAGACTACTAAAATAATCACTAAAAGTCCAAGGTTATTCAGTTACTACCGAGCCCTTCCACCCCTCTGACTGTTTCTGATATTATTTATTATTATTATTACTAATAATTAATGTTGGAATAGAATATCGTATATTTATTTAAATAATCACGTCAACATTGGAGCAACGTGTTTCGAAACACATCCTTCTTCAGGAGATAAATAAGGTCACTTTTGCATACGTTCTGTTAGTAAACAAATATTTCAAGTAAATTAATATTATCTCAGAGTCGAATAATAGTGTTTGTCTTTCTATATATTCAGAGAGTGTACAAAAAATTACCAACATAATTAGCACTCTGTCTAGATAATGTTTAAAAATATTAAGTAAAAATATTTCAAGTAACACTAAGTGGTTAATATTTATTTACCATGGATCAATTTAGAACAATAAAGTTACCCCGGAAGTGTGCAATAATGCAACGCATAAGGGCTTAACGTCTGTTCCGCTGTTCGAGTGACCTCGATATTAAAGCTTCAAATAAACTTGCAGTGTATATTTCAGATTATGTGAGATTTATAGGCGTCTGAGAAGAGTTATGTGCGATGGTACATAGTGTTGCATACAGACTGCGCTGAGATCGTCCGTTAATGTAAGCACATAAAGCATGTCTTTATTAGGTTGTTAAAAAATTTGCATGCCAAGCCATTTTACACTTGCATTAGCTTCAGCAGTTGGAAATTCCAAAGAGAATAAAGCGTTTACTAAACTCATTGCTGTCTTGTGCTATTTTATTTTTTAATTTTATTTTCAGTGAAGGACTTTGGAAGAAATGTTGTACGTATAATTTGAAACAATTTCTTTTTTAATTATCATGGTTACTACTAATAGAATTAGGTTTTTCTCAATTTCGTCTATTAGTTCACACACACACACACACACACACACACACACACACACACACACACACACACACACACACACACACACACACACACACACACACACACACACACACACACACACACACACACACACACACACACACACACACACACACACACACACACACACACACACACACACACACACACACACACACACACACACACACACACACACACACACACACACACACACACACACACACACACACACACACACACACACACACACACACACACACACACACACACACACACACACACACACACACACACACACACACACACACACACACACACACACACACACACACACACACACACACACACACACACACACACACACACACACACACACACACACACACACACACACACACACACACACACACACACACACACACACACACACACACACACACACACACACACACACACACACACACACACACACACACACACACACACACACACACACACACACACACACACACACACACACACACACACACACACACACACACACACACACACACACACACACACACACACACACACACACACACACACACACACACACACACACACACACACACACACACACACACACACACACACACACACACACACACACACACACACACACACACACACACACACACACACACACACACACACACACACACACACACACACACACACACACACACACACACACACACACACACACACACACACACACACACACACACACACACACACACACACACACACACACACACACACACACACACACACACACACACACACACACACACACACACACACACACACACACACACACACACACACACACACACACACACACACACACACACACACACACACACACACACACACACACACACACACACACACACACACACACACACACACACACACACACACACACACACACACACACACACACACACACACACACACACACACACACACACACACACACACACACACACACACACACACACACACACACACACACACACACACACACACACACACACACACACACACACACACACACACACACACACACACACACACACACACACACACACACACACACACACACACACACACACACACACACACACACACACACACACACACACACACACACACACACACACACACACACACACACACACACACACACACACACACACACACACACACACACACACACACACACACACACACACACACACACACACACACACACACACACACACACACACACACACACACACACACACACACACACACACACACACACACACACACACCCACACACACACACACACACACATATATATATATATATATATATATATATACTTGTTTAAATTTTCAATCGGTAATAGAAAGTACTTTTTATTCATCCACCCAAATTAATAATAAAAAAAAAAAAATGTTAACGATACTTGATGTTACGGTTTTTTTCAAATATAAACTCATTAATTAAACATAATTATTTTTTTAGCTTTAAATGAGAGATAAACCTTTTACAAAAGGGGGGAGGTATGCAATATAACTATTTCGTTCTCTTTACCTTAAAATAAGTGCTGACATACGATCAAAAAAATTTGATTTCGTGTTAGGTTATATGGTAGCACAGCTGTTTTAATGTATAGGTTGTGTTACTTTATTTATATTGATTGTAATTATTTATTATAAAGTAACTAAAATAAAAGAATAAAATAAGTAGGAATTGAATTAATTTTGTTTGTTTTTATTACTTGTTTTTCTAAAAGATCATGTAAACTTTAAAGAATCATACTCATATAGTTAAGTACATATCATGGATATGTAATGAAGGAATTAGATGGACATACAAAATAAACTAGAAGGAAGGAGATACAAGAGAATGGGAGGAGTGTTGGTTGGGTCTAGGAAAACCTCACCCTTTGTAACCCTGTACTTTCTTGAATCTGTAAATAAAACTCTTGTCCTCCAGCTGGTGTAGTTTGGAGCTACTGTTACGTCACAAACAACAATATATAAAAGGGAAAGGAATCTATTGCAGAAGCAATAGCTTGTTAATATTTCTACATTCAAGATCGGCGTAAATGTATATAAAACTAATATTATGAAATCACTTGACAAAAAAGCACTATTTATCGATATTTCTCAGCAGACATATTTCGCACTAGATCGGTGCATTGTTCAATGCTGTGAGTCCGTAAAAATACTACAAAAATATTTACATGAATTCAATTAACTTGTATAATCTAAATGCAATTAATGTTTACCGTTACGTCGGATATAAATTAAAATAAAAACACGCAATAATAACAAAAAAAATTATTAGAGTCAGTTCCTAATTAGATCTACAAACTAAAACTTTTATTTTAGTTTTTTTTTTTAATAGAGTAGTGTAACATATGCGTTAAACAGCCTGTACACACAACCTGTAGCATAAAATCAGCTTTTTCATGAAATCATATGTTACCACTTATTTTACGTAAAATGGGACGAAATAACTATATCGCATACCTTACCCCTTTTTTTGGTTTTCTTACAATATAAAACTAAAATAGTGTATTAAATTTATTTAAATAAACTGTATTAACATCAAGTGTTATCCACTACAAGTTTTACAAAAATGTATTCGAATTTGAGTGGATAAATAAAAAGATTAACGATTAAAAATATGAACAAGTTAGGAGAGAAAGAGAGAGAGAGGGAGGGAGAGAAAAGAGGGGGGAGGTAGAGAGACAGCAAGTGTAAACTAATAGAAGGAATTGAAAAATCAGACTATTTATTTTGATTTTATGCTTTATTTTGCTTACATTGATAATATGCTTATATACGTAATAACGCATTGATGACGTAACTGTTCTTTTATTAATACGATGCACTAAGATTATTCAAGATAATAGTCCTTTTTTCTAAAAACAGTCAAAAATCTTACGTTGGTGAATAATTTTCATAACTTACAGCCAATCTCTGCGACAAGTTGGAAATAAATTTCATACAAACGATTTGTTCTTTTATTCAAACTTTACAAAATATGTAGCCTTACTTCTAGAACCAAATGAAAACAGCTGGCAATGAAATGGGCAATGTTAAGCAGCCACATGTCCTCTGCATGAATATTTTATGAGGCCGCGCAGTAAAATTTGGATTGAACCGAAATGAGATTCCGTTTGACACAAAGCCGTTTATAATTCGTATATTTTTAAATTGAATATTACGCACGTTTCTTTCCAGAGAGGTTTTATAAACTTGACAATCTGAGAGTGCTAGCAAAGTCCTTTTTTTCTATTCCTTCTATTAGTTCATACCTTATATATATATATATATATATATATATATATATATATATATATATGTGTGTGTGTGTGTATATATATATATATATATATATATATATATATATATATATATATATATAGAGAGAGAGAGAGAGAGAGAGAGATTCTGTTCAAATTTTCAATCGTTGATAAAATACTTTTTATTCATCCACTGAAGTTCAAATACATTTTCTAAAACTTGCAGGGATGACCACTGACGTGTATCTCTCTGTCTGTCTGTCTCTCTCTCTCCCTCCTCTTCTTTCTCTCCCTCTTTTCTTAATCAAAATTTCAATCGTTAGTAAAACTATTTTGATTCATCCACTCAAAATGAAAAACATTTTCTAAAACTTGCAGGGATGACCGTTAATGTGTATCTCTCTCTCTCTCTCTCTCTCCCTCTCTCTCTCTCTTTCTCTTCAATCGTTAGTAAAATTATTTTTATTTATCCTCTCAAGTTCTAATAACTTGTAATGAATGACACTTGATGTTAATACGGTATTTTTAAATATTAATTCTTAAAATATAATAAACTTAATGAATTAATTTTAGTTTTATATTGGAGAAACAATTTCACAAAAGGGACAAGGAATCCAATATATTTACTCTGGCCCATTTAGCTTGAAATAAGTGATAGCATATGATTTCATAAAACAGCTGATTTGACGTTTAAGGTTATGCAGTAGATCAGCTGTTTTTTATTGTCACTTTATTTAAATAATTGAAACTTTTCAATAAAAAGTTATTTAAATAAATAATTTCTTTTACGACCCAAGTGGGAATTGACATTTAAAAATTAAGTTTATATTACTTGCTATTGTAATACTTTCTTTTGAAGATAATAGTTTTGCGATTCAAATCTACACGTGTTTAGTTTCACACAAAATGTTTTAATATTCACTGGGCAGGTTTTAATTTAAAATAAACAACTGAACAATAGTAATTTAAAATTTTACAAAAATTAAAATTAAAAGTTGTAATTGTGAAATATTAAGTTTTGACGAATCCAAGTTTAAACTAGAATTTAAAATCAACGAAAAATAGTTTTAATTGCCTTAGGTTTGAGGAGGGGTTATTTAAGGAGCCAATTAGAGTCTCAAATAATAAAACTGTGTATGAAATGTTCAATACTACTAAGTAGATCCTGTGAAATATACTGTGGCAAATGTTGCATAATTCGGTAGCGCCTCGTTTCAGCTTTGGAATTAACTGAAACAGCTTTCAAAAAGCAATTTAAGGGCGACGTTAAAGAAATTTAATCTGACAGTCGCGTCTTTTCCTCGTCTTTGATTATCATAGCTTGTATTGTTTTAGCGCGGAATGAGACATGAATATTCATTCATAAACAACATTCAACTTCCAAATTGAATTCGCACATGGGATAGAGGCTGACGTCATCCGAAGAGCGGCTGGAAATTTGAATTTCTTTGTATTATGCTAATACGGTGCTGGGATAATACGGCCGCAATTAGGTTTAGATAATTTGTAATTTCTTTACGAAAACATAATTTAACGAATGAAATTCGTTGAAAAGCCGTTTTAGTAATTATCATTCAAGACGTTAATTTCAAGTTTGTTAGGCATTATAATATTCAAACCGGAACGAATAAGAAAATAATTTAAAATTCGTAAAGGATATTCTATTGTTGCTCGATTCGTGATATTTTAAAAAATACAGGACAAATTATATTATAATAGACGTTACTTATTGGATCGTGGATCTCTTAGTAATGCGAGCTGAGGGTGAGAATTGTTACTGTTAAGGTCCGCTACCCTGGTGGTCTCTAGGATTATATATATATATATATATATATATATATATATATATATATCGGTCAGTGTAATATATATTTCTGAAAATGTTTAGTAAAACTCTCTCAGAAAACTCTATTCCGAATATATCTTTCATATTAGGGTAAAGGTAATTATTTCTACATTAAACAAAGTATTGACGGAGGTGATCCTACAGTTTCTGGGAAGTCAGTTAGGTAGAGCACCCTGAACAAGATCCTGAAACAATCTTAACATGCTGGTAAAACCCTTATTAAGAACGTCTTGTAAATGACGTTTCCTCTGTGTTACCTCATCTCCTCTCT
>JBAIZL010000011.1:2919235-2941735 GCA_036971475.1 Prosapia bicincta | reverse complement strand
CTTCTTTACAAAGAGAAAACCCCTCCATCACCCCCATAAACAGTAGGTCTACCTCAAGTACACTGCATGCCACCGTGGTACTCTAATAATACCCCCACATCGTGCAACAGGCAATTTTATGTCTGAACCTTAATGCTATTTATACTCACCATCAATCCTTCGTGATACTCTTATATTGCCCCTACATCCTGCAACTGGGAAATTGATATATAAACCTTTGCGCTATTTACGTATACAATCCATTCTTCGTGGTATCCTAATATTCCCCCACACCCTACAAGAGGGAATTTTATGTCTGAACCTTAATGCTATTTACTTATACAATCCATCCTTCGTGGTATCCTAATATTACCCCCCCCCCTGCAAGAGGGAATTTTATGTCTGATCCTTAATGCTATTTACGTATACAATCCATCCTTCGTGGTATCCTAATATTACCCCCCCCCCTGCAAGAGGGAATTTTATGTCTGAAACTTAATGCTATTTACGTATACAATCCATCCTTCGTGGTATCCTAATATTACCCCCCCCCCCTGCAAGAGGGAATTTTATGTCTGAACCTTAATGCTATTTACGTATACAATCCATCCTTCGTGGTATCCTAATATTACCCCCCCCCCTGCAAGAGGGAATTTTATGTCTGAACCTTAATGCTATTTACGTATACAATCCATCCTTCGTGGTATCCTAATATTACCCCCCCCCTGCAAGAGGGAATTTTATGTCTGAACCTTAATGCTATTTACGTATACAATCCATCCTTCGTGGTATCCTAATATTACCCCCCCCCCCTGCAAGAGGGAATTTTATGTCTGAACCTTAATGCTATTTACGTATACAATCCATCCTTCGTGGTATCCTAATAATACCCCCCCCCCCTGCAAGAGGGAATTTTATGTCTGAACCTTAATGCTATTTACATATACAATCCATCCTTCGTGGTATCCTAATATTACCCCCCCCCTGCAAGAGGGAATTTTATGTCTGAACCTTAATGCTATTTACGTATACAATCCATCCTTCGTGGTATCCTAATATTACCCCCCCCTGCAAGAGGGAATTTTATGTCTGAACCTTAATGCTATTTACGTATACAATCCATCCTTCGTGGTATCCTAATATTACCCCCCCCCCTGCAAGAGGGAATTTTATGTCTGAACCTTAATGCTATTTACGTATACAATCCATCCTTCGTGGTATCCTAATATTACCCCCCCCCCCCTGCAAGAGGGAATTTTATGTCTGAACCTTAATGCTATTTACGTATACAATCCATCCTTCGTGGTATCCTAATATTACCCCCCCCCCCCCTGCAAGAGGGAATTTTATGTCTGAACCTTAATGCTATTTACGTATACAATCCATCCTTCGTGGTATCCTAATATTACCCCCCCCCCCCTGCAAGAGGGAATTTTATGTCTGAACCTTAATGCTATTTACGTATACAATCCATCCTTCGTGGTATCCTAATATTACCCCCCCCCCCTGCACGAGGGAATTTTATGTCTGAACCTTAATGCTATTTACATATACAATCCATCCTTCGTGGTATCCTAATATTACCCCCCCCCCTGCAAGAGGGAATTTTATGTCTGAACCTTAATGCTATTTACGTATACAATCCATCCTTCGTGGTATCCTAATATTACCCCCCCCCTGCAAGAGGGAATTTTATGTCTGAACCTTAATGCTATTTACGTATACAATCCATCCTTCGTGGTATCCTAATATTACCCCCCCCCCCCTGCAAGAGGAAATTTTATGTCTGAACCTTAATGCTATTTACGTATACAATCCATCCTTCGTGGTATCCTAATATTACCCCCCCCCCCCTTGCAAGAGGGAATTTTATGTCTGAACCTTAATGCTATTTACGTATACAATCCATCCTTCGTGGTATCCTAATATTACCCCCCCTCCCCTGCAAGAGGGAATTTTATGTCTGAACCTTAATGCTATTTACGTATACAATCCATCCTTCGTGGTATCCTAATATTACCACCCCCCCCTGCAAGAGGGAATTTTATGTCTGAACCTTAATGCTATTTACGTATACAATCCATATTTCGTGGTATCCTAATATTACCCCCCCCCCTTGCAAGAGGGAATTTTATGTCTGAACCTTAATGCTATTTACGTATACAATCCATCCTTCGTGGTATCCTAATATTACCCCCCCCCCTTGCAAGAGGGAATTTTATGTCTGAACCTTAATGCTATTTACGTATACAATCCATCCTTCGTGGTATCCTAATATTACCCCCCCCCCTGCAAGAGGGAATTTTATGTCTGAACCTTAATGCTATTTACGTATACAATCCATCCTTTGTGGTATCCTAATATTACCCCCCCCCCCCTGCAAGAGGGAATTTTATGTCTGAACCTTAATGCTATTTACGTATACAATCCATATTTCGTGGTATCCTAATATTACCCCCCCCCCTTGCAAGAGGGAATTTTATGTCTGAACCTTAATGCTATTTACGTATACAATCCATCCTTCGTGGTATCCTAATATTACCCCCCCCCCTTGCAAGAGGGAATTTTATGTCTGAACCTTAATGCTATTTACGTATACAATCCATCCTTTGTGGTATCCTAATATTACCCCCCCCCCCCTGCAAGAGGGAATTTTATGTCTGAACCTTAATGCTATTTACGTATACAATCCATATTTCGTGGTATCCTAATATTACCCCCCCCCCTTGCAAGAGGGAATTTTATGTCTGAACCTTAATGCTATTTACGTATACAATCCATCCTTCGTGGTATCCTAATATTACCCCCCCCCCTTGCAAGAGGGAATTTTATGTCTGAACCTTAATGCTATTTACGTATACAATCCATCCTTCGTGGTATCCTAATATTACCCCCCCCCCTGCAAGAGGGAATTTTATGTCTGAACCTTAATGCTATTTACGTATACAATCCATATTTCGTGGTATCCTAATATTACCCCCCCCCCCCCTGCAAGAGGGAATTTTATGTCTGAACCTTAATGCTATTTACATATACAATCCATCCGTCGTGGTACCCTAATATTATCCCCCCACCCTGCAATAGGGAATTTTATGTCCGAACCTTAATCCTATTTACATATGCAATCCATCCTTCGTGGTATCCTAATATTGCCCGTACACCTTGTAAAAAGGGGTTTCATCTCCAAGCTTTTTTGCTAAACCTTCGTGGGCGACAATAGTCACTGTCAGGAAACTTCACAATGGAATCTTATTAACTTTTACTTTAAGTAAATTATCGCAAATCTACCACTTAGGCTTATCGCAAATCTATCATACTTATGTTTAAAGAACAAACTAGAACACGGATGCTATGTAATATAAATATCAGGCTTATAACAATGAATCATAACACAAAGTGAATTATTTACTCACAAAAACCACAGCAAACACATAAATCATTTTGCTTTTGTTACCGTTTTTTGTATCAAAGAAATACTGTTGACTCAATATAATTGTTATCAGCTACAAATCAAATCGCAGATTTGTAAGTGTAAATAAATTTAAGGTATGTACGCATCCGTTATCTGGAGCAAAGTGTTTTTACTCAAGAGTCGCATTTGAATGGGGAGGAAATCACAAAAATGGAGACTGGGATACATGAAGTACCTTTAATGAATAACTCCAGGTATAATAAAACACGGAAGTAGTTCTTTAAATTTGTCTACGTAATATCAGGTGGCACAAAGAACTGTTTGTGTCATTGGAACTACTTTATGGACCCGGTAGGAAGCGTTCTGTTTTAAGAGAACTGTCTTCTCTGACACGAGCGAGGTCACAACCCTAATAAAAACTTTCAAATCCGGTAACACTAGAAGTACTTAGGGATTCTTTAACGGTTCAAGGGATCGTTCGCATACATTCATAGAATTATAAATAATCTTTATATGCACGAGAATGTTAATAAAAATATTAAAAATAAAATTAATTGTGTATAGAATTTTAATATAAAGAAATATTTTAAATAATATTCTTATTATTTTAAAATAATATTAATGTGGAATTTTAATATAAAGTTTAAAATCAAATTGGTATAGATCGTTATTATTACATTTTGGAATAAATTAGTTACGAAAACATATATAAACATTTAAAATGGAATTAGAAAAAATAATAATATGAAAATTTATAATGAAATTATTAATGATTATAAAGCAGTTTATAACGTAATTAGGTGGAATGTTAAATATTTATAACCGAATGGTTTTAGAATATTTTTATACAAATATTAAATGGATTTAGGAATATTAATATATAAACTGAGAACCCTATTAGTACGGAACTTTAAGTATTTGTAAAGGAATTAGTTTAAGGTATTATATAAAATTTAAATGGTTTGAGAAATATAAAATCATAAATTAATAATATTATTATATAAACTAGGAAATATTTATTAACTTATAGAATATAGATCTAGAATGAAGTTAGTAATATTAATACATAAATTAAGAATTTAGTTAATAAGGAATGTTAAAAATTCAAAACAAAATAAGTTTTTATATAATTATGCATATTTAGAATAGTATTAGGAAATTAATATAAAAATTTTAAATTTAATTAGTAGATTATAAAATATAAGTATAATGATTTGAATTAAATTATATTAGAATAAAAATATAAAGATTTGAAGTGAGATTAGTTTAAATTAACATCAAAATTTAGAAGGAAGCGAGGAACAATAACATATAAAATAGAATTGAATTATTTTAGAATATAAATTGTTTAATGTTTGAATCATAACTTTGTCATAGTGTTTACTGTGACACACTTGATGCCTTTTCAAAGGGAAACAAACAATGGAGGGACTTATTTTGACACTTAAATAAACAATCCGCCCCTTTCAAAGTTGTATCCAAAGTTGGACATTAAATTGTCTTGTTTACAGACAGGCAGGAAGGATAAAGTCGGCTGCTCCAGTTTTGTCACTTGAATGACACTGAATGTATGAGGAGCAGGAAGTAGCTACTTTGTTGTTACGTCATCCGGCGCACATCCTGAATGGCAGTCTTTTATACAAGTGTTCAACTGTCGCAAGAAAAATACCAGCCGGTTATAACTTATACACGTACAATTGTGACGGTAATTTCAACTAGGGTAGAGAATAAATTAGAAAGGTATTTTGTCACCAAGGTCAGGCGCTGGTGGCTCGTTGCCGTTAAGGCCCAATCAGTGACTGAAGATCTCCTTGACAACCAGGATTTCATTATTTTTACTTCAATTATTATCGATCGTATTTTTTTTTCAATCCGTCATATCCTGTGGTAGTTAAGAAAAGGGCGAGCTAGACCCAATTACAACCACGTCACTAGTATGACGTTCCGGCCTTTAGGTAAGACCAACCGAGAGTGTATACACGTTTGATTGTAGTGCTTGCATTAACAGATCACATGCGATATTGAAGGTGCGAAAACGTGGGGGTTTGAGAAGTTTTAATAGCTCCGAGTCGTTCTGTAAAAGTGTTTGATTGGAGTATCTTCCCCTAAGAGCCCTGAAGTTCAGATCCCACCCGTCCAGGGCCTACAAGTCTTCGGGCAAATATTGTGGTACCATGGGACTTATACACATGCATCCGTCTCAGGACTGACGCACTCGGTTGGATTCAAGGGGTCGTCGCTTCACATGCTGGAACACGAATATACCCCAAAACTTTGCGCTATCCTTGTGTTCTTTGGTCGAGGGTATAACACCCGACCTTTATCTATTTTCTTCATGTTTCACCATCCTTTTCTCTTAACCATTACACAATCACATGGCTAGATGTAAACATTGTGAAAGAGCACGAGCAGTATAATGCAACCTGGCGACGCTGCATCATATATGCTTCACCATTTTAAAAGATTTCACTTGAGGAATAACGCAAGGGTTTGTTTTTCTCCTTTTTTAAACATATCTTCTTTGGAAATCATATTTTTAAAACCAGTGCAAAAACATATATTTTTTGCCATTCTATAGATGTCATATTTAACTTCAACGAGCACATCAACAAATAAGACCTATTCACTCATTAAAATTTCTTTAGTTGCAGTAACAACTCACATAGCTTTCCTCTTGATTCGTGCGGAGAGAGAGAGAGGCATAATATTATTCGATTTTTAAAACAATAAAAGTTTCATAATGTTTATACGAGAACGCATGTGTAAACCACATAAAGACCATGAATAGTGAGTAAAATTCATGGAATCAGAAGCAAACAAATGCGTTTACAATCACGAGGTAAATGGCAAACATGAGTTGATTCACTGAGTTAGACGGAGGATCAAAAACGGCATCGATGACACAAACAACGGAAATGAATCTGTTTGAAAGTAGCGAATTAAAGAAAGATGTAGAACAAAGACAACATTTTATAATAAGTGTCAAAGTATTAGTCTATGCAATATAAAATTATTTATTTATTTAATTTTAATTATTTAAGGACAAGATAATAATTAGAGAGGCTTATAGATAAGAGAAAATGGGAATTTATTAAAGTTACAACTAAGTAATGTCCCTCTCTAATTATTTTTAGAAAACTATATCAACGTGTTCACTGCAACAGTATTCACGAAGAACCTCTCTTGCTGTGAAATTACTCCATTAAAGAAGTAAATGCCTTTAATATTTTGCCTTTTGAATTATGGCAGTATAAATTGTTAATGAATAATTTAAGTATACTTAAGAGGGTGGGCTGTTTTTAAACCCATAAGAATGGGTTTAATTTTAAAGGTAATACTATATTCGTCTCTATGTTAGTTTATATAGAGGAATCAAGTTAAAGAGAGAATTATAACACGTTTTAGAATATTAAATATCATTTTTATAAATTTAGGCTGTGAGGCAAAAGAGATAAAGTTCGTTTATCAGCATGAAATTGGAATTTAATCTTTTATTTCTCGTCTCACCCAATGATTCAGACGTACATGTTCGCATGTACATGCACAGTTTATGCTTTTTAGAGTTATATTTAGGTAATTTTAGATATTAAATTTTGATGTATTTTTATAACATAATTTAATAATTTAATTTGCTTATAGCTATTAAATATATAAACAAGTTACTAATTGAAGATACTTATAGTTAAAAAATAAATTAAAAGTAATTGACCATTTCTTCGTGTTAGAAACAATTATTGTCACGCCCTAATTATTATTTCTAGAAAAATATATCAACTTGTTTCTTGTATTCGTGGAGTACGTCTCTTTGTGCAATTACTCTTTTAACAAAGCGTGTAATTAATATTTTGTCTTTAGAAATATTGCTTTTTAAATGATTCATTATTTATCATTCAAATTCACTCCTTACATGTTCACATGCACATGGCAACTTTGATTTTTTATAATTATATTTAAGTTATTTTACATAATTAAATTTCAATAATAGTATTAACATAATTTAAAAATGTTGTTTGCTTCTAGCTAATAAATGTTTTTTCATACTAAAACTACTTGCAACATTTTATTTCACGAAAGCTTTAATACAGGTTCGAAGTGAAAATACTTGTCAGCAATAACGAGATAACAGTGTCACTGATAATTATTTTCCCGTTCCAGGTAAAACTCGTTCCACTTCAAACTGAATTCTTCAATATTTAAAGAGCGTCCGGGGAAGGGGTATCTTCAAGTTATTTTAACCGACCCTCTGCGTCGGCGACCTCGGAATTTATCATGTCAGATCAACCCTTGAAGAAGGGTTGCAGAGTTTTCCGTAATGAAAAATGATACAAGATAGAGTCAAGGGGCGGGATGTTGTGAAGTTTTTACTGCCGCAGTTACTGAAAAATGATACAGATAGCGTTGCTATCTCGTCAGCCTCTGGCCTTTGTGCGAACTTTGAGAAAATATTCAAATACAAACGAGGTGAGTTTGTTTTTATGTTTATAAAGGTGAGTGGATTTAAAGGAAAAGCATATTGTGAGCAATTTAATTCTAATTAAGGCTAGAAATATGCTCAACAGGCCTAATAAAGTTAGTTTCACTTCCTCCCACGCTAAAACTTCTAGTAAATTCAATTTGCTGTACATTTCCATAAAACTCAAAAAGTACGATATAAGACGAAACATATTTACTAAGAAGAAAGAGATTTATATAAATAAATCTATTTACATAATTCCTAATATCATCAAATTTCTTCACGGTGACGCGTTTTGGAGCCCCAAGATTAGTTAAAACTTTCAATATAGGCCTACTGTTTGTCTCCGCACCAGAGTCATCTTTATTGGATGCACACCTTTAAAGGCACACCTTTATTGGACGGATATAGCCCCGCCCACTAACTAGTTCCGCCTACTTTTTGTTAGTAGTGCAGAATTGTTATTCAGATACAATTAATGTAAGACGCGACACATGCATAAATAACACTGAGCGGTGTCAAGTAGCGAATGGGCGTGGCCATTAATCCTAAAGGGCGTGAGACGAACAGTGCATAGAAAGATGTGATTGAAATTCTCTTAAATTAGTCAAACAATAGTAATACGAAAAATACTTTGATATCTTGAGGAGAATTCGTCTGAAGTTTCATTTAGGTAGTTTTCGGGATCCAATGGAGAAAAGATTTTTACTTTTTCAGATTACACGATATCAGTGGAGAAAATCTGTTTGGGCTTTGGATCCTAGGGTAGGATCCCATAAATTTAAATACCTTGATATAATCGAAAGATTTCGTTTGGTATTTCATTTAGGAAGTTTTTGGGACTACAATGACAAAAACATCTCCTGGTGGTTACATTTAAGTAATAGAAAAAGCCCGCTTACTGTTTGGGTGTTAGTGTAAGATTCATTAGATTTTGTTTCGCGTTTCATATTGCAAGTTTTTGGCGTTTCAATGGAGGCAAGATTTCCACTTGATCAGGTTACACGATCGCAATACAGAGAGTCTGCTTGGGTTTTGGGTCTTAGCGTAAGACCCATGAGTTTAACTAATTTGATTTAATGGAGAGATTTTTTGAGTCACTCCTTGACAATTTTCAGGTCTGAAATGGAGATTTCAATTAGTCAGGTTACATGATCTCAATGGAGAGTGTCTGCTAGGGCTTTGGCTTTTCGCGTAGGATACATGCATTTAACTACCTTGTATTCATGTAGATAATTCGTTTTGAGTTTCATCCAGGCAGTTTTCGAAACTGCAATGAAAAAAAGTACCTTGAATTTGAGAGTAAAACGGAGAGATTCCTTGACTTATAAAATTTGGAATAGAAAAAAGACTTTGACGAGGCAAAGTATCGCAGCAGGGATTGGTTTCAATGCGTTGCAAAACAAAGGTGATCACCCAAGGCTTACGATGAGCTATGCGAGCTGTATGAGCTATGCGAAAAGGCTTATTGAAAGTAAACATTGGTAAATACGCTTGGATTTTGCAGGCAAACGAACACAATCAGGTGAAAAATACAGTGTTTTATTTTAACTACATTAGTTGATTAATCCCGCCACTTAGCTAATTGTGATCCTATTAATACAGTGCGCTACACAGGCGGGTAAATTCGCATTTATTAGTCACATGCCGTACATAACTCAGTTTGAACAATATGCACAGAAGCGCATATATTATGTGTACTGTATACACAACGCCAGATCCCCCAGTATGGAGGTCATAAACCGTCTGCTCTCTCCGGGGACAGATATACCGAGCGGTTGCTCCAATTTTAAACAACCCGTTGAGAATTTTAAAAAAACTTACCAAGAATTTTATAACCTCTTATTTTTTCAAAGCAGTAATCATTTTACCTCTACGTGGGCTTTTTTTGTGCTGGCAACTTCCCAAATAGCCCTACTTTTCTTTTTTCATCTTGACTTATTCCTGGGCTCTCTGTGGGGATGGGAAATACGTTAACAATAAATAATAAAACATAAAACTAAAAATACGATACAAAATAATTTAACATAATTTTAGGAGAAACATTCTGAGAAATGCAGTGTTTTCTGATACTTTGTTCATAATATACGGGTAATTATAATAACAGTAATAAAACTAATAATAAGTGGCCATCAGTGGGACAGGACAACAAGGGTGAACTTTTTATTCCGCTCCTACCATTATTTCGCACTCTCCCTATAGCCTATATATTTATTTATATATCTTGTTTAGGTTTTCAATCGTTATTAAAATACATTTTATTCATTCACTCAAGTTGAAATTCATTGTAGTGGATGACAGTTGATGTTAATACAGTTTCTTCAAATAATAATTGATTAATATTAAATACTAGCAGAATATCCATCTTTCGCATGGGATTGACGAAAATTTGTGCTTATTTCACTCCGAAATACAAAATTCCGAGTTTTCAAAGCCAGCTGTGCGCTGCCCTGATGGAAGTTCTAGATAAAAATGGGCAAATGTGTTAACCACGTACCCTAAGAAGGCCCTTGTAAAGTTTCAGCTCAATAGGTCAAGTAGTTTTGACGTGAGTAAGTAACACACACACACACGCGCTTGCGCATGCAGGCAGACACAATTAGATTTTTATATAATAGTATAGATAGGGTCTAATTAAATAATTTTCATAAAAAATTCGCTTTCTAGTTAACCACTTAATATTATAACTCTGTTATATCTAAATACATATTTATATTCATTGTAATTATCTAGAATAGTAACTAAAATGGAATTGACTTAACCTTTTTTATATAATACTTGTTTGACAATGTTGTTAATACAAGCTTTAATTTAACCTACTTACTGTAGTAAGAGAATGTAATAATTAGAAAATATTTAATACACTTTGACAAACTCACTGAATAAACATTTTATTTTACATTTTTTTTTTGAAAAAGGTCCTTAAAAAGTATCAGGCATGTCTAAGGACATTTTTAAAATAATGATGTATGACTCATTATCGTTAAAGGGAAATAATTGTAGTAAATTGTGTTTAAATTAGCTTAAAAAGTTTAAATTAATATTTTTATTAACTGAAAAAAAATAAAAATTAATAATATTTCAACTTAATAATTCGCAGTAAATAAAGTAGCATAATCTACATGATAAAACCTATTTCCTATAAAGAATGACTTACTTTTAATATTGGTGTGTGTTGAATGTTAAAGGTGTAAATAAAAATGAGCAGTATTGTATTTAGTTTGTTAAATGGTTTTCATCGACAAAACAGAAACACTTTATAGTGATGAAGATTTTATCGCCCTCATTAATACGATTCAGCGTCATAAAATCAGCAGTTTAGGACGGTTTAGGATTAAATAAAGTTATTCCAAAAACTTTTTAATTAAACTTGTTTCGGAAAGTAATAAAAACAATGGTATGGTATTAAAAATTTAAATAATCAATTCAAACTTTTATAAAAATGAATAATGCAAACACATTGCTCGCAGAATTACAAAATAAGCATATCTCAATGTGGGTGGGGAGATCTGTAAATATGTATGAAGACAAGAGGCCATGCAGGCTCTGTGCGTATCCTGCGAATACATGTATCTGTGACGTAATTAAGGCTCGACGTTCTTGTGCAGACAGAACCATTATAGGGGTGTTGATAAATAGGGTTGCCGGTTCTAAGAGGTGAGCTCGTAACAGCAGAATCGGCGATATAGAGTGTTTGGGGGTGAAATGGAAACGGCAAAACTTACAACTTCTCTTGAACGAGACGAGAAAATTTACTTCAAAGTATTTAAAATGTTTGTCATTAGTTAAAGTTACTCGCCGCTTCCAGTTTCAGCGTTCATTGTCTGAGATAAACAAATATATTTTATAGTTAAAGGTGTTCACACACACACACACACACACACACACACACACACACACACACACACACACACACACACACACACACACACACACACACACACACACTCACACACACACACACACACACACAGACACACGTACTTTTCTCTCTCACTCTCTCTCTCTCTCTCTGTACCAGCAACCCCAGTCTGCTGACTGAGATACACACAAACACACACACACGTACATTGTCTTTCTCTTTCACTCAGACACACACACACACACACACACGTACTTTTCTCTCTCACTCTCTCTCTCTCTCTCTGTACCAGCAACCCCAGTCTGCTGACTGAGATACTCACAAACACACACACACGTACATTGTCTTTCTCTTTCACTCAGACACACACACACACACGTACTTTTCTCTCTCACTCTCTCTCTCTGTACCAGCAACCCCAGTCTGCTGACTGAGATACACACAAACACACACACACGTACATTGTCTTTCTCTTTCACTCAGAAACACACACACACACACATACACTCTCAAATACAAACCCACAGACACACACAAACACACACACACGTTCTTTTTTCTCTCTCACTCTCTCTCTCTCTCTCTCTGTACCGGCCACCCCCAGTCTGCTGACTGAGATACACACAAACACACACACACGTACATTGTCTTTCTCTTTCACACACACACACACGTATATGTATATATATATACACAATAATAACACTACTTAAAACACTATTTAAAACGTATTTTTTTCATAAAACAATTTGAACGTTTATCACGATAAAACTATAATATATTTACCTTTGGAAAACCTTTATTACGATTTCGATGTTGCATATACAGTAGAGTCTGAAAATCCCAGTCCCTATTTTTCGAGGCTTCCGTAAAAATGCGAGTCCATTACCATTTCAGACTTTTTTTTGTCTATTTGAAAGGAAATTCAAGTTAATATCTGTTAGACAAAGCAATGTCGCATCCCGATTAAGATCAACTGTGGTTTGATGATATGCGTGCTTTATTTCCATCCCAAAATGTTACGAGCCTAATCCAGCCGATGGAACAAGGTGTTCCTGAATGTATGAAAAAAAATACAGACGTTACCCTTTAAAATCTCTCTTGGCAGCGACTGAGTGGTAAGACAGCACTGTAGATTCTCAAAAAAAATACAGTTAAAGACAGGATGTACTGTAGCCGAATCATGTAACGAAGTTAAAGGAGAAACATCAAGTAAGTCAAGGGATAAAGTCCTGAATCATAATAAAACTGTTGACTGTTATTGATCCACAAGAAGAAACAGATTTAACATTTCTTATCAAGAAATTCCAGGTTGTGAAACTATTGATGATACTGACGTACGTCAATGGATGAGTAAGGACGAACGTAAGTAACAATAAGGTTACGTCCTTGAACAGTAACACATGTTACGAATATTGAAGTAAAACAAGAAACTACTGAAAACAGTGATGACGATAATAAAGATGAAGGTTTGGCCAAGACAGTACAAGAAGAGAAAAAGTCACGGTGAAGGAACGACCATCTTGGAAACTGCAATGCGTTGTATTAATAGATACCACGCCAACAGAAGTGTTTCCGCCAAGACGTTTACGCGACATCGTAGCTGGAAAACGAACTGGTTAGCAGACGCAGAAGACATTTTATAACTCTTTCCAAAAAAATGTAACAACCGTGATGAACAATGTTTTCCAAAGCAAACATTAATTTACATAAGTACAGTTCTATAAACGTATGTTATGCATTCTTAACTATAGTATATGAGTTTATTAGAAAACCAATATCTTTTTAAAAAGTATAGGAAAGTATTTCAGTGTAACCGGAGTCTTCGTTTTTCCGAGGAGGTCTCGGTCCCCTCTAACAGCAATTAACGAGACTCTACTGTATTAAAGTGATGACTAAAAAAAAAGAAAAAACGATTTGAGACAGAACGAAAGGTTATGTGTAGGTACAATTTATATTTCGTCCTTGTACAAAAATTAAGACTTCTCTCTAATAATAAGATATTTATTAAGTATTTTTGCAGCTATCGGTATTTTTAACTATCAAATTACCTTGGGTTTTGTCGGAAGTAGTGAAAAAATTTACTACAATATAAACATAAAACTGTAATGATTGTTTATTAAACGAGGTAAACATAACTTGTTCTGAATAAAGGTCTTATCGATGTGATACTTCTTCTACTATGTCATAAACTTCAGTTATAAATACTTACTTAGTAAATTAAAAATTTATTACTTTCTAAAGTTTATATTATGGTACGTTGGAGTGAAACTGTTCTAAATACACCTGCCTACCACCTGGTTCACTCCTTTCTTGGTATTAATTAGGTAACAAAATGTCTAGTACAACTCTTTGTCTATGATTAAATGTACGCATTGTGCATACTGCATAATTACATCTCACTTTCAGATTAGTTCGAGTACCTCTTATCTACGAAAGCGGGAGTAACGTACTAGGAGTTTTAATCGTATTATCTCTTAGGTGTAAAGGATAATAGGTCAATCTATCTATTTGATCTTTATAGGAAATAGGAGTGTTTAAGGTACACGGTCCTAGCCACTTGGACCATAATCATTCCACATATACCACGTAACCGTATGTAGACAAGTGTGAGAGCAGGTGAACTACAGGTTAGCCATCTCTCCCAAACGCATTACTTTTTTCAATTCCCAGCACCAGAAAACCAAAATGACCTTTGCTTACTGCTAACCATTTCCATCTGCCGTTCCTTATCCATCTGTCTGCAAAGGGCTATAAGGAGAACTCATTTCCTGGCCCCGATGTAGAGTAGGCTTACTTTAGGTACATGCCCCAGCACTTGTCTGCATCAGGGTGTAATGTCCCTTCTGTAGGGAACTCGCACAACGCTAACACTTGGTAACAGTATCATTGCACATTATTTGCACAAGAGACGTAACCGGAGAGTCAGCTGATACCCCACATGAACACAGTGAGACTAGGTATATTTAATGCCGTCCCTGTCCCATGCCATAACTGTCCCCTATTTGCTTTCCTCAGTCCCGCCAAGTCCCATCTAATCTTATTATCCTCCTTAAAAAGAAGTGTAACTGATAAACAACTCTTTATCACAGTGACAGTGGGTACAGTCAGGTTCACGCCCCTGCACAAGTATTATTACAATGCTTCCACTGCATGTAGTTACAGGGGATTCTAAGTGTCTGCCTTGAATCACAAGCCCTTCCTCTCGCTAGTCATCCGAGCAGATCGCCGTATTATCAAAAACACTGTAACTGCGATTATGACCTAACCTGCATCCTATCTTTATTACAATCGTAAATACAAATAATCTTCGTATAAGGTAAACCTATACCTTTGTTAACCTAACCTTAGTTAGGATTTCTTTTTCTCTAATACGCTACATTTTAGTCAAAGTTTATCTTTTTTTCATCATTACTAATGAAGTATTTAAGACCTTGCATTTTCACCTTAGATTTGGATTTAACTCTCAGGCGCTCTATATGTTCTCAATAGTTAAAGCGATAATGATATCCATGACGGATCCTAATGATGAGGTAATGCCGTAGGCGTAGATAAATAATCTAGCGATCAGTACTGTGTTGTCACGAGAAAGATTCACCAAAGCTCCAACTCTGAATAAGTCGGGTAGGATGGCCGGGCAGTTGTAAATATGCGTTGGGGTTAGTTCTGTGTCCGGGCAGGTATGGCAATTTATTCCCCTCTTTTATCGGTGTTCATTCCTCTGTTACGGCCAAACTGACTAAGAAATACCGATAAAAGGTCAAATTATTTATACAATTGAGGTATTTATTTCTATTTCCCACGTAATCGATTTTAGTGAAAACAATTATACCGGGCGACGCAGAAAGTCATCAGGGATGCGAAAACTCTGGTTAACGTCCCAAAAATAAAAATTAAAAAAAAAAAATTCCCCTCTTCCCAGCACACGTGAAACTTTATTAATTTAACGAATTGAATTTATAAATGTTTTTTTTTGCGTAATAACTCGCAAAGTGCCTCGGAATGTAATTAAATTTGCTGTTGACTCCCGAAAGTTACAAATTTAAAAAAAATCAACATTAAGAAAGCACTCCTAAAATCACGACACCACGTTCAACCCAGCACATAAATCTTATAGAATTATGAAACTGGTACACACATCTTATTTTATGGCGATACTAAGTCGCAAAATTGCTCAAATACTTACAGTCCCTATTCCACGCACAAAATAGAAAATATTGAATTGAACATTTACACAGCTTTTTTCTATCGCTAAAAACGATAGAACTTACACCGCACAATGCGTGTTGAATTGAAGTGTTAAAGTTGATTTTTTTTTTAATCTGTAAGTTTTTGGGAGTAACCAGCAAGTTTAATTGCATTCCGAAGCATTTTGCGAGTTACTACATCAAACAAATAAACCCAAAATGTTGAATTTGTAACATTTTAGGTGTGCAGAGGGGGGAGCTGTTATTTTGCAAAATTTTTAATTTTTTGGGCGTTAACGAGAGTTTTCATAATTTTGTTCGCATCCCTGATGTCTTTCTGCGTCGCCCGGTATAAATGTTTTTACTAAAATTGATTACGTGGAATATGGAAGTAAATACGCTAAGTTATATATATATATATATATATATATATAATTAGTAATTTTTATCGGTATATCTTAGTCAGTTTGGCTGTCACTGAGGAATGAATAAATATACATTTTTATATGAATATAAAAACAAAGTTTTTATAATTTTGTTAGTATTCCTAATAACTTTCTGCGTCGCCCGGTATGAATGTTTTTACTAAAGTCGAACACGTGGGAACGGGAAACCCGTACCCAACTTTGTTGTTCCGGCTATTGCAAACAGTAACATGCTGTTTCTAACGTTACTAATTTTGTTATACTTAACGTAAATGTAATTCTAACGTTCCAAGTGATAGCGAAAAAGGTAACTGAAAATATTTCTATTCCATAAGCTGTGAACCGGAGTTAACGCAACTGTTATTAACTCGTAACTACTTCCAATGCCGATGAGAAGTTGTCAATCTGTATTACATGTAAAATGATATATATAGTAAAGTTTAATTAATTAATTCCTAACCGAACACCCGCTACTCGTCGAGCATATGTTTGAACGTGTCCAGCCTGGATAACGAAAGCATATGCTCCAGTCCTTAAAGCACATAGCTCAAGCCATTGTTCGCCCTAAGTCTAATTGTGTATCCGTCTCGGTGAGACAGTCTAGCCAACATAACAAGAATAAGTGTAGCTAATTCCAACATCAGAGATAATGTCTTTATTTCCCCCTCCCCTTCCTAGCCGCGTCTTTCACGCCCGTCATGTAAAAGAACACAATTCCTTTTCTCATGCGAAGATATTTTTCATTTTAAACTCCGCTTTGTACTTCAGTTATATTACAAGATTTCCTTCTTGGTGCATTGTAAAGTCTTGTAAGTCAATGTTTGAAACGTTATATAATGTTTCAGCTGTTGGCGGTTTTATAAAAGTATTTAGTATTTCATTTGGAGTTTATTGAATATATTAATGTGTTATTAAGAAATCATAAGACTTATTCGATTCTGAAAGTAACCTTACTTTATTTTTTATAATTTATCTTTTAAAATTTTACTTTTAAAATGCTACAAATAATATAAACAAAAATTTTAAACTAATTCCTGCTTAGGTCAACAAAGAAAATTTGTATTTTAGGTACTTTCTTTTAATAATTACAATTAATATAAATTAAGCAACATATCTTAAGCGTTAAAACAGTTGTTCCACCACATAACCTATAACATAAAATCAGATGTTTATGAAATTATATGTAATCAGTTATTTTAAGCCAAATAGGACGAAATAACTATATAGCATACCTTGCAAACTTTTGTGAAAAGTTATTTTGTGAAAAATCCTGTATAAATATCATTTGTCATTCACTACAAGTTTGAAAAAATGTATTTGAACTTGAGGAGATAAATAATAAGTATTTTATTAACGATTGAACAATATACATATATATATATATATATATATATATATATATGAGGAGAGTCTGAACTGATAGAAGAAATTAAGAATAGAAAGTGACAAAAATGTTTACGTTGTTGTTCTGAGAACAGCCGAGAGGGAACAAGAAGACGTGTACTGTATATATTTTTTGCCATCTCGGGTAATCCGGAACTTGGTTAGTCGGAACTCGGATAATCGAGGCTGAACTCTATTGACTTTTACCACCATTCCTTGAACCTTTTTATTCTCATAGAGTTTTTAAACTTTGGTTGTGAGAAATAATAAAGCAAATTTTCATCATATCGCTGTGAAACCTTCCCGTCATATTTTTCAACGCATCTCTATTATATCCCTTTTGCAACCGGAACAGAGTACTCATGAAAAAGTCTGGTAAACCCAGTGCGCGAGGTATTTTATTATTCAAATGTTGGCAGCGTAACAAGAGCTCACGGTTTTAATCCGTTGTTCATAATTGAAGTATAATTAATTATAAAAACACGCCGGGTAGGTCCAGACGCGAAGTGCATAATGCTACATCGTTAATTGCTGGCTTCGCGAACTGTGCGATGTATCTGTTACATTTAACTGGGCAACTTGTTAATTAATAAAGTACAATGCAAAGAAGTACGAGTGCTAATTAGTTTTCTACGAGGAAGATGTGAAGTAAAAAGTGAACGAGTCGGAGAAAAATTAATTTAAAATAAAATAAAACGAGCTTTTAACTGCAATAAAATTACTGACAATGGTAACATTTCTAATTTACTTCCTGACATTACTTTTAAACATAAATATACATTAATTGAAAATTAATGTAACTGAAGATTTTATTGAAACTATCGTGGCATTTTCAAGGGCTATATTATCAACATTTCAAATATGTAAGGGTTTTTCTTTTATTCTCGACAATGCATTTAAAATATATCGTTTTCGGAAAGTTAAATTTTCTTAAAGCATTAAATTTATATTATTTAAAAATAAGTTTAATATATAATATTTAAATAAAACCCCCAGCTGTCTTTCTGAATTTATTTACAAGTCGAGGTTATGTTAAATACGTAAAGAATATAGACAGAAAAAGAAAACAGAAATACAAATACAAGAATTATAATTGAATTTTGTATTCAATTATTTAATTGAATTTTATAATTCTTGTATTTGTATTTTGACTTAGTTCTTTATTAATACACAAGAATACATATTGCGAGATATATATATATATATATATATATATATATATATATATATATATATATATATATATGTATATATATATACACTGACCTTGGGGGTGCTTTGGATAAGATAAGACCATACACCGGAGAGCACGATACTGGAGTCCACGATAACTTCCTAATGGTCAAACCTAGATTACAAATGGGCGGTTGAAGCGCATTTATGGCAACAATAGCTTCCGTATGGGTCAAACAGAGCTTAAAAACAAACGGTTGCAGCGTAGTTCTAGCCACAATAGCTTCTATATGGGTCAAACATGGGTTACAAACAAACGGCTAAACCGCAGTTCTGGCGACAATATCTTCCATATGGGTCAAGTAAAGCCCCTATACATTGTGTTTTCTAGACCACCTTGACGCTAAAAATATGTCATTATGTTGATTATTATTTATAATTTAAATGAAGTCAAAGTATCATGTTTGTACTTATAGTATGGTCATTAGGTTCTAAAAGATATTGGAATATCATGAATACATTTCAGTTTCCCCATCTATTCATTCTTTCTCTATATTTCAATAATTCTTCATTTAATCATATTTAACATATTGAATCTTATTTACTCTACACCTGATCTATGTTTAATTAAACATGAAATTTGAGTAATATGTTAAAACCAGAAATTTAAAAAAACGATTTACTTGAACTGCTAAACTATGACTTTATACAGTATTTATGTAAATAGAAGTTTGTAATAATCTTATAAGCACTTGGACATGTACACTTTATATGACTATGCCACAATAGTCCTACTTACTCCCTCGTAACAGCTAAGCATTAATTAATGAGGCGATGCAAATGTGAGTTTTGAAAACTCACAAAATATCCTAGACAACTGTAATATTTCAAAAGAATTTGTTTACCCATAAATTCAAATTTTATATATTTTACTTTTTTATTGGGGTACGTAATTATTAAGCGTTGTGTGTAACGCTGTACCTGATAATGGCAGGCGGGCGGTGTGTGCGCGTGTGTTAGTGACGGTACCCTCTTCTCTAGGGGCTTCTTTGTAGGAGCTGGCACACATGCAATATGAAGCAATATACCTGGATTCAGTATTGGAGATCTGTTGGTCCTTAGTCTCTCGCGCATCTTGTCCTATCAGGCGTTGAAAGTCTGTAGTGATTTTTACTCTTAAAATAAGTAAGAGTGTGTTTTTGCAAAACCTTTGTTACCAATCTTCTTTTGTTACTGTTAGCGCGACTTTCTTTAAAAGAATAAATCAACCGTTTCACTCTTACGTTAATTGTTTTCCAGTAATTGTTGCGCTGTGTTTATGTAGTGGGCTCCGAATAGAGAACAAAGCCAGTTGGGCTGTGAGAAGAGGCACGTTGCGCGGCAATAAAATATGCAAAGCAGATGTCTACAAGGCAGTATTGAACGCACATGGCACACTTCGGGTAAACATCATTAGTAGAGAGAAGCCCGCCTTACAAGTGCTAATTGTTGCTAAGCTCTGTACACATTGTTAGCAACTCGAACAAACACGCCAAAGTACTTCGCATTTATCAGCTGTATTTGTTCAATTGTTTTGTGCAATCGTAGCAACTTTACGCCGCGCTCTTCGTCCTTGTCAATAGGCTGCTGACATCTACAATTTATCTCAACTTATATACCTATATATGTATATAATAATAATAATAAGTTACTGTTAATACTATTAGACCTAGGGTTATTATAAGTCTATTATGTTTTTTAAATTTCAATTATTTATTGTTATTTAAGTTCTTTACCAAGAATACCTGATTGTTTCCCTTCTCTCATATGTTTTCGTCTTCTGTCCCTTATCAAGGAGACACTTCCTTGCTACGAGTAATGTCTGTCTACCAATTGAACGTCTCTGTAGTGGACCTACTCTCTTTCGGGGTTATGAAGAATCCATTACAACCACTTATAAGAAGGCAGGGAATGTCGTGTGTCATAATTAAGTTTTTTCAAAGTATTGTCTCTATTTACACAATGTGTCTACTACAATATCACTATTACAAAACCGTCACCCGTTTTTTTATTTAGTCCTGTATTGCCATTAAACTATTTACTAACTTTACGCTGTGTAACCATAAATCGTCATACACTCTTCTCTTAGTTACCCTGGAGACAGGATAATACATAGAAACAGGTACGAATAAGTAAGGAACTGGTACTAGGGATAGGGAAAAAATATGGCTTCGCGTAGGAGAGTATATTACCTGGAGTATCCATGCCCTCAACCGGGGTTTAGAGAGATGCCTTTGTCGACTCGGGGTATAGAGATATTTCTACTCAGGGCTCAGAATGATTTCCACTCGGAGTGTAAAGATATGTCTACTCGGGTTGTAAAGAGATGTATAATCGGGGTATAGAGGCGTGTTTACTCGGGGTGTAGAGATATTTCTACTCAGGGCTCAGAATGATTTCCACTCGGAGTGTAAAGATATGTCTACTCGGGTTATAAAGAGATGTATAATCGGGGTATAGAGGCGTGTCTACTCGGGGTGTAGAGATATTTCTACTCAAGGCTCAGAAAGATGTCCACTCGGAGTGTAAAGAGATATCTACTTGGGTGGTAAAGAGATGTATAATCGGGCTTTAGAGAGGTGTCTATTCGGGGTATAGAGTGGACTACTCGGGGTGTGGAGATATTTCTACCCAGGGCTCAGAGATATGTCTACTCTAGGTATAGAGAGATGTCTAATCCGGTTGTAGAGAGATTTGTACTCGCGCTTCAGAGGGATGTCCATTCTGGGTATTGAGAGACGTATACTCGAGTTATAAAGATTGTAAAGATGTATACTCGCGCTTCAGAGGGATACCCATTCTGGGTCTTGAGAGACGTATACTCGAGTTGTAAAGATTGTAAAGATGTATAATCGAGGTTTAGAAGGTTAGACGTATAGAGTGATGTCTGCTTGAGGTATAGAGAAATGCCAACTCGGTGGTGTAGAGAAATGCCAACTCGGGGTGTAGAGAGATATCTTTGTCTACTCAGGGTATAGTCAGGTGTTTTATAGGGGTATAGAGAGATGTCTATTCGGAGTATAGTGGGATGTTCACTTGGAGTGTAGAGAGATGTCTACTCCGTTTCCAGAGATATATAGTTTAGATCCAGAGAGAATTCTGTTTGTGGTATAAAGAGATTTCTACTTTAGAAATACTTCCTTTTCGTAACCGGTGCTCAGAGAGATGCTTTCTCTACTCATGGTGTAGTCAAGTTTCTACTCGGAGTATAGAGGGATCTATGCTCCGGGTATAGAGAAATGTCTATTCGGAGTATAGAGAGATTTCTACTCGGGTTGTAGAGAGATGACTACTAGGGGTATAGAGATATGTCTACTCTGAATATAGAGGGTTGTCTATTTGAGGTATTGAGTTTTTTTACTCGGAATGTAGAGAGACGTTCTGCTTAGGGTATAGAGAGTTGTTACTCGGGATGTAGAGATATGTCTGTGTTATAGAGGATTTTCTATTCGGGATATAGAATGATGTCTACTCGAGGTATAGAGAGACAAGTGTTTAGGGAATAAAGAGTTGTATAATCTTGGTAAAAAAAAGATAACCATATGATACTCGGAAATTGATGACGAAGTTTTACAATGATATTCCTT
>JBAIZL010000011.1:2899235-2916735 GCA_036971475.1 Prosapia bicincta | reverse complement strand
GAAAATACTCTATAACACAGACATATCTCTACATCCCGAGTAACAACTCTCTATACCCTAAGCAGAACATCTCTCTACATTCCGTTTAAGAAAACTCAACACCACAAATAGACAACCCTCTATATTCAGAGTAGACATATCTCTATACCCCTAGTAGTCATCTCTCTACAACTCGAGTAGAAATCTCTCTATACCCCGAATAGACATTTCTCTATACCCGGAGCATAGATCCCTTTATACTCCTAGTAGACACTTGACTAAACTATGAGTAGAATAAGACATCTCTCTTAGCCCCGGTTGCGGAAAAGGAAGTATTTCTAAAGTAGAAATCTCTCTATACAACGAATAAAATTCCCTCTAGATCCCAACTACATATCTCTGGAAACGGAGTAGACATCTCTCTACACTCCAAGTAGACATCTCACTATACCCCGAATAGACATTTCTCTATACTCCTAGAAAACACCTGACTATACCCTGCGTAGACAAGGACATCTCTCTACACCCCGAGTTGACATCTCTCTACATCTTGGGTAAAAATAATTCTATATCCGTAATAGATATCTCTCTACATCCCGAGTTAGCATATCTCTACACCTCCGTGTTGGCACTTCTCTACAACCAAAACAGAAGTCACGTTGATTTCATAAAACAGCTGATTTTATGCTATAGGTTACGTGGTAGAACAGCTGTTTTAACGGACAGGTGTTGTTACTGTATTTGAAATAATTCTAATTATTTAATAAAATGTAACTAAAATACAATATTTTTTTTTGTTGACCTAAGTGAGAATTTACTTTTTAAAAAACTGTTTATGATACTTGATTTTGTACTGAAGTAGAATGAGTGTATTACTTTCTAGAAAACACAACTTTTAAAATTATGAAATAAAACGAAAGCGTACGAAAAAAGAAAAAGAACTTTTCTGAGAAACACAGTTTCATATAATTTTGCGTATTTCCTAGAGTTTTATATAAAGAGCAATAAACTGCACAAAAGCAAGCATTACCCGCAACTTATGTTTCATGTGTTGCAGAGTATTGCTGGCGAAGCTGGAAGCAAGCCAAGAGTATACGGCCAGACTGTACTAATGAATATGCCACTTTATGGCACTCGGCCTGCGTCGGTTCGGAACCCGTGTTCCGCTGTTCCGGTTCAGTGGTCCGGTGTTCCGGTTGTTCCTTTCATGGGGTCATTTTATCTGTTACCTGTTGCATAACCACCCGAGTAATTTCAAACAGTACCGTTCAAACAAAATGAAAAGAGGTAAAAGGAAAGGACTTCTGAACGTTGCGACGAAAGTTATACGTGTTTTTAAACAATTCCTTATCAGAAAAATCAATGACAATTATTCATTATAAATAAATAAGACTGTTAAGTGCCATAAAAGCCAAGACTACAATAATGTGAAAAGTATTTTACTGCGGAAATATTTTACTTTTGTACGCATCTAATAAACTTATGGGTTTTATAACTACGCGTATAGCGTATATATATATATATATATATATATATATATATATATATAAACAGTTATACACATCCGTACGCGTATGCGCACACAAAAACATTTGTTTACAAATTCTTCATACTAAACTGCTACCAAATTAGAAGTAAAAAAAAACATTTACAATTCAAAAATTACTTTTAAATATTTGGCGTTAACTTTTTTACCTTTATATTTAAAAAGATATAGTTTCTCTAGTATTACTTCAAAATAATTCACAATCAATTTCACGCTGATTTCATTGATTCTCATGAAAACTAATTACCTAAATAGTTCACCTAAAGATTTTGAGGTGGGGTTCAACATTATATCAGTGCTACTGTTTTACCGTCTCAGTTTAGTATTTACTTAGGCATATATTTGTGTACGTTGTTCTCCCATTTCTAACATTGCAATATATTCCTTTGTTGACGCGTTTCAGAATGACTCCATTTTAAAAACTTGAATAATACTTGTTTAGGTGCTATTTAAAATTTAGAAGTGTAGTCATTCCTAAACCCATCAACAAAAGAATTACTGAAATATGTAGGAGGCAGTAAAAAGGTAAACTCAAATATTCCTAACAGAAGGGAAGATGATTTCATTAACTTCGGACTCACGAGTTTAAACCTTGAGTTTGTCCCAATGTCATTGTTTTCCTCTACATTTGTAGTTATATACAGTACGTTTTGTCCTAGACAGAAAGGTTTATTGTGGATTCGAATTTAAGTTTATCTATTGCTATAATTCTTTTTTCAATTATTTCTATTATCTCACACTCTCCTTATATATATCTTGTACAAATTTTCAATCGTTGATAAAATACGTTTTTATTAATCAGATCAAGTTCAAATACATTTTTTTACCTATAGTGGATGACAATTAATGTTAATACATTAAACAAAATATTTATTCAATAATAATTTTTATAAAAATTTGTCAGATTCGAACTAAGTATCTTGATTTTCGAAGTCTAGCTCTTTGGCACTGAGCTAACCTTCCCATAACTAAAAGTATATATTTCTCATAGATATTGTTGCCATGGTTGCCACATAATATGATAAATAATGCTCTAGCAATAATAATAAACGAAAAGAATAAAATAAACAAACAAACTGGATTAACAGTATCGCGAAAAGTCAATGCAAAAAAGCGAAAAGAAACTACAACACAATGCAAGCGACGTAAAAAACCGTATAAATAGTAACAAACAAACATAATAGTCCAAAACCATATATACATTGGAAAATGGAAAATTGCAAAGGAAATTGGCTTACTATTTGGCAACTTAATATTGTTATTCTGCATATGTAGACTATATAGGCTACGTATTAATGATAATTTTAGTTATAAAACAAAAAGAAACTAAAATGCAATTTATCTTTGTTGACTTAAGTTGGAATTGAAAAAATTATATAACTTGTTTAGGTTACTACTAATATTTATTTTTTATAATTGTTATTAGAAAATCATAGGTTGTCATGTCACGTTCGCACTCCCAAATCTAGCGGTTAGTTAAACGACACACACACACACACACACACACACACACACACACACACACACACACACACACACACACACATCTATATATATACATATATATATAGGTTTTCGAACACTGGTTTCTTGTATTCACTTATCATTTCAGTATATGTACTCAAACAACAATCTTATTTGGTATTTATGCGAGTTAACTTTCAAAGATTAGTAGTATCTCCATCATCGGGCATCACTGACCGTGAGTTGTAGTAGACTGCGAGCTGTATATATACGTATGTCAACAAGTTTTAGTGAAGACAAGTTGGGTAGCTGCAATAGAAACCATTCAACAGACAAAATGGAACTCTGATACTAAGAGTAAAGGCCTGAAGAGGTTATAAGTCAATCCGAAACCCTCTACTTGAAATTCAAGCGGTACAATATAAATTAGCGAAACGACGTTAGAACGTTTTCATTACACCACATATTATTGTCAAAATAAATATTACATTATTTGGGTAGAGAAAGAGTGAAACAATTTATCGATTGAAAAACGTTTACAAAATCCCACAAGGTAAGTTACTTTAGAATGAGACTATTAAACGTTAGACATAGGTTTTAAAACACGTTACCACCTGAGTCAAATGATAACGGCAAACTACAGGTGTACCAACCTAAGAACGTTCATACATGTTAACGTATTGTACATAACATTAGGAGAAAGGTCGTAGTATTAAGCTACAGAGGGAATGATAACAGAGGCTACGGCTGCGATTTTATATAGCAGATAAACGAATGCCCATTGAAACAACGTAATGCATCTTGAATGCTCTTTGAATACATTATGCATAGAGCAATATATTATGCATAAGGGAATATCTTATGGATATAGGGATATACATTGCAATCTTGTGCCTTGCATAATGGAATTCCCCATGCAGGCAAAACAAACTTGAACTTATGCAAAGCGTTCTGTGAGACACGAAGCGTCCTCGGTTCCGGATCCATTAAAAGTTCTGACGTTGTTATAGGCTGCAAGGGGAGATTTAGAGAACGATAGAATGAACGGAAGGTAAAATATTGCAGCCATGGAGCGCGGCTTCGACCTGACACTGCCGACGCATTGGCAATGCTCAGAATAAAGCTCTAATAGCACACATCCTTATACAATGCAATGGTTCTAATAAACATAGCTATAGAATTAATGGCGGATTTACTTTCAACCTAGTAAAAATCCTTCATCTTGTTTATTTCACCTGACACTAATATAGAGTGTGCCAACTTAAAGAAGCAACCAGAATTGTGGTTTATGACCTTCACTTAGTATCTTCGTTTCAACTCTCTTCCTTCGTCTTTGATGACGTAGTGTGTAAATACCTCCATATGACCCCGCTAGAGAGTAGGACCCATCCTTCTCCACCTGGGCCAAGAGTTCCTCCGCTAGCGGTGCCAGCAATGGGCTTCAAGAACTTCCCTCTGTACTTTTATTCCAATTATTTTACTTCTTCTTTGATGACGTAGTGTGTAAATATCTCCATATGACCCCGCTAAAGAGCAGGACACATCCATCCCAACGTGCGCTAAGATTTCTTCCACTAGCAGTGCAAACAGTGGGCTTCAAGAACTTCCCTCTGTACTTTTATTCCAATTATTTAACTTCCTCTTTTAAGACGTAGTTTGTAAATATCTCTCTATAATCCCGCTAAAGAGCAGGACCGATCCTTCCCCACCTGGACCAGGAGTTCCTCCGCTAGCAGTGCCAGCAATGGGCTTCAAGAATTTCTCTTTGTACTTTTATTCCAATTATTTACCTTCTTCCTTGAAGACGTAGTGTGTAAATATCTCTCTATGACCCAGGTTGAGGTAAGACCCCCTGTCTGTCATGTTTTCTTCCTCTACCCTTACCAGCAGTGGGTTTCAAGTTTTGTATTTTGTACCTTCATTTCAACTATTTGTCATCCTCTTTGAAGTCTGTAATTACTTTGTATAGCCCCATTAGAGAGTGGGTTACCTCAAGGAAATGACTCGTATTAAGTGGATTATGATTCTCTCCACTCTAAGTACAACGATTGTGCTTCATAACCTTTCCTTAGAACTTCCTTTCCTTTTGATAACGTAACCTGTAAATATTTCCGTATGACCCGTAGAGAGTGGGTTACCTCAAGGAAATGACTCGTATTAAATGGATTATGATTCTCTCCACTCTAAGTACAACGATTGTGCTTTATAACCTTTCCTTAGAACTTCCTTTCCTTTTGATAACGTAACCTGTAAATATTTCCGTATGACCCGGTAGAGAATGGGTTACCTCAAGGAAATGACTCGTATTAAATGGATTATGATTCTCTCCACTCTACGTACAACGATTGTGCTTCATAACCTTTCCTTAGAACTTCATTTCCCTTTGCTAACGTAACCTGTAAATATTTCCGTATGACCCGGCAGAGAGTAGGTTACCTCAAGGAAATGACTCGTATTAAGTGGATTATGATTCTCTCCACTCTACGTACAACGATTGTGCTTCATAACCTTTCCTTAGAACTTCATTTCCCTTTGCTAACGTAACCTGTAAATATTTCCGTATGACCCGGTAGAGAGTGGGTTACCTCAAGGAAATGACTCGTATTAAATGGATTATGATTCTCTCCACTCTACGTACAACGATTGTGCTTCATAATCTTTCCTTAGAACTCCCTTTCCCTTTGATAACGTAACTGTAAATATTTCCGTATGACCCGGTAGAGAGTAGGTTATCTCAAGGAAGTGACTCGTATTAAGTGGATTATGATTCTCTCCACTCTACGTATAACGATTGTGCTTCATAACCTTTCCTTTCCCTTTGCTAATTTAACCTGTAAATATTTCCGTATGACCCGGTAGAGAGTAGGTTATCTCAAAGAAGTGACTCGTATTAAGTGGATTATGGTTCTCTCCACTCTACGTACAACGATTGTGCTTCATAATCTTTCCTTAGAACTTCCTTTCCCTTTGATAACGTAACCTGTAAATATTTCGGTATGACCCGGTAGAGAGTAGGTTATCTCAAGGAAGTGACTCGTATTAAGTGGATTATGATTCTCTCCACTCTACGTACAACGATTGTGCTTCATAACCTTTCCTTAGACCTTCCTTTCCCTTTGATAACGTAACCTGTTAATATTTCCGTATGACCCGGTAGAGAGTAGGTTATCTCAAGGAAGTGACTCGTATTAAGTGGATTATGATTCTCTCCTCTCTACGTACAACGATTGTGCTTCATAACCTTTCCTTAGAACTTCCTTTCCCTTTGATAACGTAACCTGTAAATATTTCTGTATGACCCGGTAGAGAGTAGGTTATCTCAAGGAAGTGACTCGTATTAAGTGGATTATGATTATCTCCACTCTACGTACAACGATTGTGCTTCATAACCTTTCCTTAGACCTTCCTTTCCCTTTGATAACGTAACCTGTAAATATTTCCGTATGACCCGGTAGAGAGTAGGTCAAGAGAGCCCACGTTAAACATTATCCTTTATAGACATCACACACAACGAGTATCAAGTCTCCACCCTTTGGCAAATTTCCAAAGTTGTATTTTTGCTTAGAAAACATATAATCTTTCCATACCTAATAAATGGCAAGAAATATTTAAATATCAATTAGTGGTTTGTAAAAACACGATGTTCCTTAATGATAACATAAATAACTAAATATCTAGAACTTAAATGCTCTTTCTAGTAATGGAATATTAAAGTATTCAATACATAATAAATAAAGAGGGTTGCCACCTACCTGTCGATAAAGACAGAATATACACTCGTATTTTGGTTGTGTTCCATAAATAATTAATATATTGAAAATTACAATAGTAAAAAGTTTACAAACTCTTTACAAAACACACTTTTGGACAAGTGAAAATGTACCTAAAATTTATTATATATTTTAAAATAACACTAAAAGCAACTTTTATTAGCAAATATACTTACTTACTAGCCAACGCCCACCCTTGGCTGTTGCGCCATTTGGTGACGCGCTGACTAGTATAGTCGAACCAGTGGGTCATCATCATCTCCGGAATGGACGAGCGCGTTGCACTTCATCAGATAATCCGCATCCATCGTATCGTGTCCACAGAGAGGGGATTCCGGTGTTTGGAGCACACCGATACGATGTAGATGGGCGGCCAGGTAGTCATGGCCGGTTTGCATTCTGAACTTGGCAACGCAAACAGCTCGTGGAAGTCTAGGTCCTGTGGGCCCTGTGGTGACTAGGTTTTCCCATTTTCTACCTGCTGATTGTTTTGTGAGGTGCAGTTTGCTGGCCCGGTCGATAGTTGCACGGATGTGGGCTTTCGGGCTTTACAGCGAAGGCATGCAAATGGGTTGTGCCATGGATGTGCCTTTCTTGGCCAGAAAGTCTGCCCTTTAATTTCCATAGAAGCCAGCATGGCTTGGGATCCATTGTAAAGCTATAAGCCAACCCCCATTCGCCAGGTGTTCCAGGGCTTTTCTTGTCTCCATTGTTTTTTTGCAGTCTGTATCTGTATTGCGCGATAGGTTTCGGATAGCCGTTTGTGAATCGGAATTATTAGCAAATATTGAATGTAAAACTGAGTGACGTACAAAGTGGTTTGTCTTTGTCTAGTCTTAACCCCCCCCCCCTACAGATAGAAGACTGTTCCTACTATTTTGACGCCTTTCCAGAACTACTCTAAAGAACCTAACGAACCACCTCGTACAGCTGGAGAGCCCCTTCGGGTCAGTTCTGTCCGGGATGTCCAATTGGACTTTTATACTCTCTCTCAGTTGGTTTTTTCTTAAGACCAAACCGTCGAACATAGAACCACTAAGCGCAAGTCCCTTCCTCCACGAGTATTCCAGCAGAATACTCTGACAGGAGCCGCCATCGGCTATATCGTTTAACCAAGTGCGCCTTTCAGGATGATCAAAGTGTGCTTCAGCGAACTATTGCCCTTTAGATAGCTTCGAAAATAGATCTGCATTCCAAAAGTGTTTTCCCGTTTCAGTTATTACTTTAATCATGTTCTACACAATACACATTTAAGTTGAACGTTTTACTCAGTATTTTAGTTCACAAGCCTTCAACGTGGTGTAAAGGGAATCTTACGAAATGAGTACATGGAGCACCATCACTACGATTAGATAGTAGAGGAAATGAAAACTCTAACCGAACTATAGGAATAGGACTTGAAGTAACCGGATCCTGCGGGAACAAATGGAAACGTCTGCGTCCTTGCGTTACGTCGTCAGCTTGCTACGTCAGATGTACTAGTGTGCGACCGCTGTATGACTACAATAATCACAAATGCTTTAAAGTTTAATCGTTTAATTGTCTACGGATTAATTTACATACTGCTAGCTTAACCCGTCGTGTAATGGAGCGGTATCAAGATTTTCTAGGAAGAATTAAACAAAAGTTAGTTTAAGTGATCTTGAATATCTGATGAAATAAATTGATAGAATTAAAATTACTATTTATTAGGAATATACTGTAGTTGAATTTAATAATAAATACGCACAAACCTCTTAACCACAAACTTTCTTTATTTTACCCTTATGTACATTTCACTTACCAAGTAACCATCCTCAGAGGGATAACATTCAAATACTAGCATACCAGTCTTTGTATGTTATCCCTCTGAGGATGGTTACTTGGTAACTGAAATGTACATAAGGGTAAAATGAAGAAAGTTTGCGTTTAAGAGGTTTTTGTGTATTTATTATTAGAATTAAAATTATAGATCTAATACAGTTGAGTATTTATTTCAAGTTAAATATCTTTCTGTTAATTTGCCATAAGCCTTTGTGGGTTTGTACAATTATGTACACGAGTTTTGGACATGTTTATATACAAATTATTTCAGTACAACCAGTAAAATGAAGCTGAAAAATATCTTTAAAAGCTTTGCATGTTATCGTTGAAAACGTGATATCCGAGGGAACACACGAAATCCAAATATTGTTCGTTGTATATAGAGGGATTAGTTTCGTACCGTCCATGTTTAGTTTAATATAAAATCCCAGTTTTGTTCGGGATTTTACTTTGTAAGAGAGGCGCGTGTTAGGCAAGGGATGTATCTTTACTACTATTTTATCACGTAATCGGTTGCTGAAATAGCCTTACTAATAGGATTAAGTTAAAACTAATAAGGGCTTTTAAATAAAGTATATTAGGTGTGAGTAATACGTAGATACAAGAATACAGTGTTGAAAAATAAGACTTCCAATTTGTATTTATTTAATTTATTTGTTTTGGCTTATTAGGCTGTATTTGCTTTCACAGATTGAGGGAAAAGGACCAGAGAGCAAACAAGAAGAGACAGCAAACAAAGGTAAGCCTGGTCTAAATATTCTATTAAATTCTGAAACTTTATTGCATTGTTTATGTCTGTTGAAATAGAATAGAGTTTACGGGCTTTCATAACTTTCTATCAGTATTGTACGTATTTGCAAAACGCGAACGCCCAACTGGTGACAGCGCTTTTTAAATTGTTTAGTTGGTTTTGGGTTTATACGGGTTTTAGACGAAGTTGTATACGAATTTTATCTAATCTTTTGCTTTGCAAGTATTTTGTCAATTTCTTTTATTAGTTCATACTCTCCCCCTCTCTCTCACTCTCTCTCTCTTTCTCTCTCTTTCTCTCTCCCTAAATATATATATATATATATATATATATATATGTTCATATTTTCAATCATTAATATATTACATTTTATACATCCACTCGAGCTCTAATATATTTTTTTAAACTTGTAGTGAACAACACTTGATGTTAATTGAATTTTTTCAAAATTTATTTCATTTTTTATATGATTTTATAAAACAAATTTTGTTTCATTTTTTGTCAGTTGATATTGTGATTCTGTCAATGTATATGGGGCTATATATGTTTATATTAATTGTAATTAATTATTAAAAAACATCAAAAATTAAAAAAATATTCCTGTATATTTTTTTTATTTATAATTTGTTATTTGTTAAATTCCTTATATGCTGAATCTTTAATATGGCCTTTTACAGAACCGTGTTATGGGATGCTGTTTCGGTAAACAGTTCGTTCAGTTGTTCAGAGAACGTTATTTAATCACATTTATTGGTAGATATAGATTTTTTTAACTTACGGTTGATGAGTTTTTATGAGACTAACTCTTTTTAAGACCACTTTGTATTAATTTAGGTTTATAAAACAACCGTATTACTATTATTATTTCGTAAGCGTTATATTGTATTTCAATCTGTCCGTTGTTCCATAAAATAAGTTTCTAAAATGGGAAATTAATAATTTAAAAAAATAGTAAAACGTAAAATAGAAAACAAATAATATAAACAAATCGTTTGTAAAATCAATTCCTACTTAGTTCAACGAACAATTATTTCAGTTTAGTTACTTTTTAATTATTAATTACAAGTAATATCAATAAAGTAACATAACCTATGCGTTAAAACAGTTGGTACTACACATAACCTATAACATTAATTCAGCTGTTTAATGAAATCATATGTTACCACTTGTTTTAAGCTACATGGGACGAAATAACTATATTGCATACCTTGTCTTTTTTGTGAAACGTTTTTCTTCTATATAAGACTAAACTTAATTCATTAAATTAAATGATGAATTATTATTTGAAAAAATACTATTACACTAAGTATTATCCAAATGTTTTATTACGATTGGAAATTTGAACAAGGCTTATATATAGTGAGTGTTTCCTAATAGAAGAAATTGAAATAATTCGATCGCTTTGCTTTACAACTTGTCCAAACGAACGCACTCAGCCACACCTGTTTCCTCATTGATATCTTTGCTTAGTCACTTTTGTAATTATGTTACGGGGGAGGGGACGCTATACTAAAGAAAGGTCGACTCATGGTCCGTTCCGCTATCTATCTTTTACTTTACGAATTTTTCTTGAGAAAACCTCGCCGTCTATCGAAGAGACAATACTTTCCGCATGTTTCCGTCGTTGAATCATCGGCGCGCGCATTGTGTTCGGCGCTCCAACAATGCCCACTGCGGCCGTTGTTCTAATAACATGATTCTACCACAACTTTCTCCGCTACGTGGGCCCGACACGCACGAACCTCTTCGCCGCAATCTGTCTTGGCCGGCGGATTATTGAAATTCGAAACAACCGCTTCCCTCCTGTTATTTTCTATCCAGGTCGTTATTCTTGCAATAATTATATCGCGCATTCTTCGGCCAATCTCTCTTCCTGCCCCGCATAGCTTCGCTCCGAGCCGCGTCGTGTTACTATTTCCCGCCTACTCAGCTACGCTTTGTGACGCTCCATATCCTCAACGTAGAACCTCTATTGTTACTGTAAAACTCTATTTTGGTTTGTCATAGGTTTTTCCAAATCTTAACGGTAAAAGTCCAGACTCTGCAGTGATCGTCGTGCATTTCCAACTCTTACCATCATACCCTTAGCTTAACTTTACCTTTAGAGACGCGTTAGTTGCTAGCCCATAAGAAATACTCAATGTCTTATACCAAACCAACCCAACACCTCCCAAACTCTAATAGTAAAATTTATAAAAAGTCATCTATTATTTATAACAATCTTGTATTTACCAACTCATATACGTAAATTCAAAGATTTACTAGTAAGTTTACCAATAAACGTAACATATTAGTTAGGGTAACATATATACATTTCACATATAGCACAGGAACGGTTTGAAGTTCGCTGTAAGAACTGTAGTATCTGTAAATTACTGTCAAAACTCTACAGCATTTGAAAAAATAATTTCTTTTAAATACGACTGTATAAATCAAATGTGTCATAATGTTTAATTTAAATGAATAAAGCCTCTACATCACAAATAACTTTTTCAAATAAATGAAAAATAGTGTTTGGTATAGTGTTTTTATTTATTTATATTCTTTTAAATATATTCAATTTATTTTAAATTTCAATAAATAAAACTAAATTTGTGTTTAGGCATAGAAAAACGCCTACAAACTTCATACGTAATCACTGCATGTATAAATTACACCCAGACTCAATGCATATGCTTTGTCCCGGACAGCATGTTTCGGTAAAATAATTAAACATTTGAAATTAGCAAACATTTATTTAATATAAAACGAAACCATCAGATTTAATAGTTATCTTTGCGAAAAATGGGCTTGTATAATTACTAAATTTCTTCACTAAATATTTGAGGAGTTTATGTTTGAAAACAAGGATATTGAAAATACCAGATGACGACAGTAACATCGTTGCTCAGACATGTTGTGTGATACATGTGGTCATTTAAGACGACAGCGTTGTGTTTAAATGTCTTGTTAAAAAACATTAACTTGAAGTAAAGTTATACATTAACACAGTTAAAGTTTAAGGTTTTTAATTATACTACAGCATATTTATTACACAAGTCAAGCTGAAAACAGAAATGATATATTAAAGTAGTTTGAATGTAGTACTTGTCACAATGATTTGTGAAACTTATAATCATCGAAATTTTATGAGAGCCTTAGTGATAGACATACATATCGTTTTAGAGAATACCAGCTGTTTTCAAAGCCGCCGCAATACTGAAGGTCGCCTAGTGCGTTCATAAATGATATGGCCTAATGACTTTAAAAAAAATATTTTAATAAAAGAAGGGTCATAAGGTAGGTATTAAAATGACATAAGAGAGGTAACAAAATGTCATAATGAAGGTAATGAAATTCTACAAAAAAGTGATGGAAATGTCATAAAGAAGGAATTAAAATTTCATAAATGAGGTAATAAAATGCAATTAATACTAAATAAAATGTTCTAAAGGACGTATTAAAATGGCATAAATAAGTTAATTAAATGTCATAAAGAAGTAAATAAAATCACCTAAAGGAGGTATTAAAATGACATAAATGCAGTAATAAAATGTCATAAAGAAGTAAATAAAATGCCATAAAGGAGGTAGTAAAATGTTACAAAAATAAAATTATAAAATGTCATTAAAACGTAATTGAAATGTCACAAAGGAAATAATAAAATGTCCTAAATGAGGTATTAAAGATGTAACAAACGAAGATGTCATAAACGAGGTATTGAATTTTCTTAAATGAGTTTTTTTTTAAAAAATAGCATAAAAGAGGTAGAAAAACTAATATAGAAGGCATTAAGATGTTATAAAGAAGCAAAATGTAATAAAGGAATAATGACATATCATATGGAAGAAATTGTAATGTCATAAAGGAAACATTAAAATGTCTTATGTAGTGAAACCATAGAAGGTATCAAAATGTAATAAAGGAATAATGACATATCATATGGAAGAAATTGTAATGTCATAAAAGAAACATTAAAATGTCTTATGTAGTGAAACCATAGAAGATATCAAACTGTCATACAGAGGTAATAAAATGTCATAAGGCAGGTATTAAATGTCATAAAGAAGTTATTAAAACTTAAATGCTAAAAGCTCATCTTTCAGGATGTTGTATCTATACATTTCATTCTAGATTATCGCCATGCCACCTTGTATGATAGTGTCGTCAATCACGGATAAAGGTTTTATAGTTTTGGAGGGAACTCAAGAGATTGGAAAGTTTTAATATGACCTTTTAGTGTAATACATAGTGTTTCATTGACACAACCATGAAAGTGTCGTCCTTGACTGGCGGTAATCACTGCCGTCCAAAGGATAATTACATCCTAAGTTCACCCATCGCTAACCCAGCCATTGTTGAAACCCATCTTCAATCGCGATGTTCACGTGAAATCGATTGATCCATTTATGTTAATTTGTCGTTTTTAGAAGATAGTTCAATCTATAACTATAGCCAATGCAAAATGTTGTCAGGGATTGTGTATAATAAATAGGTTAATTGGAAGTACAGAACATAGTTAGAGATATATAGGAGGAGGTTGGCTCTACGTGGTGGGCTGCATATGCTGGAAGTACACCCACCCTCTGCTGGGTTAATACACAAGTGTTTACCCGATTTATTGTTTGTTTTATTGTTTTATAGCTCTGGGCTCCCTTAATTGTATTCTATTGGCTGCAAACATTTATTGTTCTTAGCGTCTAGGAATTCTATTGCTCTACATAGCAAACTGCTCAGGGGATGTTTATGGGCTATAAATATTTCCAAACATCTCGATACCAAACACTGATCAACAAGCCCGCCTTGATTGTAGTTCCCGTCTACTTCTAGACTTTCCTAAAGGATATAGACTTAACATGAAACACTTTCTATCTTGGTTAACCACACATTTATAAATGTTTATTACCCGCTTAGGTGATGTTTTGAGGGTAGTAGACGTCATTCCCCACACCAACTCTCGTTTCAGTGAGTTATTTGCCCAAAGTGGTGTGAACCTAAGAAATGCGATAAACTTCATGCAAAACAAAGGGTCACAAATATAGGCTAAATAAATTTTTTTTAAGTTTATATTTAAAATTAATCACTTTAACATTATTGTATGACTATCGGAACTTTAAATTTTGAAAATTTGTGAAAACGTACTGAAACAGAACATTTTACAATCACATAAAAGAAACAGAACACAAATACACAGACATTTACCATAATCTAGAAATCCTACACATCAACAAAAAACCACATCTCGACACACTAGAAAAATATGAAATTTACAGACCCACAATAACACAAAGTACAAACATATTAAACGAACAAACACAATGTAAATCACACATACTCTTTGATGTTGTCAAAAATCTGCCTTTACAACCGTCTTTGCTAGACCCGACATCTCCAAGCAGAAGACACTGATGAAGATAGTCATCGAAAACATTGTGTCTCAATAAGTTTTCACATTAAAAAAATTAAAGTTAGGATAGTCATAAACTAATGTTAAAGTGATTAATTAAGATTCACTGAACGTAATGGACTACAAAATTCAGTACATTTAAAACCCTGTCATAAGTAGCATGTATGTGTTTCACGCTGAATGAAATTTTTTAAGTTACAAAGCTCATAGATTGACAAAATTTCATAGCGTGTGATATTTGATAGCGGTGGGAATTAGAGGTTTTAGACATATGCACACATTTAGGGGGAATATGTTTGTATACCATTATTATATTTTATAGATATATTTTATTTATAGCTTTACCTACTTTAATTTGTAAATCTAAAAGTTTCTACTAATTTTAACATAAATTTAATAAATATTTCAATATATATTAGTAATGGCACTTTAAGGTCTGTAGCTGATATTAAAATACTATTTAGAGTACGAATGTGCGTACGCGAGCGTACTTGTGCAATACAAGTGGACTTATGGTACGATATGTTTGTCTATCATTACACAGTAAATCGGAAAGAGTTACTGGGGGTAGATAGTCTATTACCCAACCCCCCCCCCGTGCTATCATAATATCCCTGTCTATTAGTACTATTATAATAGCCCCACCCCGTTTCACTAGTCATAAAAAGGAACAAATGGAGTCGGATGACTGTCAGCCACTAGTTTCTAGCTTCCATATGATCCCGACGCAGAGAAGGTGTACATTTGTTAAGAAACTATGCCGGTTGAAAATAGTTTAATAATTTTGTTGCACATTGATTCTTACTAAGGGTATTGCTTACATTATTTCCTTTGTCTTTCTGCCCTTCTCTATCTCGATCCACGTAGATATCCATCTATTTAGATTCCAACCTTATTTTCAGCTTTTATTGATTATTCTTCCCATTGTAACGTCGTGTATCTTCTAAGGGTCTTCGTTTGATTGTTTTAATGATCTTCGAACAGTGGTGTCCGCCTTAAAAAAATTGAAAGCACAAAAATAATTACTCTGAGAAGTCTCATAGCGAAGTCGTGCCAACTCCAACCCGAAAGAAATACTACTTGTATTAAAATCTCTTCAGTTGGATTGTTTTTCAATTCCTTCTATTATTTCACACTCTCCTTAGATATCTTTTTCAAATTTTCAGTCATTAAAGAAATATTTTTTATTCATTCACTCAAGTTCAAACAAATTTATTTAAACTTGTACTGAATGACACTTGATGTTATTAGAGTTTATTCAAATATTAATTCATTAATTATAATAATAAATAGATTTTAGTTTTTATTGGGACGTAAAGCTTTTAACAAGAGGGACAAGGTATGCAAGATAGTTATTTCGTCCCATTTGGCTAAAATAAGTGTTATTTACTTTCATAAAACAGCTAATTTTATACTACAGGTTATGTCGAGGAGCAGCCGTTTTAACTCATGGGTTATGTTACGTTATTTATACTATTCGTTGCTATTTGTTATTTGTAATTATTCAATATAAAGTAAGTAAAATGAATTTTTTCTCTGTTAGTCTAAGTAGAAATTGATTTAAACAATTTTTTTTAATATTAATTGTTTATTCCTAATTTATCGCGATAGATGAAGGCACTAATCGGTCAAAACCTATATCTCAATCTGAAAGTTAGTTTCGGTCCAAGAGAAGAAAGCGTTTAGGAACGTGATAGCGGGTCTTCCTTAAGCGCGGAACATCCGGATAACCCGTTCGTACGATGTTGAAGAATTGTTTTGTAATTAGGTTCGGATGAGTGATAAAGTTCGCAAACGAACTTTTGTGCTTCTTGAAGATAAAACTGAACGGAATATGTTTACATACGGACAGCTTATATGCAATACGAAAACCTTGAAGCGGGTGTATTGAGAGTTCTAAAGAGCCTTAAGTAGAAAACTAGTGAGTACAGTGTATAATTAGAGTAAACTTTAAAAATAATAGGCTATAACCTAATATAAAAAATGTCTTTATTTAGATACTTATAAATATTTAACACTTTGAATAGTTTCATCTAATACCGTATGCACCTAAATAAACGCTAGGGCCTACTCAAACTGAATTAGCTGCCGTTGCCTTCTCGATCAGCTGTGCCGACTGTTGATTGTTGCCGGGAATTGTATGTTCTGATTGTGTTGTACAGGGGCCACAGAATAGCAGACGTGTAACCATTTGGTGTGCTGTATAAGAAAGAGGCATAAGTGATTTAGGTTTAAACCATTTAAGGCATCAGGTTTACAATTGTTTAAGTTTTGAAAATGGAGTCATTTCGAAACGCATAAAAAATTATTGTAATGTCAGAAAAAGCAGAAACATATACTCGAATATATAAGAAAAACATTATCTACAAATCACACACACACGTACACACAAATATATATATATATATATATATCGAAATCTTGTTGGTGTTCATGACGAGCTGGTTGTTAATTACTTATTACACTTTTGCTATTACTTGCAACCAGACGTTTTATTAACTAAAGGTTGTTAACTTGGTAACTTACACTTGGAGGAGACGTTTTCGTCGTAAGAAATGAAGAATTCATAAGACAAAAACGTTTCCTCCAGGTGTAAGTTAACAATTTAACAACCTTTAGTTAACAAAACGTCTGGTCGCAAGTAATATCAAAAGTGTAATATGTGTATATATATATATATATATATATATATATATATATTAATTCCTTTTATTATCATAATATAAATATAATTAGGATTTAATTACCAGCACAAATATGTTAATTTATTCATAAACTTTCCTTCTCATTTCAACCAATCC